>VWZN01010846.1:46006-62824 GCA_013396955.1 Regulus satrapa | reverse complement strand
TATGAAGGAATGGGATTATGCACTCCAGTAGTTTGTCCATCAGTGGTAAATTTTGAAACAGTTGTTTAGTTTTGACTCTGTTTGATAGGGGGATGGATGACTCTTTAAGATACTTGGGATTCAGAGGTTTCATCCAAATGCTAAGTACAGGGAGTTGATAAGAGTGAGAGGCAGAGAGAAACAGCAAAAGGTCTCTATTAATGGAAGGAATCAAAGCTGGGTTCAGCAGTTATTATCTCTGCTGTGCTAGCCAGGCCAAATCCAAGCACTGAGCTTGTAGTCAAGCAGCCATCCCAGGCTCATTTCACTCATTTCAAAACAACAGTTTTGAATGGTAGTGTAAGTTGGAGTCATTATTTTTATTTGGCATTGAAATAAACTAAAGAAAAAGACAAGGAAAGGGAAAGATAAACATTTTTGCAAAACACATCTAACACTAATGAGTGTTAAATAATTTCTACAGGAGTTTGCAAATCAAAGGAAACAAGGAAGAAACCCTCCTAGGTTTGTTAGATGGAGAACAACTACTCTTATTTTTATTTTTCTACTACTATCTGGAAATTCCCTTCCTTCTAATGTTGTCATTTTTACCTTATGTTTAAACCTATGCAAAGTGTGATTTAACACAGGAGACATGTAGAAAGTTGTCATCTCCCAAACGTTGTCTGCACTGCATAGAGCTGTGTACTTTGGCAGGTTTATAGCTCAGAATCTAGCTCCCCAGAGACTTGCTGCAACTTGTAAACCCATAAGGAATTTTTCAGGCCAGTTCTAAACCTAGTTCATTCACTTAGGAGAACAGTTTCATTATAAGATTTTTAATAGGGATTTTCAAATAATTGTTTTTCTTTCTCATTCTTGCAGTTTGAAACATGGGAAAAGATAGCAGATTAGATTTCTGAACCAGATTTGGATATCAAGGTGGAGTCTCTTAAACTTTGAGGTTGCTATCTGGGATGCAGAAAAACAGACAGGATAAAAAATATTGCAGCATTTGTTCTCGGCTTTTTGCTTGGATTTGTTTCTAAGTGCGCTTCTTGCCCTCTAGGTCAAATGCCTGTATCAGCTGTGCAGCTGGACAAAACCCTTCTAGCTGCAAAGGGCAAAAAAAAGTGAACTAAGAAATCATTAGAAGAAATACTTCACTTTATATTTAGGAGTAGATTTCAGATAATCTGAATTTTTTTGGTGCTTTTATGTGTCCTCTGCTGGGGAAACCACCTGGTTTCATTTAATTTTGGTCTGAGTCTGTTTCTCTGTCTGCAGATATTTCCAGATCGCATAATTAATCACTAATGAAGAAAAAGCATGAACAGGACTGTATATTCCAAGATTTAATCCTACTCTTTCATTAAATGTTAATATATTCCACATTTTTTAGAGGAAAAATTATCAGCTTATTTTTTGAGCAGAGATTGTGCAGGGAGCTCCAGTAGTATGAAAACTTACCTCCGTAAATTACTTTACACTTTGTCCCAGGATTATAGTGTCTTTGTATGCTTGGGTTGCTTGGCTGGATCTTTTATCTGTTCTTCACATCAGTGGCTTCCAGTATTCCTCCCTTAATCTTTCTGTTTTTTTTCTCTGTCTCCATCCTGTGGGACCTTTTCTTTGCACTGTTAAAGCCACAGATACAAATTGTTTTTCTGAAAGACTCATCAAGTTTTGATTGATTCCTGAATACCAGGAGTAAACTGCAAATTATTTCCCCCACCATTCCAGCAGCTTCCTTCAGCATAGAGATGGGGCCTGCATTCAGTGTAAGATATATTTCATGGAAGAAATAGGGTGCTTTGGAAAAATTTAGGGACATGGTTAGCCTGCAAGTTTTCTGTGCTCTAACAATCCCTTGGACCACTGCAAGGAGAAAGCAAAATCCTGCAGTGCACCTCTGTCCATGCCCAAGGTGCGAGGAGATGGTGATTTACTGATGCAGCTGATCCTTCTGCTACCCTGCAAAGCTTCAACACACCTGGAGCTCGGTCTCACTGGGACCACGAGCAACTGTGGAATCATTCTCTGGAGGACTGGCTGCCAAACAGTTCAAACAGCACTGTACAAAGCACATTTCTGATAAAGTATTTACATATTAGTATAAAGTGTTTTCATGCAACGCATACTTCCTCCTATTCAGTTCTGGTTAATTTACCATATCCACATCCACAGCGAGTAAGAGTGTCCAGAGACAGTGTGATTACATCTGTTTTTATCAATACTCACCATTCTGTGGAAATGGGAGCAACAACTAAAATTAAATTGTGCTGCTTTTTCCCTTTGAAATCATTGATTAAAAAATAATATACAAATATTATCTTAACCTTTCGCTGTGAACCCTTGGTTTAAGGTCTCTTTATTTAACTGTTTAAAAGAGGAAATGATAACAAATGTTTCAAGGAACATTGTTCCCAAAGACATAGGAACTCCGTCTCCAAGCAAAATACTTCACCACTTCTTGTTTACAAGAGGTATTTTCTGATCTTCTTTTCTGGTCTGAAAAGTTTCAAAACCTATATTAAAGGGGAAGCAGAGAACCTTTGCAGAGAACCACAGAGCACCTCTGTGGAACTCGCAAATAAAATCCTTCATTTGTATTGTAGCTGGGCTGATACAGCAATGCAATAGAAGATTTGAGAAGGGAAGATTTGAACAGGGAATTTTCTCATAGGGCTGCACTCTGGAGTACATAAGCACAAGGGAAGTTAGTAACACCTTGCCAAGTTAAATTGCAGTTATGTTAGTGTTATGTTAAGAGATTTCTCTTATTGAGAAATACTAGTTATTGTTTCTAATAGAGATTTTTGAAATTGAATTGAAATAAGTAATTTAGTGGTGCAAAAGATTTGGGATATTGTTAACTAAATTAGCTTCTTTAATTAGGGGGGGAAACCCCTACACATATTATGAACTAATTTTTGTACAATGTTGGATGTTATTTTTGTCCACGTTCTCTCAATGAAATTGATGGCGCTGAGTAGGAGTAACATGGTATGTGATAGGAGTCATCACTTTACTTTGATTTACTTATCAAGGCACATCTATGAGCCTGCAGATCTGAGAGATTTTGAACATCAGTCTTTAGTTTCAGAAATAGTACTACTGCAATCACAGTAGAAACAAGTACTCCATGGGCTTTCCTGTCCCAAGGAGTGCATGCTAGAAGAACTCAGCATTTCTAGAAAGGATAGATAGACCTTTTGAAACCTCTAAGTATTACCAGTTAAAACAATTCTTAGGGTTTATGTTGCTGATGTGGAGAATGTAACCTGGCCTGCAAAATTCAGTTGCTTCCTCAGTTTTCTGCAGCTGTCCTGGACAGTTGCTGAATCTGGTCTCTTATGGGATTTCTCTGTTGAATACTTTCTGACCAGTGGACAGAAAGACCCTTCTTTAGTTGATTTCTTCTTTGCAATGGTAAGAGAATTCACTCTAGCAGCTAGTTTGAGGAAATCTTGAGATGGAGGCAGGAGAAAAACTTTTAAAGAGGGTCATGTTTAGCATTTTTAAAGGTAAAGAAAACATGCCAGCCAAACTTCTGACCACTCAGAATTAAAGGAAAAACTAAGGAACATAAATGTCCTTGGGGTCTCAGTTATTCCCTTTTAAAAGACTGTAGAGTTAATTAAGTGAAGTTGGTCAGGTCACTCAGTTGACTTGAAACAAGGTTTCATTTTTTAAGCTTGGATGTGGGTATTGGATAAATATAGAAGCAATTATATTGCTGCAGCTGAAGAAAGAAACCAGGGAGTCTGATTCTTTCTAATGAGGGACATTATAACTTTTTTGACAGTGAGAAATGTATGCATTACTCAGGAGAATAATAATAATGAGAAAGAGCTCAGATTTTCCAAGGGATTTTTTACTTCATTGCATTTACCCTTTGTTCTGCACTGGTTAGATGGTTTAAAGAAAGCTGAGAAAAATCTCATCATGTAAAGCCTTCCCAGAGGATTAATTTCTCCCAGTCTGTATAAGTTAGTGATTATTTTTTGTCCTGAAACAAAGGATTCATACATAATCATAAGATATAATTCCTATTTGAATTCATGCAGTTATCTGTCTGAAAAGACAGCATTTTCTATGATGGGTTATCAGAATATTTCTGTCTGATAATCCTGTGCCTGGGGTATTTTTGCAAAGAAAATTAAACCCCATTATATAGTGGATCAGTGAAAATGGGATGTGACACAATTAAAAAATTGGCTCCCTGGACATTTTTTTCTCTGCTAGAACGCTGCAGTGGGTCCAGGTGAAAGTTGCATGGTACAGTGCACACCTAATATGAAGAGTAACTAAAGGAAGGTTGTGGCTGTACAAACCTTTCACAGCTTTCCTCAGAGAGACACTTGAACATTGCAACAACCACAGCAAGAAGCCACAACAGTAACTCTGTCCCAGGGCAGGTCTTCAGCCAGATTTGGAGCTTTCACAAGAGTACATGGACATGAGGAAATGCATCTTGATTTCTGCCAGACCCTTGTGTCATAAAAAAAAATCTGTCTAGCCATTCCAGGAGGAATTTTAGAGGCAATTATTTCTCACATAATTTTACAGCTTTTAAATATTTCTCACTTTCATGCAAGTAGAAGGAAAATAATAGTCAGGACAGCAAGCCATGCCACAGAAAGCTGACCCTGATGGTTCTGCCCTTAATCAAGCTGAAGTGCAAATCATTTCTCATAGAAATTATTTCCTCTCTGCTGGATGTATTCCCACAGCACTAATAGAGAGCTGGTATATTGCTATAATTGAAAAACCTTATGTTGCCTAGAAGGCTAGCTTTGTATAAATGCGACACAGAACATTTGCTATCAGGTAGCAGAAAATACAGAAGTTAGTCCAAACATGTCTGTGTTTCTTTCAGCTTAAAAAAAATTAAACAACAAACAAACAAACAAAACACCCCAAACAAACAAACAAAACCCCAACCACCCAACCAACAGCCCCCCCCCCCCCCAAAAAAAAAAAAACCAAAAAAACCCAAAAGAAACCAAAACAAACCAACCAAAAAGCATATATGGAAAAACTAACACATGCTGGTTGCCCTGTGCATTATGCTGTGTTACCTTTCAATAACCCTGACTCCTGGACCCATTCACATAATCACAATTTCTTCTCTCATATTTACCTTAAAGCATTTTGTCATTCATTCTAATCTCACCTCATTTATTTTCCTTGGTATTTCCCCTCTTTCTCATCTTTTCTATTTCCTACTTATGGAAAGTTTACTGCTAGTTTAACTCCAGATATAAATACCTAATTGTATGTCATATGCAGGGAGCACATAAGAGTTGCTTTCATATTTAGTGGAACTATACACAAATCATCCAGGCACCAGTTATGGTTCACAATGTATAGATCTTTATCAGACCTGTTGTGTATTCATCCACAAATACTTAAAATGCAATCTATAGAAATTAGGCAGACTGGTCAGTCTGTAGGAGTACTGATCTAAATCAGCCCTAAACCAAATAATTAGGAAAAATGCTACCTCCTCCTCATGCAGGGATTTACAGAGAAATGATCAAAAGCTATTACCCTACTGTGAACCAAACACTCCCTGTCTCATGCAATGCAAACCTGATAACACATTTGCATAGTTGCAAGCATCCTTTTTCATTAGAAAATCTGAAAAGAAAATTTGAAGGGGGTTATGCTATGTTGACAGGGCACTTCTGCAAAGTGTCTGTGCTCAAGAAAATCATTAAGCCACCACTTTTGCATGTTCCTGAGGCTTCTGAGAATAGTAAAATGCTTATTCTGTTCTCCCCTCTGATTTTGGTGCTTAGTAACCCATTTCTGAGAGATGGAAGGCTATGGTCCCTGAGGTTAGACACTGGGATTAGTGGAGCAGCCACAGGCTCCCCTGTGCCTGAGCATGAATTTTCACTGAGTTCCATTTCATGGGCAATCTGACTTAGAGGTCATGTATTCACGGATGCACAGTGGTGGAAACAGACAGACACAGGCCTTGAAAAAGACCCAAATCTATTAATCTTTACTTCTGGTAGCACAAGCGATCTCCAAATCCAGACACACAATAAGCCGTCTGTATATATTTGCCTGTTTCAGTTTCCTCATGCTTAAGCATTCTTTTAGGTTAAGTTTTTCTTCTAAGAAGTTTAGCATTTTCTTCTTCCTACTGTAAATTGACTTTTCCTTCAAAGCACAGAGTTGAAACAAGCTCTTCCCTAATCTTTTCCAAAGTGCTCACTAGTGAAAAAGAGGAGTTCTTAAAGAATCACTTTACTATGACAAGATAACTAACTTTGTTTAATTTCTCCCTCTTGAGGCTCTCAGACATGAAGAAGTAGTTTGCCCTGAGCAACAATTCTCTGGAATGCTATTTGAATGCGCAATCATAAAAAAACATTATATTATCTTCTATTATTATCATCCCAGTAATGAGTACAAAATTCTTTCTTGGCATTACTGCTGAGGTTTAACCTAGTAGGAAGGCAGAGGACAGCAGCAAAAGAAGTCAAGCTCTACATTTAAAATAAATGTTGCAAGCTGACCAAGTCATGTGCATATGAAAATCTCATTTCACATGGACATTTTCAGTGACCTTTCTTGCTACCCTATTGCAGAAGTGATATTCTGCAATAGCTGTGTCCACATGGCCAGCTGTTTCCTATGTAATTTCTATAATAATGGCATAAATACAGCAGGGGCCTATTCTGGGCAGGAATCCTGTACTGTTTTTTTCCAGATGGTGAGCTAGCTGTTTGTGTTCTGGATCCTCTCTTGCAGTGTTGTGACTATACTGCAGAGCCAGCTGGAATCAGCCAGAACTGCAGGACTTGTGGTCAAACTGCACATTTGCACTGAATCATCTTTTTTTGGTGAACCAAGGCATTTTCAGGTTGCCATCAGGGCAACTTCATTCTGACATGGCCCTAGAAGACTCTCAAAAAAAAAAAAAAAAAGAGCTGAGNAAATAAAGTGATGGAACCAGGAGGAAGATGGAAATACTAAGCAGAAATAAACAGTTTCTGAAATAAATTCATTTTCTGAGCACAGGTCAAAGATTGCTGGGGAACTGCACAGTATTGCAGACCTGTAATGCTTAGTTAACAATAACAATACAAGAACTGTGATGGTTTCTGGTTTTGGGATCTCTGCCATGCCAATCTTACAGAAATGACAACAGTGCAACAGCATGGACCATAAAACATAAGAGGCATGGGAGGCTCCTGGCAGTATTACTGCAGAGTCCTGCACAGAAGGATGTATTCATTTTTCCTGGGAAACTACAGGTTGACCGTGGACACAGTGTATTTAAGAGTTGGAGCAGGAGAAGAGCATGCTTAAGTGGCTGATTGTGAACACTATCTCTCTTTTGTGCCATCCAGACTGATGAGAAAAAGGGAGACTATATTTCAGGAAGTCAAAGAATAAGAGTTGTTCCCAGACGACAGCTGGCAATGACAACAAATTCAGAGCATTTGGGTACCTACATGGAATATCAAAATAAAATTACTTTATTCATCACATGCATCATGTGCATGGAAATTATTCTTTTATGGAAAATAGAATGACTTTTCACAGAACAGCATAGGTTACATATATTGCTTTGGCAATGAAGATCAGTACTTCACAATATTTTACTTTGCTGTTGTGTGTGAGGGTTTATCAGCCACTCAGTGTGCATTAAGCTTCAGGTTCTTTGCCTTACAAGAACCAAATCAGATGTTAACAACATTCTTATAAATCAAGCATTGCATCAGTGGATGTATAAACTCTATAACCACTGAAAAATATCTGTGAGGGTTCAACTTTCTGTCTGTTTTTGGATGGCTTCAGCAGCATATGAAAACTTAACTTTCAAGCAGGTCAGGTACCATCCCCAGAAGCTCTGTCAGCCATAAAGGGACCTGGACATACACAGAAAGTCTCCCCCCTGAGCAGGCAGCATTCTCAACAATTCATGTTTATGACTGCATCGTTTAATTGCCTGACACTGCTGTGATCTCTGAAAAAACAGCAGTAATAAATGCACTTGTGCAAAATTATTTGCCTCTTCATCTGCTTCAAGAGCTTCCTCTGGTTGCCTCTGCCCCATGGGCACTGTTGTAGAGCAGGTAAATGTTCTCTCATGTAAGACTTCTGCTTTCCAAAGGTATCATATAGATCCTTAACTTCCTTTCTTGCCTCCTGAATAAGATATCATCTGTTTTCACTTTCTTCTGTGATTTTGGTAGATTTCTGGCCTATTTTCTTTTTTCTATCTTATTAGTCCAGTCTTATCACTAATATTATCACTAACTGATAATAGCAAAGCTCACCTTGGGTGTCTTGGCAGTTTGTTTGTATTGGTTGTAGAAAACAGTTAAAAGAAGGAAAGGCCCTGTCTCTGGGTGTTAACATTTCCTTGCTTAGGCTGCATTTTCTCCAGACCAAATTATGAATCTTCCTTCCATGAACCAAATTCTGTTACTGGTTGTGTGAATTAATGGTCTAGACCGACTGGCAACAGCATGTGGCTTTACAGTGTGAAGTGGGACACATTTAGCATTCAAACCATGAAGCAGCCTTGAGTGTGAGGCAAGGGGAGAGTGGATGGGGTGGGGACTCTCCCCTAGCCTCAATTTCAATAACACATTGTAATTACAGGTCTGTAATTACACCTGCATATCTGCAAGCAGCCCTTACAGATTTGGGTATTAATATTTGGATTTAATGTTATTAGAAGAGACTCTTCACAATACAAGGAAGATTGAAGAAATGTGCAACAGTGAGGAACCAAGTAAACTCCTCCAAAATCATTCTGGAAGGGAAAGAAATGTCAGTTTATGTGTGCTTTCTGTATGGTTGGTTCTGCCACGTTGTCTGTCTTGTGCATTGAAAGACAGCATCCCTCTGGTTCTTCAAAAGGCAAAAAAATACATTCATCCTCCTCAGAGATTTACACAGATGCCATAAACATCTGGGGGAGGCACTGTGTCAACAAGAAGTCCTGGTTTTCAAGAGGCTTATCATTAATAACTAGGCCATACCTCGTTAGTCTCTTTATTATTGTCCTCCACAATCCTGGATGATGGAACAGTAGAGTAGAAGAATCATTGGGATGCACAGAGTACCAACAAGGAAGACAGCAGAGAATGGAAAAGCTCTGGAAGAAAGACACACACATGCAAAAATTAGTCAGCAAATTATGGCAAAACACAAGGAACTGGAACCTTTTTCAGTGTTGTCAGAAAAGGTTACACCAACTGACAAGTAAATTCTCAAAGAAAACCTACAGAAACAGTAAATGAGGGAAATAGTCTGATACAGGCATGCCCACAGATACTGATGGAAATTTCCCACTGCCAAACTGTGAACCAGGCAAAAGTTTCTCTTAGCATTTAATATGAAGTTAGTTGTCCAATTTATGTGCGTAAACGCTGCACAAACTGAAGCTCTGGTTCATAGGCTTTTGAAAATGCATGCAATTATACTCATCAATCAGGTGTGAAAAATTCAATTCTAGATATTTGCATATTACTCTTTGTAAGTAATTGATTTTTTCAGTTGGCTAGGCCAGGCTTTCTGTTTGATTTCATTTGAGCACCCGGAGGAGATACAGACTCCTCCTTAACATGGAAAAAAAGAAATATTTCTAAGTCTTTATACTTCAAAGACTCCCATAAATAGCACAGACTATATCTTCATACAGTTAGAGTGGGAGGTAAGGTTTAGCTCATCATCTAAGATGCAGTTTCTCCCTATTTTTAGATTTATAAACATTTATAAAATTTTTGAAAACTGCTGTGTTGTTATGTTCAGTGTGAGTTATCTGTGGGGAAATATGACAGACAACAAATGTGAGTAGTCTTAGCTTTGGTATATCCAGATGAGATCCATTTTAAAGAAGAATTTTTTTAGAAGAAAACAGTTATTATTATTTAGGTTAATGTGTCAACATAATTTTCTACAAGAGCAAAAACAACTACAGAAATAAAATTAGTTAGACCAGTTCATATACAGATTCCACATCACTGATGTCTCTTTTCAAGATAACCCACAACCTCTGTTATGGAGATTTGTTACAACACAATGAAAGTGTGGCAAGGCCCCCAGAAATCCCACTTATATTTTTATTAAAACAGCACTGTCCAGGCTGACAAATGAAAATGTCCAGATGTGCATCAGGAAAGAAAGTGAAAAGGCTTGCACTTTTCATCTTTAACTATGAGGATAACATTTTCATGCATAAGGTAGTAACAATTTCCAGATATGAGCTCAATATTAAGGTCATGCTGGCTTTTGAGAAATGAATCATGCTCGACTTCAGAGTAAGTAAATCTTGGTGATTTGGTAAAAGATTTCACATGTCTATTTCTTCACTTACAGTTTGCCTCTATACAAAAGAAAGCATTTCTCAGAAAGGTTTCGAATTGAGGCTTGGAGGTAGCTGACATGTGTGAAAATTTTGCAGCCTGAAATTTCCTTAAGAAGCATGTTGAGCAGACTTTTGGGAAGTGCACTGTGGGAATCCAAGGCTCATGCTGAATGCAAGGCAGAAGGGATTAAATGCTTTCCAGTCTCAGCACTGTGCCTGTGACTCAGCTCAGCTGCAGTTTCTAGGGTATGTCTGGGCATGGAACTCACATACACATCAAAAATCTGTTGTATCTAGAGCTTTTACCCGAGATCCACAAATACACACTTGCATGGCATTTACATATAACAAATTATGAGTTGAACTGCAGATTCACAGATGTCAAGGAAAGGATTCCCATGAGCCTCCACCCTGACACCTGGATAATACAGGATAGTGAAGTTGTGATCATCTGATTTATATTTATAGGAGCATTAAAACAAAAGTACCATTGAATTCAGTGAGCTGATATACTTTTAGCAACTACAATAAAAAGTTTATTGTTTGTTTATAAAAAGCTTATTGTATTGTTGCTTTTTACTGCAAAGTTTTCCTGGAAAATACGCTCAGTGGTGAAGAGAGCTTGATTTTCAAGTATAGTTTGCTGAATATGGGACAGGGGCAGTGCTAGCATCATCTGGAGTTAATCAAGGCAGTGGACTGAGGGTGTGAACAAATGACCATAATCCCACAGTTTATGTTTCCATGCTGTAGGAACCTTTAAGCATCCCTGCTGCCAGAGGTGAGTGAGCTCATGGGGCAGCAGCTGTGGCTGGGGGAAGCACTGCACATCTAAGCAATGACACCTCTGTACCCTCTCCTCTTCATGTCAAGAGCCTCAAACCTCTTCCACAATGTGAGCAGCTCAATCCAAAGCATGAACATGTCATTCACCCACTATGCAGAAAAAAAGAAAAAAAAAACTACGCTGCTAAGAAACTTCCACTTAGCCCCAAGTCAGGAATATTCCTCTTAGATCCTCGAAATTAATAAAGTATGCCTAAAGTACGCCCATAAAAACTGCTGACAGGACCCCTAGACCTTTTATTATTGTTATTTATTACTAATCCCAAAATAATATCTCTAGGAACAAAACTTCCTTCTGGAAGTAGTGCCAGGCAGCCAGATTTCCAGTGTGCTTGGAATTTTGTTTCATGTTGCTCTCAGATGAGACACTAAAGGACTAGGGTCCTTCATTCCACCAATCAAAGGACCTAGTTTTTACTGCACACAAAAAAACCCCAAAAATCCCAAAGCAAAATAACAACAAAAACCAACTACAACAACAACAAAAAAAAACCCAACCTAAAAAAAGAAAAAAAAGAGAAAAGTATGCAAATGCAAAGTAGAGATTTGTAATGTTATATATTTGAGGCATTTGAATTTATAAGTGTGCTAAAAACAAATTCAGATATTAATTTAAATACATGAAGATTCAGCTATTCAATTATTCAATAATATGTCTCTCATGGACAGATATCTATCTGTAGAGAAACAAGTCAGGCCTTGGATTTTTGGTTGGTTTCACTCCATGCTGGGGTTTACTCCAAAGTGGCCTGTGGGACTTGGTGCCTGCTATTTCTGTGTTTTCTTTTAAATTAATGTATGTTCTGCTGCACAGAGCACAGAAGCAAAATTTTCACTGAAGACATGTGTTTCTAGGCACATTCTGGGTTTTGCAAATACTTTGGGCTACTGGAAGTAGCTGGAAGTGAGGCTGTTCCATGGCATGCTGCCACATCTCTTTTGATTAGGAAGCTCACAGCTGGATAACTTCTGAAAACAGGAAGGTATGACAGCAAAACTTTATTTCTATTAAATAGGTCCTATGTAAACACAGGAATTCCACTGTCATCCCTGCTCCTTATCCTCAGCAGGTTTTGCAAGGACAGACTGGCTGGGTGACAGGTCTGGTGGCCCTGTGCTGGCCACAGCTCACTGAGAGCAGGTTTCTGACTGAGCTTAGCTGGAAACTGAAAGAAATTATCTGAAAAGTCAGCCCTGCTAACAGACAGGGTTAGCAGAATTTAATATTCTTCTATGGATCTGGTGATTTTTTTATTATTATTTTTTTAAATTTTCATGGAGACCTAGAAGAAAGCTTTCAACACCTGAATCATCTTACCACCAATATCTGCCACCTCCCTTCACTGCCAGTAGTTTGGGAGACAAAAAATTGGGTGTCCTGCCTCCCACAGTGAGTGAGAAGGATAAGTGGAGTGAAACACAGAAGAACAATGGAGGAGACAGCGAAGAGTGAGAGCTGGAAGATGTGGATGGCAGTGGGACGCTGAGGCTGGGCTGGCAGTGTGTGGAGGAAGGTCACCCCTTCAGGCGCTGTGTTCAAGGCTAAATTTTAACCTTAGAAAGCAGTGGACACTTTGGAAGTACCATCCACTTTAAGCTCAACTGAACAGCCTTAAAAGTAGATTACTTTAGTGTATCAACAGTGATTTTTAATGTGTGCTTCTGTTTGTTGGGGAGCTGGCTGAGGTCAGTGAAAGGTTCCATTTTAAATGCTGGCAGATGCTGACTAGTGAAGGGCGAGTCTTCTAAGTTACTTTTGGTGCATTTCAAACATTAGGAAAACAATTTCAAAGATGTCTTTGGAATTGAAAAGAGGTATGTTCTTTCCTAGTTTCTGGTGAAAGAAATCACGTGTCTCAAATGCATTCCGTCTCTTCCCACAGGGCAGCTGATTTGGTGAAGGAATATGGAAAGCTGTGGACCCGGTGAGCTGCTGCAGGGAAGTCAGATAAAGGGAGGTGAAATGTGATTTGAAGACAACTAAGGGAGACATGGGATGCTGCAAGGGGTAGCAGTGTTCCCACCAAACCCAAGGGGAATTAAGGAGAGGTGAACTCAGTTCCTGCCCTGCAGGCACTGAGGAGAGACAGCACCCCTTGCAGGTAGCTTAGGCTGAGGGGCAATGCAATGGGGCATGGAGGGAAAAGTTTATAGAGTACAGAGGATGAAAGACACATTGTTTTTAAATTATTAGACTGAAAGGATTTGTGCTTGCAAAACAGAATGCAAGGCAGCAGAGCACAACCAGACGTCCTTCCCACACCATAGTTCCCCAGCCTATTTAGGCTTTGGTTCTGTGTTCAGTAGCATTATGAGCTCTACAGTTAAACTCAAATTGGCCTAGATACTACTAACTATCCAGTGCACATGTAAAATCACTGACCTGCAGGCATTGACAGAAAGTAAGCCAGAGAAAAGATGCAGTGATCAAATACAGAAAGAGGAAAAAACTGCAGTAGTCATGGTATTAGCTGGTATCAATTTGCTCTGTTGTTGCTCTGTTATTACTCTGTTTATAGCTCAGTTTCCCCTAAAATTCTCAATGACGTTTTTAGTAAAGTGTGAAGGATTACTAAACATATTTGTTAAATAAACAAAACAAAACTTTGACATGCAATTTCATAGAAGGCAGTTAAATCAATTTTAACTTAAATAATCACCATAAAATTCAATCTCCCACAGAAAAAAGGTGACTTTTGAACACTTGGTGTTCATGAAACAGTGTTGCATCATTTAATTCCCATATTTAACTCACATTTTAATTACAGTGATGCTTTCAGTGCTTGCATACATACATTGTATTAGAGTTTCAACAATTCCTTTTAGAAGTTGCAAATATTCAGGTTAAAATCAGGTAGAAGAAAATGAGAACACATTTCAGAATTATTATTTAAGTACTACTGGCTCTGCACGGTTTTGTAATATTATTGGAAATCTAGTTTCTTAATCATTCTGATCCTCATGTCTGCCATTAGCTCTGTGCTATGCAATTCACAAATTAATGGTATTAGACAAAGTCTGTCATTCCTTCCACAAACTCACCTGAGCTTTAATTGTAGACAAGCCTGAACATTTTATGTATCTCCACCATTGTAGACCACACACTTCTGACAAACTCTGAAAAGTACTTTGTACTGATGAATTAAAAATCCATCCTCAAAGTTGCCCTTAATAGTCATATGTTGTTTAAACATAGTGTGCAAACTGTGACTCCTTAGAACAATTACACAGATCAGTTGCCTATATTTATTTATAAACAATACTGAGATTAATTAGTTGGAATGGCTTCCTTTGCTTCGCCTCTGATGTCATGAAAATGCTATTGCTAGCTCTTCCTAGGACAGAATAAACAAGCATATCTGATATGCAAGCTAATATAATGTCCTTTATTTACATGATTGTAAATCCTGTTAGCTTTAAAACAATTTCAAATTTAGGAGAGAGCCAAAAAGGGGAATAACAAAGGAGAGAAGTGACCTCAGTGATTCCACACTGACGTATCTTCAGCCTTAGAACTGCCATGGGAAGGTTGTGTTATCAGTTGGCTTGGGAAACCTGAGTGCTGGCTCTGCCATTCTGCCCAGAGCAGGACATAAACAACTACAATTGTTTCAGAAGTTCATATCTTTTACCTGTGTATCAGTTAAGCCTTCTGTGTAGCATGCATAGGGTTTCAGTCATGCTGAACAGAGTGAATCATTTAAAAAGAACTGAACTGGGATTTTAGAGCTTCATCTACCAAAGAACTTTGGTACTTTTTCAGTATCCAAATGCTTTATGCTTCTACTATAACATCCCTGGACATTTTTTCAGTGGCTGCACATCATTGGACAAGTTAATTTAAGCATTTAAAAGAGAAATCGAACCTCTTTTTAAAAGGATGATCATATTTCCACTGAAAATATTACCATCATTGTATCATATGAAAATGCCAAGAAAGATCAGCCGGTTGGTGCTGAGTTTGTGAGGGAGTGCTACCCAAGCTTAAGCTCAGGCTGGTTACCAAAGCACTCCTACTAGTTTATCCTGAAAAGTGTAGGTGCTCATGACAGCTACTCAAGAATGAGCATATATTGTGAAAGATGGGCATTTAACACAGTTTTTTCCATTTAAGCATGTATTTTCAGCTACATCCCACACTTCACCAAGGCATTAAACACCAGCTCTTAAAGATTACAAATTAAGAATCAGGTTGGAAGCCAGATCCATAGCATGTATGGTAGAACTCCTAGTTTTTTCAATGGAACTGAGTTTTCAGCCCAGCCTTTGTTAAGGAAGAACTCACAAAGAAGTGGCTAGGCCTTTTTCTTGCAAGATGCTGGGTTTGCCTCACAGGTAATTGGTTGAGATCAGTACTTCACATACACCCAAATATTTTATTTTTTCTCAAATTGCAGTACTTACATTTAAATTTACATAATAACCCACATTTTATAAGGCTAGGGAATTGAAATTTTGTTCAAAGATAGCCATACAGGTTAATATGTATTTAGAGCTGATGTACTGGAACTTAACTCCTAGTGGTCTTTCATTTACAGCTGTCCAAAAGCACAGAACAGCCATTTTTCCAAGGTCTACCCAAACCTCCTGTCATCATAACAGTGAACAGAGAAGACTAGCAGCATAGCAAACTTTTTTTTACTTTTTAATTTGTTGTACTTTTTTTCAAGTACAACAAATAGTTTTGATTTCAGGAACTTAATGAATTGTCCTGTCCCCAGAGTTAATTATTCCCTAATGCAGTGCATAATCTATGAATGGATGCTGAAGCAATACCCCCTGTACTGAATTCAGCCCATTAGAGAGTATTTCCTGGCCTACACCCCATGCCCAAGCTGTAATAATCTTTGCAGACCCCTCAGGAGGTTTGCCTGTGTGCATGCACAGACATGCTAAGCTATGTTGAGTTTTCTGCACAGGGTCTGTTCTTGTTCAGAAGGTCTCGTCATTTGTCAGGGAAAGGATGGTGACACTTGGACTCTGTCTGCCTCATTTACAGGGGATGGAAACCACTGTTTCTGTAAATGCATTCCCTTTCTTTAGTGAACGTGTGATTTACGGGATCAGTCTTAGTATATGCAGGATTAACTTTGCTGAAATCAGTGACTCTTCCTTTCTAAGAAAGGTGTGAGAAAATAACAATAGAAAAAGTAAGTGGCTGTTTAATCTTTAAAAAAAAAAAAAAAAGCCTGATTTTTGTTTGTTCTCTCTTTCCCTTAATTTTTCCATGACAGATATAGATAGAGTAACTAGGAACAATATATTACCAAGAAATCAGAAGTTGTTCAGAGACTTAAGCTCTTCCCAAACACCTGGAACAACGTTTACATATTACAGAGCTCATAATACTTGATTTTGTGTGATAAATGTTCTTCGATTAAAAAGCAAAACAAAAACAAAAAACCAAAACCTCACTGGGAATTTCCAAATATAAAGGTGAACCTGATTTGGGATATGTTAGACTTGTGACAAATCAAAAGGTTCAGATTTAGCAAATTAGAAAAATAAAAGTTGGATTTGGTCTTCATGACTTTGCTGTGAATTTACATTTTTCTTCTGGACTCCATGTCTCTTAATATGTGTGAGTGTGCCTTAATATTGCATAACATATATCTACAATAGATATACTCTCTCTCTCTCTCTCTCTC
>VWZN01010846.1:25489-39690 GCA_013396955.1 Regulus satrapa | reverse complement strand
CTTTAAAAAGTGTACAAATTGTGAGCATCCTGTTGAAAATGTGCATTTTCAGTTTAAGTGTCACTGCCTGAAGGAACGCTGAGAAAACCAAAAGCTATTCTTGAATAAATTGGCAGGGACATTTAAGTCTGGAAGTCCTAAAACCTGTATCTTTACTAAGTTTAGTTTCAAACAGGAGCTGTATACAGAAAAGGACCATGGGGCAGATAGGTTCAATGGTAAAAAAAACCCCGTAGGGCTGGATTGATTCCACTAAACTGTAAGTGCTTATTTGAAAGGCCCACTACTAAAGACATTTTTTTCCTCAGTCTTAATGTTGATCAGTGGAGAGAAAGGCACTGTAAATTAGTCAGCCACCTTTAAGCCAAAATCACCTTTAAAAATTTCCAGTCATCTTACCTGTCTATTAAATATAGACAGAATCTGGAACAAATGAGCTGGTAACTTAGGCACCTTATGGATAGTCCAAAAGCCAGAGGAATGCACCCAAGCTTACATGGACATCATAACAAACCTGGAGAAGAAATGAGCTTTTTCTTTTCCTAGACACAAAAGCAAATAGTGCCAAATTAGTTGATTACTACCTTCAAAAAAATCTTTCATCTTCTCTTTCTAAGCCCCAACCCTTTGTTCAGCTCTGTAATATGCAATTTTACATTACAGTCTGTGATAACGCAAGTGGGAGTCATACTAGGCACTGCCATTCTACTTTGATTTCTAGTCAAATACCCTCTAATTAGAAAAAAAATAAAAGGTCTAGGAAAGAGCCAAGTGAGAAAAAAATTCTGAAAATTTTAATAAGTATATTTCTACACTCTTTTCAAAAGGTATTTCAAGTTCTGGTGAAACTCAGGTATTTCCATTAACATTAAATTATTTTTCTAAAAAAAAAAAAAAAAAGTCCCATCTTTCAAGGAATCTACTTTGGAGTTGTTCTATTTTATTAATAAAATATGTGGAAGGAGATCCAATACTGACATTTTGGAATTGATTTTTTTCCACTGGATTGAACTAAAAATCAGATATTACATACATAATGTGCTTCTTCCAAAGAATTAGCCATTTTTTCCAAACTGTGAACTAAAGCAATTATTGTGCCTCCCCTAGAAAACAGGAAGAAATATTTCTGAATCCTGTCTGAACAGTATTTTCTGTCACTTTCAACAATAGATCTGCTTGTCCATTGAGTTACTTTCAGGCAACCATTTCTGTTCTTAAAGCACAGCAGCTGCATTTCAAGTCTTGCTGCTTTTCTATCCTCTCCCCCTCATGCCTGCAGCAGCAGCGCTCTCACCTTCTTGATAAGCTATAACAAGTCTCTTCCCTGCACGTGTCTGCCAGCCAGGTGAGTTCAGCACAGAGCACATGAGCTGACAGTAGTTCAGCAGTTTTTCTTGATATATCCACAGTAATCATTCTGGTCTAAAAACAACATTGGCTCCAGATTGCTTAATTCCTAATATGTTGACATCAACATGTGAAAGTGTATTTGCTGATTAGAAGCAAATGAACTGTGGGAGCTGGTAGATCTAGCTGAAAGAATTCCTCAGGCCCTGTACAGGCCCTTTTTGCTTCTTCCTCTTGGTCCTTTGTGTTTCTGTCTTGGGGCAACAGAGAGCAGAGGCCCAGCATGCCCAAGGGTACAATCCAGTGTTTGTCCCAGCTGCTCTTTCAGAGCAGAGCCTGTTTCCCAATTAAAGGAATTCCTCATCAATGAACAGGCATCAAGGCTGATCTTCGGCTCCAATAGAAGAGTAGAAGATCTCAAGAAATTGGAATTGAATTTCCAATTTTAAGAGCCATATCTGTGATTGTTCTAGCAAAGAAAGGAAATGCATAACCTAGGAAGATGTCCCTTTTACAGTTACTGTTTTCACATGGGAAACACACTTCAGCTGCTACAAAATGGGCAGAAAATTACATTATTTTTTTTTTAATTTTTAATTTTTAAAATTTTTTTTTAGGATTCAAAAACAGCCAGAGATATTCTCTTGCTCCAAAATGTGTTATTGGTTCATTTCTCCTTGAATCATCTCTTGCATTTGTGCCCGCTAAGGATAAACTGCTGCTGTTCTGATTTGGTTGAAATTACATTTAGACTGCCAGAGGCTGTAGCAAACCAAATGGATCAGGTTTGTATTTCACTTATCCCCAGGCAACCCTAGTGGGTTCAGCAGGTTCACAGGAAAGTGATTAAAATCAGATTCAATCTGTGTCTTTTTTACAAGGTTATGTGCAATCTGTCACACATGCTTCTCTATTTTCACACAGTTATTCTTTGTATTACACTTCTGCATCACATTCATTTCAGTTTAGCTACAAACACCAGCTGAGAAGGAGAATTCTCTAAGGGGCTTGTTGCTCCCTCTCTCCTGATATGATCTATATGAATGTTTCTTTAGATATAACCTGCTTGACTCTAAGAAGTATAAACAAATTTTTATTCCAATACTCATTAAATTGGTTAAGAGAAAAGCCTGTAAACCAGTTACCCTGGGTTGCATTTAATAATTATTTTTAAATGCTTGCATTTCTTTTCCAGTCATTCCCTTGTTGGTTAACAAGGAGAGTTTATTAGCTTTGTTTTCAAAAGATATAAATTTGCCTGTACAGCTTGGAGAGATATTTTCTTAACCTTAAATAGGAGGAGAGCATAAGTCAGAAGAGTCAGAACCTCGGATGACAAAAATAGATGAATTTGATAAGAATGATTTATAATAGCCAGGGATTTGGCGCAGTATCAGAGCAGACAGTGTAGCACCATTTGATACAAAGGACTGTTAGGTAACATACGAAGCAAGGAAATTTCAGTTATTCTTCTCCAAGGAGTTGGCATGCAGATTTTCTTCTAAATCAAACAAGCCCTATCACTAGGCTGAAAAATTAAAGCTCGACCTTGAGGGCAAGGCTGACAGCCTTGTTTGTTGAAATGTACCTTCATCTTTGAAAATGTCCTCCCCTTATATGATGGATTTGATTCTTCACTGGAAAATCTTATGCCAGAAAGATTTCTTAGGATTCCATGGGAGTTCATCTGAAAGACATCCAAAATGGAGCTCAGAGTCTGTACACATACACAGTGAAGTGAGCTGTGCTCCCTAGGGTGAATTTAGAGGGTAAAATGAGCAGGCACTTTTTATCCTGAAGGTAGCTGTGCCAAATCCTTCATGTGCCATTTTCTGTGAGTGAAGACAGGAATTTCAGGTGGCTTAGGGAAAAATATTGGGTGTAAAAATTGTATTTGAAAGAGTTTTGAGGCAAAATATTCTTTAAAGAAAAATTTGAGGTGGTTGGAATTCCCATTTGTAATTCATTGGGCATGAGCAGAATGAGTTTCTGTGAGATCTAAATCCAAATCTTCTCTGTCTTCCAGGGAGGACATGGCATTTTCACACGATTTTCACAGGATTTCACAGGATACTCTGAGTTGGAAAGGACCCAAAGGATCATCGAATCCAAATCTTCAGTGAATGGCCCATATGCAGATAGAACTCACAACCTTGGTATTATCAGCACCAAGCTCTGAAAAACTGAGCTAATATCCCATTTAATATCCTATGTTTATTTAGTAAGCTTTCTGTAACTGTGACCTAGAGAAAATATCTTTTGTATGTCATAATATCAAGGGCTACATGTATGGATTTTTGCCCATGCCAATGCTTCAAATACACAGAGAGCATCCTGGAAGTGGCCGGTTTATTTAGGTGTTTTTAGTATTTGTCATAAGAAATGCTTACTATGCAACTACAATTAACACGTCATAAGTGAAGAGCTAAAAAATAATCTGTTTTCAGAGTTGTCCCTGCAGATGTTCTTTCTAGGCAAGAGACACATCTCTGCTCCATCATATCCTTTATTGGAACCTGTTCATGTTAAATTCCATTGCCTGTTCCTGATACAAACGAGGACATACCTTGATTGTAACTCACTGTGTGAAAAGAAGTGGAGATTCCTCACTGCAACAGCATGCAAGGGGTACCTAACTAAAGTATGTTGTTAAATTTATAGTAAGACTTAGTTGATTTAAACAGGACTTTAAGTGACAGAATTAGATGCTTAAAAGGTAAACCACAAAATTCTAATTTACTACAGCATGTGGGAGATTGTGAAATCTGTAGGAACTTCAGAATTCCAGAATAAACTTTTGGAAGTATCTTTGTCCTGTTGTTCATGGCAGTTATGAAAAAGCTCCTGCTTAACTTATGACCTCAACCAGCTGGGATTTGCCAGCAAGGTGTTTTTCAACCTCCATGCTGAAGAAGGTGTCTGAGGGTGTTCTGCAGGTGAGCCTGTCAAGACTGGTCTCATCCAAAATCTATCTGAAAAGGCTAATTTTTTTTTTCAAAATATACATTGGTGATGTTTCCCCAACCCTTTACACCTAAGCTTTGTGGATGGACTGCTTGGAGGTATGAGAGACCTGTTGGCAGCCTTTAATCTGATAGCCTAGGCTTAAACCTCTTTCTTCCCCCTTTACAGGAGAAATGCCATGGCTGAGGTGCAGACCAGCAGCCGTGGGTGCAGCAGGGTGCTCTGAGGTGGCTGCCAGCAGGGGTGGGGAGCTGGCTGTCACAACACCATGCTGCATTACTCTGTGCGCATACTCTGATTTCCAACTCAGCCAGAAAGGCAACAAATCCCTTCTATATTTCCTTTAGATTTAATAAAGATCTGTTTCACGGTGTAGATTCTTCCACAAACCCCTACACAAACACCTTCCAGACACAGACAGTTCCAAAGAAATTCTAAATATTTTCTGCAATGTTAATGCTGCATGTGGCCATTCTAGCCAAACTTCTTTTGCTAAATATTCTACTTTAAATTTGCATCTGATTTGCTCCTCCCTCATTTAAATCTTCCTCACAGCTTCCCTTCAAGGTTTTGTGAGGCTCTTCAGTGAATAATCAAGAATATTTTTCAGCATTGTGTTCAAAGCATTTG
Source organism: Regulus satrapa (assembly GCA_013396955.1). Taxonomy (NCBI): domain Eukaryota; kingdom Metazoa; phylum Chordata; class Aves; order Passeriformes; family Regulidae; genus Regulus; species Regulus satrapa. The sequence continues at coordinate 34,749 of VWZN01010846.1, read as the reverse complement.
CATAAAACAACTGAATTTGATGTTCTGAGAACAGCATAATAATTTACTATAAATTTAATATAGACAATATATTTCCAACACTACAAAAATACCAGATTAATATTGACTATAAGTTATTTTAGAGTCATCTCCTAGAAGAAAATATTGACTAATGAATCATAATTGGCTATCTCATTCGACTTTTTTTTTTTTAGCTGAGTATTCTCAAGCAATGGAAAATTCATTCAGAAATACATAATCAAAACTGTCTTAATTAACTTATAATTAAACTTAATTTAAAAAATGCAGATGTTAATAGCATGAATAAATGCTGAGATAGTTCGTACAAGCTTTGATAATCAGAAGCAAAATATTATCTAGTTCTTATCTTGCATTCTATAGGAACTCTATTATCAGGTGGAATCTGTTCCATCCCAGAAGTTTAGAGTAATAAGAAAATTGTTCAAGAAAAATATCCTTCACGAGGAGTTGTGCTCTGTGCAGTAAAAACACACAGAAGAGGCCACAATGAATCCTTAGACAAACTCCATCAGGTTAGAGAGCTAAATATTTTACAACAACAGTACACTAGGGGGACAAGTTTTATTCTTTCTTCAGTCCTGGGCATATGTCACAGTCAAAGAGGACAGTGCAGCTTCAAGGAATAAATACTTTTGGCACTGTTAGTAGAGGATCCTGCATGTAGCAGGCCAAATATCATCACTCTTTTTCTTCTAAAATCAGAAAGTAACTAAATACCTCAAAGTTATCTGGTGTATAATTTTTTTTTTCCTTCAGCTCAGACAGATGTTTATCTGGCAGAGAACAGCAATTGTTAAATATGAATGTTACAGGAAAGGAGAAATGAATGCTCATAATACTGAAATTGATAATTTCAGACATCATTACGCAGAACAGATGGAACACTTTTCTGCTAGCATAAATCTGCAGCATTTTCACCACATAAAATGAACTTACTTCAGAACAAGTGTTATCCAGCCCCCAGCTACTTTTATATGGTACAGCTAGGAAAATTGAGTTTCGTGCAACAGAGTGTACTCAAATTCTGGTTTAAAAGCAAACTTATTAGTTTGTTAAATAAACTCCCCTTACTTCTTTGAATAGGTGAATAGAATAAAGTACTGAAGTGAATTAAACTTTTTCTCACTTAGGTGTTGTACAACAGAGAATTAGAAAGAGTAAAGTGAAAACTCCTGACTTGCCTGGTACTGCCTCTTGTCTCTTCCAAAAAACCACAGAAAATCTCACCTTAATATTCCCCCACACTTTTGTTTTATCTTTGGTGTGCTGGTAGTTCTAAAGGCCAACGTGTCCTTAGGGCAGTCTGGAAGAGCTGTACTGCACGGGTGAGATTTTCAATAATCCAGCACCTGAATGTTCCTCTTTAACTGTAAACATAATTACTAAAACACTGGATCTGGACTTTTTCACTGACCTGCCATTCTTAATAGAATCTGTGCTATGGTGGATATATCTCTTAAGTACATTGGGTTTTAAAATTTGCTTCAAATTTAAATTTTCTTTGCATAACTAATAAAATTATAGGGAAAGAATTATAAAGAAAGATTATATTAAAAGGTGATGATTGTCTAGTATTCAACTTTCAACAGACTGTGTTCTTTAAAAATTATTTTTTAGACTGTCTCACCTGCACAATTAATGGAAATCTTCCATGATGCTGTCTCAAAAAACTTCTTTTGGATTCTAACAATATTTGAGTTAAGAACTTCTTACTACAGCCTAACCTAAACTTTCCCTTCCTTAGTTCCAGGCCATTGTTCCACTGCATTTGTAAATATTTCCCTTCCTTCACTTAAGATAAACTTTTAAGGAAAACATCAAGCAAACACCAAAAAAAAAAAAAAAAAAAAACCCAAACCAAACCAAACCCTCTCCTTCTTTATAAACAGTGGAATACCTCAATGTATTTCAAAAATATGCAGCTTTTAATATTTGTGCAAGAAAGCAGTCTGTGTCGAAAGTCATAACTGGAGAATAAATGTACATGTCATTGCAAAGGCTTCTATCCTGAGAAACTGAAAAATTCTCAGCAACTCTCTTCTAATCAGGTTTTCAAAGGAAAATTCACACTGGTAGTTTGTGGAGAGACAGTTCTGTCATATGTATAGCCTCAGCTCTGACATTTACATATGACCACCAAATTAGCATGAGTGCAATACAGTTCAGGGTTTTTAAAACATTTCATCTAGTACCTGCTGGCATTTTGATTAAGGAAAGATAAAAATTAAAATAACAATATTGCACATACTAAATAAAATAACAGCAAATATTAGTTCTTGAATCTAATCTTGAAATACAGATGCAAATTGAGAATCATCAATGATCTGCTGTTTAGTGATACTGCAAAAGCCCTTTGCTGGGTCTGAGATAATTATCAAATTTTAAACATGTTCTGAGAAAAGCATGAAATCTCTGCTGACCAATTTTGCAGATGACACAAAAAAAAAAATGTAAGCAATGTAATTATTTAATTGCGTAGTATAATTGAATAATTTCACAAGAGAGTCAAAGAAATCCATGGAATCACTGAATCAGTATATCTAAATGGGCATCCTTATACCTAGAAATGTTGTAGTGGGTGGATGGCCCTCCTGGGGAAGAGTAAATTTGGGCTCATAGCAGACAGCTAACTCCCATTATGAACTACCATTATGATGCTATTTCCAGAACTGCTGTTGTAACCATTGGATAAATATAAAGGGGAAAAATTATTGTAGCTAAAAAAGGCATACATTAGCTTTGTATATGGTGCTGCAACTATGAAAAATCTGTCCAGCTCTCTTGCCCAAGACTGGACAGTTGCTCTTGTAATCTATGTGTTGGTAAATCAGAGAAAGCTCAGAGCAAGGTTCCAAAAGCAATTGGAACATGAAAAACATAATACAGTAACAAGTTCATAAAGCTCAGTCTGATTCAAAGTGTTATGTGATGACAGCCTCTGCCAGATGGTATTAAAACAAGAAATCAGAGTTAAAAGAGAGGATGCTAAAGCTAGTCAAATAAAGGCTAAAAATGAGTCTTTGAGGAAAAAATCAAATCAAACTAAAACCAACAACAAAAACATCATTGGTGGTAACTGGTTACAGAAAGAATTGTAGATTCATAGTGGATTCTCAGTTCCCAGAATTTTTTAAAGGCAATTAGTTTCTACTGACATGGGAATTAATTTGTGAGGCCCTGTGCAACTTAATGTAAGCTGGTCCCACTTTGAACAGGAGGTTGCACAAGACAACCTCCTGAGGTTTCTTCCAGACTTAGAACTGAAATGACTCTTTAATTCTATGGTTTCTGCTTTCTGGGAGATCTGAGTGGATAACCCTTTCTGGCCTTTAGGTAAGTTTGTACTTGTTTGCACTGCAGGGCAGAGATATCAGCAGCTCTGTGGCTGCAGGGAGCACAGCCCAGCAGAGTTGATTTATCTGGAGATCAGTGTACTCTGTCCTCCAGTAACCTGAGGCAGATCTGATTTGCAGTATTCCAGAACCAAGGTGTGCATGGGTGCCAGTGGAATGCAGGTGCTTCACTTGCTCCAGGTTAGCCTTTAGTTTTGGTATTTGTTTGCCAATAACAAACTACAACTGATTCAAAGTCAAGCTGGCACTGGCACAGATTTGCATATAGGAAATATCTTCACGCCTTTAGTTCCTATTAGAAAGGGAGGGATGGTACAGGGCACAGAACCAACATGCTGTTACCAGCACAGGGGCAGGTATGTTCCCTGACCCATAGGAGAACTTACAGAGTTTACCAAGATAGGATGCAAAAGGGCTGTAACAAATAATAGGAGTGGAGAGGAGCTGCAGTCAAACCCATACATCCACTCAGTGATGAGCTGCTCAGCGAGGTATTTCTGAGTCTCCTAACATCCACTTGAACAACTAGTGGTTTGTTTTATCAGTGTTTACTCAGTTACCAAACTTCTGTTGATTTCTGTAGTCCTTAATGCTACAGGGGAGGGAGGAGGAGGACTTAAGAATGAATGTAATACTCTTATACATTTTCTATGGTAGTTTGTAAGGGACTATCCTAAATCAAGGCAGGCTTGAAAGCCCTGTGTGGAAGAAAGCCAAACACAGATTCACTGGTGGAGTAGGACAGGACAGAAACATCTAAAGAAGAAGAGAGCTGTACTTTCTACACTATTTGCTGTGCTTGACTTTTTCATTTTCCTGTCTTGTTCTATGGTTTATAATTTTTCTTTTTGATAAATTCTGGCTTTAGTATTCTTGTATGGTTATGCCACTGCACCCTGATGCTGCATTAATTTTAGATTTGATTTCAAATATCCATATTTAGCAAATATTTTGCTACCTGTTTGGTGGATGATGGCTAATCTCAGTGTTTTACTTTGAAATTTTCTCTTCATAACCCCATAATATTATCATCAGTTAGTAGAGTGAGTAGAGCAGCTCAGCTAAAGAACTCAAATATATTTGCTGATGGAGCCCAAATACTAAAAAGGGCACAGATGGTTATTAAAATATTTACTGCTTTCATTTCTGCTTGCCCCAAAAGTCTGCTCTTTGTACACCTGAAAATCAGTCTGCTAAAAGAAGTTATAAGCAAGGGAAGAAAACTGAACATGCAGCACCAAAGCAAATTCTCTCCTACAATGTGCCTGCAAGGACTTAAATATCTGTATCTGTGTCTCAGCCTGTGTCAGCTTCACACATGGACAGAAGCACGGGAGGGGAAGAAAATTAGAGGTTGGTTTCACTTGAATCACTTGACATTCATTTCTAGAATGCAGCAGAAGAATGTAGAATCATTGTACACAGGTCTGACAAATATTTTTAAATTTATGGTTTTTTGCACTAGAAAAGCCAACAGATGTTTACTGGTCCAGCGAGTCTGTGCACTAAATGGAACCTCAGTGCTGCCTGGGGGGAATGGTGGGGCCAGCAGAAAGAAGAGCAAGTAAACAGGTTCCCAAAGTGCTGCACTGAGGTAAGACTGCTTTTAATTTGCCTGCTGGTTGTTGTTGTGGTTGTTGTTGCTGCTGCTGCAGTAGTAACTGCTGAAAAGCACTGACCCGAACTGATGTTTCTGCAAAAAGCCTAGAAAGCTATTTTATATAACGTGCTTTCTTTTGTTGAGACTGGCTTTACATGTCAGGTTTGTTAGTGAGCTTCCTGAACTTTGTTTTGAAGAAAAAGGAGAAAATATTTGAAGTAAATCAGTAAAAATTTATTTTTATGGAGAAGGGCATTAATAAAATTACAAAGAAAAGCCAGAAAGGTAACTAACTTCTGTCCTTGTATGGGAATGAGTAGCGTTAATGCAAGAAAACAAAAAGGATAAGATAAGAATTGTGTGGTTCTGTGAGCCTAAGGATAGAGAACAACCTGTACACTTCAGTTTTCCAGGCTGACTGAAGTGTAAGAGCTCCAGAATCTGTTTCTGCAGTTCATATGGTGCAAAACAACTGGAAGACAGAAGGAGCTTTAAGTAAGACTCTGTTATGGAGTTCCAAAGAAAAGACAGTGAGAGTTTTGCCTTTAACTAGGGAGAAGGGGATCTTAATAACAGGAAGGGAAGAGCTGCATGAGGATGAAATGAAAATACACAATGCTGGGCAGTCTAACCAATACTCTGTGCCTCAGTTTCCCTTTTTCTCTAGTGGGTCATTACTGCTGCTCTTTCTCCCAAGAGTACTGCTAGGTAAGTTGTCATAGTAATGCACTATTTGGAGGATCTAGAAATAGAAAGTTGGTAAGAATGAAGAATATGCCAGGGATGACTGAATTTTCAAATTCATATTTAATGAAAATCTCCTAGTAAACATATTAATCAAGAGTTTAATGTTACAGAAGAGTCTGACTATGGGCTGAAACTGGGTCCTCAGAGGGGAGCACAAACATTTGTCTTGTGGAAAGGACGATGTTCAGGGTACATTGTGTGCTCATTTCTAAGTGCAGTCACCCTGTATCTCAAAGGAACACAAGAAGCATGCGAGAATGCACGTGCTTTTTGGCACACCGCAGCCCCAAGCAGCTCTGTTCTGTTCACCTCTACTGACACAAACACAGCTTTGCCCTCACCCCTTTGTCTCTCCTTTATGTTTATCAAATTTTCTCAGCTGTATCTCGCTGGACACTGGCTGTTCCAGCAGCATCCACAGCAGGCCCTGCCTCACTTCTCCTCCTGCCTTGGAGTCCCTGGCAGAAACACAGGCAAAAGCACTCGTCGTGTCTCCTTCCTTGGCCAGGCAGCCCATTTATTTTAGATAATGCTGCTGCTTCAGAGGAAGGAACTGGAGCATGTCAAAGTGTTTAATGGTGCTGATGTGCTCATAAACACAAGATTTGCAGACTAGATGCAAAACAAATGGAAGGTAAAATCCTGAGTCATAGAAATAAGTATTAAAATAAATACAAATAGAGGCTCTCATCTTTATCTCCAAAACCTTAAGAATCACTGCTGTGCCCAGGAGCTTGGCTGCTTTTTTTTCTCACCTACCCTAGGTAGTCTAATGAGAGATACTAGATTAATTTGTAAATCATATCCCCTTTCCCTTCGTCCAACAGGCTTTTTATCCATAGACATGCACAAATAACAGTATTTGGATAAATGTCCATTAAGATTTTGTAAACATCTTTTTTGTCCATGTATCAACACCTACCCATTACATTTTTTGAATTCAAGAAATTGACTAAATATTTGCTGTTCTGAAAAAGACGTATGGGAAGCTGTGATGCTGAGTGCAGCTGAAGAGGTATCAACACTGCAGTGGGAGCCCAGGAAGAAGGATTAAGATTCCTAAAACCTTTCTCCAGCAGTCAGTATGTGTTCAGTGGGATTGAATTGCTGAAGTGTGACAGTGTTAGGAGAAATGAATCCTTGTGAGGATGCTTTTAATTGTATAATGAGAGCTGCCAGCTCTAAAAAGCCAAGTCTGTGGAATTTTACACTGTGAAATATAGATTGCACAGTCTGGATTGCTTAATTTTAATGTAATTTGGGAATCTCTGTAGTCTGTAGAAGTATAGTTGTGATACCACACATCAGGGAAAGAAGTGGTAATTGTTTTCTATATTTATAAATGAAAGTTTTGCTCAATCTTTTCCAAGAAAGCTATTCTGGTATTATAGACCATTTTAGTGGACACTCTAATATTGAACCTGCAGTTCTTCATCTCTCATTTATCATTAATTTTTGAGTTACAAAGAGGAATCAATACTGTGTAACAATAACAGAAAAGCTGTTCATCTTCCCTTTTGTGGGCATTTTGTGAATATCTAATACATTTGTGGAGATTTTGATTTATTCAGGGATGGCTTGTCATCAAAAGAAAGAGAAACAAACACTTTATCAAAGTATAGCCTAAATAAGTTTCTACACAAAATTTGCAGCCTATTTATTTATGTTCCCTTCAGTAGATTTTCTAGTGTATGTACATCTGACAGGAAAAGTGTTGAAACAATAAATGTAACTACACTGAGCAGTGGGAGTTGATGTATGTTGTTCAGTGTATCAGAAGAAGTGAGTTTCTGTGGTCAGGGAAAACTCTGTAAGGACTAGAGAGAAATTTCAGCAGTGACATGGCCAAAACAAATAAACACAAATATTTGCTACTTTTTCTATTTTGACCTGACAGTTATTGTTAACAGTAACTGCAGAGTGTGGACATGACAGATCTTCCTATTGGAAGGGCAACGAGGACTGTGAGATGGCTAGTGGCTTGAGTTTAATCTTTTTAAAAGATGAAAGGTTTTTCATGGCAGACAGCACAGATAAAAGAAAATGCTTTACTTATTCTGGAGGATCACTGTATATCTGTATAGAGCACAAACCTCCAGGCAGAAGGATGCAAACTCCTTAGGTGGAACATAGTCCAAAAAACCCAAGCTGTCACTGGGTTTCAGAAAATAATAAGCTATGGGACAGAGCAGAAGGCTGTTGTATTGAATTTTAAAGAAGTTTGCATAATTTTTGCTGCATTTGTATAGCATTCCTAGCAACAACAGACACTGTCTTCTGAATTAGAAGGCTAAATGAGAAGAAAATATCCTAACGTGCTATGCACATGAGTATTAAGATACCACAGGAACAGTGGCTGCATGTAATCATTCATCCCTTTCAACCTTCAGCAACTCATAGAAAAGGAGAATGGTATGGAGTAAAAGTGGGCAGCCTCATAAATTCAGGGGGGTTGCATTACCAGGTCATAGACTGCCCAGCATGCCAGAGACACTGAGTCCTCACAAACTGACCAGTGACAGTGTCTTTTATTTTCTCTTACTAGAAAATTTAAGACATTTCTAGACATTTGAGAAAAATGAAATTTAATTATTCCCTCAGAAAGGCCATTTAATTTCTCTCATTCCCTCAAAGTCTGGACTGTTCTGTATTTATTCACTGGCATACAGAGACATACAGATACTGCCACTGCTTCCCACACCATGACCACAACATACCCTGAACATAATTTGCTGTCCCTTTGAAACAACATCCCAGCTTTATCAGATGGTAAGTGAAATTTCACCACATCCAACTTCAGGAGTCTCTAGTGAAAGGTCTGTGATCAGAGCTGGCTGTCTATGTTTCATTCTTATCCAACACACAGAAACTGGCATGCAGGAGAGCCGGTTGTCCAGCTTACATGGACATCTTCCTGCAGGTGGCTTCAGCAGTAAACTGCCCTTTTCTCTCCATCGGAGAACCTAGGTAACTGGCTGATGTAGATGACTGGATAACTTGCTCAGTAGAAGGTTTTCTTTGGACAGATATCCTACCTGAGATATCAGGAATGGATGCTTTGGTCTTTTTTCATGGATATCCATGCCATGCTTTCCTCTGCATGGCTTCTCAGCTATTCACTGTAGTCATCCCCTTTGGAGCATCCCCAGTGCCTGGCTCTGGGTGTGGGCTCATTGCCAAAGTTCTGCACAGATACTTCTGCTGCTAGGTCTGCCTCTGCCTTTCTGCCAATTCTCATAATATCCACAGCTCATCATTAAATGGATTTATAAAAATGATTGCGATGAACAGGCTTGACTCCAATTCTAACTTCACAGCTCTGGAAGTGTCTGAGTCTCATGAGGTGAAATTCTCCATCCATTGCTTCAAATTCACAGCAATCTGGAACAAAAACTGAAAAATTGGACTATGATGTTACACATGGCAATCCTTTAGGAAGTGTGCGTTGAACTGATAATGTCTCATAAAAATCAAAACCAATAATCCCTGATACTTTAAAATTGTTGGGAGTCAGTAAATCTGGGCTATGTGACAACTCC
>VWZN01010846.1:0-14429 GCA_013396955.1 Regulus satrapa | reverse complement strand
AAAAAAGGACAAGGTGAATGAAACTTGGTTTTCTAGCTCTTCTGAGTGTTCTGCACGAAGGAAGATAACAAAGATGGCTAAAGTCATGAAAGGATTTGATGTACAAAGGTTTGAACAGGATGGAAACATTCAGAAATATTTTTATATTTACTACAATCATTGAACATTCCTCCTTCCTACAACTGCCTCGAAAGTGCACTATTTTTTCAAGTTTAAAATTTCACTTTTGGTTTCTAATTTTTCCACTTTTGGTTTCTAGTTGCCCCTAAAGTGCCAAATGTCTCAAGGAAGGCTGCTCTCTCAATTTATTCAAGATGTTTGAATAAGTTTTAAATCCATATGGAAACCCAACCTAAGTATAAAGCCTTTGGATATGTCACCTCGTTACACTCCTGTAGGTTCCAAAAAAACCGCAGCAACCCACCTACCATAGCTGTGAACACCTCTACCTCACACTTGCATGCTTGTTATGTTAAACCAGGCAGCAAGCTGTTAATAAAGATCACACTCTCAGTAGAGCATAATAGACACCTACTTCGGAGTGTATATTCTTTTGCTCCATTTCCTATTTTTAAAGTATATCAGCAAACACAGGAGGGATCCAAGATTTCCTCACAGCACTGGCATCAAGGAGTCTTGCTAGGATTCCATGGAAGGAAAAGGAAAGGAGTTAAACATAGCACATGTGCCTTTTTAACCTGACCCGGGAATAGCCAGACACTGGAGTGAGTTCAGATCTTTTCTCTCTTCTCACTCTCATATGGAGTCAATTTCCAAACAGAGGAAATGAAGAACAAAGTAGAGGTTAGGTGATGGTCTGGTCATAACCACATAATCATTGTAAGACAGGGTAGGGAATTTTTCAAGAGGTAGTACAGTACAACACAAACACAGCATTTTCCCTGGAGACACTTCCTTAATGCATCGGAATGGCAGGAAAGTTCTGAAATCCACTAAGATTAAGACTGGTGAGTGTTTAAATTACTGGAAATGCATATAGTTTGAGAGATTAAAGACCTAAATCTAGACAAAAAAGCTGCCTACAGGATAGGAGTTGAGTGATAGACCAGCAAGGTATCCTTTAAAAATACAGTAATATGATAAGGCTGCTGTTCTGAAAAACAGCTTCATAAATACAGATGGTAGAGTTTTGTTCAAAATCTCTATCATCTATTTGATGATGCAAAAAACCATAAGAGTGTATACAGAAACTCTATACTTGGCTCCATGTGTTCTTGTAAGTTTGCTTACTTTTGTTTTGTAGCAATGGGATGTATAATTTGAAATAAAATAACAGGTAATTAAGATGTCATATAAGCTTTATGTGGTTATTGGTTGTTCTTTCCCTTTTTAAAATATTCTGTATAAAGGATTTATGGATAGAACAAAATTCAAAAAGAAAACATTATTCCAACTGAATTCTTCAGTGAATATAGATTGTTTGCATCTGTTGTGCTGCCTGATAGTTCACAGAATGGCAGATCACTGAGAAGATCAAGAGGCAGCAACTGATCCCAACAGGAACTCCAGAAGTGAAATAGAAGGGCCCTCTGAGACCATCCCACCCTGGTGAAATTATCTCTTGTTACTAGACAAATGCCAAAGTGCATTCAAGTCACTATCAAAGCAAAATGTCAAGAAAAAAGCTGAGATGTTTATTTTCAGAGCTGGAGACTCTGCCCCAGGAAAGCAACCCTCTGAATGACCCTGCTCTTCCTGGCTGCATCAAATGACAGATGTAGGTGTAGGGTCATGTCATCTGATAGGCACCAGAGCAAGGGAGAGACATTTCTCCACCGTGTAATAGAATTCACAGAAGTTAACTATTTTTAAAAATAGTCTATATTTCCTGGCATTCTGATTATTTAGGATTTTAAAAAGGTTCCTGGGAGTTCAAGATGTCCAATGAATGTGAAACCAAGTTAGTAAGAAGGCCCTCTAAGAGCCCCATTGTTCATGAAACAGAACTACATCATCACAGTCAATCCATATGGGACAGGACAGACTTTGGACAGATGGCAGTCAGAAGTTAGGAGCATCATCCCTGTGCATCCCTGCACATCTCTGCACTTCCCTGCACATCCCTGCATGCCCTGCAACATGCATCTCAGAGGGTTTTCCCCTCACCTTGGCCTTTGCTGGGTCTGCTTCTCTTCATGATGTGCGTGGAGAGAACGGATTCTCTCTCTGGTCACACGGGTCAGTGACAGGTAACTTCTATTTATTGATCTCTTTGGCTTTATACAATCAAAATGAGAACAATACAATGCTGCTTCACATAAGAAATTATTTGGGTTGTGGACTTTGGGGGTTTTTGTAGTTTCATTTTGATGAAATATAATCAAATTTTGAAGTTTATATTATTACCCTAAATTCAGCACATAATTGAAAAGAATGCTTGAGAGTTTAAATTATTCTTTTTTTACTGCAACTTCTTAGAAGAATGTCCAGGAGATGATGTTCCAACAGTATTAAAATAAAGGAGAGTAAAGAAACCATGTTAGGATGTAGGGAGAGTGTGTGGGGAACAGTCTGGGTGTGTAACCTGCAAAGGTACCAAGGAAAGGAGTTCAAGAGCCAGATGTGCATTTATGATCTATTCAGCCTAGGCAGCTGCTGATCAATAGGAATCCATAAAATTTCTAAAACAAGCATACATATTTGAAAAGCTGGTTAAAAAATTCTAATGTCAGATTTTGGTTTAATTCTTTCAAAGCACTCAGTTTAAACTGAAAGGGAAAAAATCCCCATATTTTCTTGTTTTTCCATTATGTTTTACAATTTCTCAGTAAAACAGCTGGAGAAAACTACTTTTCCTGGGATGATGGAATTATTATTGAGAAACATAACTGTTTGGCTTTAGATCACTGAGTTGAACTGGAAGGGACAAAGCCTGTCAAAATTTAGTGACTGTTCCAGACTGCATATAGAACTAATTAGTACCTTCGGCTTTATTCTCTGTTGCACAAAGATAAAAAAACACCACTACCATGATTAAAACCTTTTATTGGCAATCCCAACAAAACAAGATAGGTCAAGCTTGAAAGAAAATGAGTGGGCTGGGGTAGGATGGGAGAAATTCCCTCTCAATCCTACAGGTGCACTGTCTAAACCAGTGTTGCAGCACATGGAGGAGGCAAGAATAGCAGATTTGTGCTGCCAGAACACCAGATGCATCTTCTCTGAGCTTAACCAAAAGACAGAAATTCATGTTGGAATGGCCAGAAAACTCTTCATTTAAAGATAACAGACCTCCAGCTTCTGTCACCAGAACTCTTGAGTCTTCCCAGGCCTCCAGTGGATCCCAGAAAGTCAAAATAGAACAATTTGTCAATGGAGAAATCCTGCCCAGCCCCAGAGTGAAGCAGAGCACGAGGCACCTTCATTGTGTTTGACAAAAGGAACACTTTCAGCACATTTTTATCAGTGTCTGGTTTTTATTTCCTCATTTGTAAGGTTCCTGATATTAAGTTCATCCTAAGGCAAACATTCTCTGTGCACTGATAACAAACTGGAGACGCTTTATTTTCTATCATGATAAAGTAACCCCTTTCTTGCATAAAGTACAAAAACATATTTATTTAGCTAAGTTTGCATAGGAATTAATCCTTTTACTAAAACTGTGTACAAGGAACAAAACTCTTCATTAAGGTACAGTAAAGAAAATTCTATATGAAATTTTTGTGACTTTAGGAAATCTCTGAATCATTTCCAATGCTGCTATTTAGACAGAAAAGCAAATGATGAATATTTTTCATATGAGAGGTCCACAACTTTACTCTCTATATCTCAATAAATTGCTGTGCCTTTTTAAAACAAGTGGTCATTTAATACTAGAGTAAAATGTTTGAATTTTAGTCATTAGAATGAATGAGAGAGAATTGCAGAGAACAAATCACTACTTGAACTTTATTATTTATTTTCAGTCTTACAGTTTGTTGCTCACAGACTGCTATTTCCAGGAATGCATCAATTGAAAATCATTCCAAAATTGTGAAACTATTGTCATTCAAAAAGTTTTTGAACCTGGGGGAATTTTTAAATGAGGACAGTATAGTAAGTACTTAATACTAGTATCAAAGTGATCAAATGCCTAACTTACATTTAGATAACCATAATACATATTTATACACACTTTAAATCTGAGTTTGCTTACATTTAAGTAGAACTAGAAAATAAGAGTTATGGTCTGATTCTTGATTCAGTATATACAGGAATTAATTTTCCTTCCTTTTTTAAATTTTTTCTTAAATTCGCCCTAGGTGTTCTTAGTTACTGCTCCTTAAAGTATGATTCCTTGAGAGAAAATTCATAAGAAACAAAAGAAATTGTTTAATTCAGTTCATAGTTCAAAGAAAATGTTCATTCTTCTAGGAACAAAAAAAGATAATTTTACCTAATTCTTATTAAAAAGGTCTCTTTTACTGACATATTTTACCTAATTCTACTTATTTAAGAAAATAAAGGTGCTTTATGGCAGCTCTATTTCCAGCTCTATGGCATTAGAGTGCTTGCCAAGTTTTTCTTGGCCAATGTTATGGATAATTATTTTTCAACTGTGCGCATTTTAGCACTTGAACCACAATATTTACCTACATAACAACTACGGAGAGAGTAAAAGTTTTCTCAAATCAGTGTGGCTGAGTCATTTTTGTGATCAAGAGCCCAAATGTACAGATATTCAGATCTGCTGGAAGCACAGAGTTCCGCTTTCATGTAATTCACATTGGTTTTACCAAGCTCAGAACCCAGCACAGAACATTCTTAATTAATTTCTTTAATTCTTGATGTTTTAACCTTCAGTTAAGTCATCTCCCATAGGGCAAAAGACTCTTATTTAATGTTTGCATCAGCTGTTTCATTTGAAAACCACTGACACATCTTTTCTATGTCCTAGGAACATGTTCAAGTGGGATTTCAAGCATTGGGGTTGTTTAAGTGAGAGGTGTGCCTGTGTTTGCATTGTGGCTTGTGTATAAAAATTGCCAATTTTTCTGTGTTACCCATCAGAAACAGATTCTCAATTCCTTTTGAATGCACCCATTATTTTTCAAAGTATTAACAAGAGCTTTGCTAAACGATTTCTATAGTATTCTCTTTGGATCTTTATTTTTTTATTTCTGTTTGGTTGTCTGAATCTTGTGTTGGGAAACAGGAAGGAAATTCATCCTGAAAAGTGGGGCAGTGCATGGTTTCACTACTGTGGTCAGACCTCAGGGTACATCTTATGACCCTTTCCCTACCTCTGATAGGCAAGTGATGTGCTCCTTGTCCAGTCAGTATCTAAAAACTTCTCTACTGTCGCAGACCCACTCCAGTTTTGAATCTCAATGCTGTGGAACCCAGGCAGCCTTGGGTGGCCCAATTATTGCCCATGGTAGACTGCAAGAAATACAGGACAGGAATATTTTGCACAGAGTATTCTTGTTCCCAAACTTGAAGAAAAGCCTGGGAAGATGAGAGATCAGATTTCTGCCATCATTAATCATTTGTACTAGAATCCACAACTCCTCTATGATTTATTTGCATTCTCTAAAAGAGAGGAAAGTAGTCCAAATAATCATGATCACAATCCAATAATGTTGTAATTCCCTACAAGTCACTCTGTAAACTGAACCTGGATTTTATCTTTATTTAGGGATTCACATAATATATTGATATAATTTCATTAGCCAGGTAGTCCCCTCTTTATGAAGCAGGGTGAACAAAACAAACAAAAATAGCCCAACTTTTATTGCTCTGTTTGCTTTTTGATATGCAGTCAGCCTGGGACACTTTTGCACCACAAATTAACACTCCCTAGAGACAAATCTCAGAATGGTCCAGCCTACAAAAAACTAGGGTAAAGGTTCAAGTTCTGCTAGTTGTTTGTTGGTGCTTCTATTTTGCAATATTTGAGAAAGGCAAAATCAAAACAGAGCACTAGAAATCTGTTTACTTGCTCAGTTCTCTCATCTGCTTTGGATGTTCAGGCTGGCAGGTCCTTGGAGCTGTGTGAAAAGGTGCCCAATTCCTGCAGCAAAAAACTCAAGGATTCCTCCATGATTTGCAGGAATTCAGGATTGTTTCCTTTAACCAGGGTTCTTATGACAAAACATTCACAGGGAACAGAATTCTTAGGTTAGAAGCGGCCCATTTTTTCCTGAAAGTTCAGTAATGCAAGTTTGAAAAATAAATTATTTTTCACACACATCAGCCTCATACAAAGCTAATGTCTCAGCTCCAGGCTTGTTGCCCATTTGGTGGGGTCAGCTGTCCTGATCAAGCTAGCCTGGAACTGTGGTGCCTAAATGGGCAAATCCTGTCAAAACTGCATGGGTTGGGATGAGTAATGATTGCACAGCTGCAAAAAGCTCTTCACATCCATGAAATAGGTGTGTCCAGTCTAATTAATATTGTGATACTAATTAATTCCAAAGGTAATATTGTCTTCTGGGCCAATGGTTTCTCTTTTGGTTTGCTGGTATAATAATGGTGTTGCAAAGGATTTATCTAGGAGACAACCATTAGTCTAGTGTTCCAGTTTCTGGAGACTTGAATCACCACAACATTCTGAAGATAGAAAATGTTTCCGACACATTCCTTGCTTTCAGAAATGCAGAACACTAGTCACTGCAGACATAATCTCATGAGGTCTTTCTTCATGAGCTGCTCTGAGCAGTCATTTTGTCCCTTTTGCTCTTCAATCTTCTGTTCCTGGGCTGATATCCTGAAGAAAAATGTAGCTGCTGGGACAGCCTAGATATAAAATATTTTGTGGACAAGCCTTGAGGTTGAGAATATCAGCTACACAGTGATTTTTGACATGGCTTTCTCCAGAACACCATTATCCTGAAGAACTGACAAGAAATCATTGCTCTTGGTGACTAAGGTAAATCACCCCATGAAGGAACACCCAGAATTTATTATCTAACTTATTATCTAACCTGGATGATCCCAGAGGATTTGTAGTCCTGTTCTCTTTACTGGGCCCCCTTGCCTTTCCTTTTAGCTCTGAACTCTTCATGGTCTCAGTGCCATTCACTGAGACATCTGACAGCCTGGCTCTTCTCGCAGCCACCACTTGGTCCCTCACTGGCTGCTCCCTTCCTCAGCCAGCATCTGCTCCAGCAGGAGCCAGTGGTGCTGAGGTGTGGGAGCAGCTGGAAGCACCAAGCCTGTTCATCTGAGGCCATGAGCACAGCTGGAGAGACAGCATCAGAAGGGATTGAGAGGAGCTGCTGCCCTCAGGGAACAACAGCCCCCAGCAGGCAGCAAAGCAGGGACTTTGGCAAGGCTGCTGTAACAAAGAAAACCCACCCCAGACAAAGCCAGGCTCTTGGCACCTCTGTGACTGCTGAAGGAGTTACACAATTTGAAACAAAAAAGCATTTTTAAGGCTAAGCTTGGAGGAGGAGGCTTCTCCCTTCCTAAAGCTTGTCATGGATTGTAGGCACAGACATTTAAGTTTTAGTGGTGATGGTGATACCACTTTTGTTTTCCAAAGTATGTGCATGTGCTCTGACAAGAGGGAACTACTAGGAATGGATAACTAGTTAGAAAACTGTGGCCAAGGTAAAACCTTTCAGGTCCATTCATGTCTGTGAATTAATTTAGCTTTCCATTTTATGATCTTAAGTTATGAAATGGTCATGCAAAGCGTTACCAGCTAAAATGATCCAAGAGACAGTCTATTATGCCAAACACTAATCACTAGACAGTAATTAGGCTGTCAGTTACAAAACACAGCATTTGTGTTAGTTCCAAATGAAGCAACAGCCCATGCCATTTGTCAAAAACAGGGATTGGTTCAGACAGGTAAGAGTCTCTTCCTTTGACTGTTGCCAGCTTAATTTCTGAGCAAATTAAAACCTTATGCCATTGAGCCAGTGAGCCTCGGTTTGACAGAGGATCTTACAAAGACATTCTCAGTGCAAGCCCACAGATAATAAAAGTTTCCTAAGAGTACAATAGAGATTTTCCCCCTGATTTTCAGCAAAGAGACAGGTTATTACTCATCTCATTATTTGACACCTCAGGGCATTCCTTTAACACATGCATGAGCAGAAGTTAAGTATCACAAAGTCCTGAAGAGTTTTGTGAAGCTTGTTTTATGGCTTTTTTGGACATGAAACATGTATTAAGTCCAGCATTTTTAACAGTCACCATAAAAGTCATGCAACAGAATGCATTTTGAAGCTTAAAATAGTAATTCAGTGGTTAACTAGATTAGGGCCCAAAGCACACTTAGCTGTCCATGTGCCCATACATTTTGCTCCTAGGCTTAACGTAAATTTTTACCCACATTTACTCACATTTATCTACAGTTCCCAAGAGCCTGCTTGCTGGGAGAGGTAGAAAATTAAGATACAGTTAAATAATTTCCCTCAAGAACATTGTTTTACTAGCATAAACAAAGATAAAGAAAGCATTTATATTCAAATGCAGAAACAGTAACTGACTGTGGGTGACGTAAACAAAACCAGAAATATTTTACATTCAAATATGCCACTCGGGTCTCCCACAGCTGTTTCTTTTTTCACTGGCTGAACTGTCCAGCCTGACAGGAGGAAGATCATCTCATATCTGCATAACTAACCATTGCAGCAGGTATTTGACATGCTGATGATGAAACTTCTGGATTTACAGAGTAAGAGTTATTTAATGAAGATGTCAGTGCAAAATTTTCTGTGGTGAAAAACTGGTGCTATAATGGGCAAAACTCCCCATGCTCCTTCCTTAGTGCAGTGAACTGCTGTAGATATTTCCTGAGAATATCTATGTGTATCTGCATGTTTCATTTCATGTAGTTGCAAAATTCACCTTGGGAAGGACTTACATTTAATACTGGAAAAGGAAAGAATTACTAGAGATCAAGATTCCTTCTCTTCATTATTTTAGTCTAACTTACGCTTAATTTAAATTTTTCTTACAAGGTCACAGAATCATAGAATGCTTTTGGTTGGAAGGGTCTTCTCATTCAAACCCTCTTCCACTACATCATGCTGCTCAAAGTGCAATCCAGCCTGGACTTGAGCACTTACAAAAGATGGAAATTCACAGCTTCTCTGAGGAGTCTGTTCCAGTTCTGAACCACCTTCACAGTAAATAATTTATTCCTAGTATCTTCCTAAATCTGCCCTCTTTCGATTTGAAGTAATTTCCCTTTGTATTATCACTACATACCCATGTATAAAGTTTCTCTCCAGCTCTCTTATAGCCCTTTTAGGTGCTGGAAAATACTATAAGGTCACCTGAGAACCTCCCCTTCTCCAGGCTGAACAACCCCAATTCTCTCAGCCTGTCTTCTTAGAAGAGGTGTTCCATCCCTCTGCTCCTCTTGGTGTCCCTGCTCTGTGCTCCCTGCAGCCGGTCCCTGTGTCTGCTGTGCTGGGAGCCCAGCTCTGGATGCAGTGCTCCAGGTGGGTCTCAGCAGAGCAGAGCAGAGGGGCAGGATCCCCTCCCTGCCCTGCTGCCCACGGGGCTCTGGTGCAGCCCAGGACACCTTTGGCTCTCTGGGCTCTGAGTGCCATGGCCGGGGCGTGTCCAGCCTCTCACCCACCAGCACCCCCAAGCCCTTCTGGGCAGGGCTGCCCTCAATCCATTCTCCACTCAGTTTGTACTTGTGCTTGGCATTCTCCCAATTCAGGTGCAGCACGTGGCACCTGGCCCTGTTGAACTTCATGAGGCTCTCACAGGCCAGCCCGTGCAGTCCCTCTGGATGGCTCCCTTCCCTCCAGCGTGGTGGCCACCCCGCACAGCTCGGTGTCATCACTGAACTTGCTGAGGGTGCCCTCGATGCCCCTGTCCCTGCCACCAACAGATGTTGAACAGTGCTGGTCCCAGCACTGACCCCTGAGGGACACCGCCTGTCACTGTGTCCACTTGGACACTGAGCTGTTGATCCTGCCAGATCCTGATGCACCGAATGGTCCATCCACCAAATCCATGTCCAGTTCAGAGACAAGGATGTTGTGGGGAACAGTGTCAAATGCTTTACACAGCTCCAGGTAGAGGCTGCCAGTTACTCTTCACTTATCCACCAGAGCTTTTTGCCTGTGGTAGAAAATCACAGTTTGCTGTTAGTGAAAGCCTTACTGGGTGTCACCAGCCAATTCTGTTTTCCATGTTCCTTAGCAGAGTCTCTAGGAGGATCTGCTCTATAATGTTTCCAGTCACTGAGGTGAGACTAACCTGCTTGCAGTTCCCCAAATTTTCCTTATTTTCTTTTTTAAAAATGGGGGTTAGGATTCCTTTTTCCCAGTCAGAAGGATCTTCCATGGCTTCCATCGTTTCATGGCTTCTTAGTCCATCAGTTCCCACAGGACCCATGGGTGCATCTCATCAGGCTCCATGGATTTGTGCATCCTCAGATTCCTTAGATGTTCTTGTACCTGTCTCCCACTGTGGCTTGTTCTTCATGCTCCCAGTCCCTGCCTTTGCCTTCTCAGGAGGTGTGGCTGGAGCTTTTGCTGGAGACTAAGGTAAACCAGTTGTCGATACCTCAGCTTTCTCCATATCCTGAGTAACCAAGTTTCCTCTGCCAGAGATGCACACACACTTCACAAATCAGCTTACTGACAGGAGTGTACCTCAATAAACAGTGGGAATGTCTTCTAGTTTGATAGAAGCCAGCACAAAGGTTTTGGCAATTATTGCTGGGAGCAGCCAGCCCACCCACTGCCTAACAGGCTAACAGGTAAGCACAAGCAAGGTACAGAACAGTGTGAATAATTGTACTTCCTTGCACAAGACCAGCACCAGTTGCTAGCGAGTGTGTTCTTCTCAGAAATATTTATTTGCAATTTTAATTGCTCAGACATTCGGATACTATACAGACATTTGGGGATTTCATCTCTTTGTTAACACACCTTTTGTTTTGTATCAGCCTATCTAGAGTTTGGCTAAACTTAGGCAGCTCTTTGGCCAGTACATGCAAATAGATTTTATGAAATCCTAGATAAATAGGGAGCAATAAGTACTGCAAAGCACAGAAAATACTACTCAAATATTTACTGAAATTGAAAACATAACAATAAGGCAAGACCTTTCCAGAGTGTTGAAACAGCCTCAATATCAGCACATGTAGGTGTTTAGCAGTGGTGAAATACATGCAGGCTCGAAGCATCATTTAGTCACAAAGAGTTGTACTGCCTCATTTTCCACAGAGCTGGAAAGTAATTCTCCAATCTTTTACTAGTATCCTAAGTTATCATTCTGCTATTAAAACCAGAAAACTACAGTGCAATTCTGGGGAATAGCTTACAGTTAAATGAGGAAAAAAGGTGAAACATGTAGGAAGAAAAAAAGAGAGTTACCATAGAAAAAATATCCTAAAAGAGACAGGATTAATATTAAATAAGATATTTAATATTAATACTCAGTGTGATATGGTAGGAAGAAAAACTTATTTACAATCTACAGGGCATTAGGTCATGGGGAAGAGAGGCTGTATGAGCCTGTCTGTAGCGTTCTGGTGAGACCATCACTAAAAATACTTTTGGTTTCAAGCAACTTACTATAAGGGTGATTGTGCCAAACTGGAACAGACTCAGATAACAACTAAACAATTATTAAATTACTGGATTTATGAGGAAAGATAAAGCAACTAAATATATACATAACTTGGCTATGAGATATCTAAAGGGAGACATTCATTGTCTGTTAGTACAGTATTAAAAAAACTTAAATGCCAAAGAGGCATGAGAAAGGCATATGAAAAATCATATGAATTATTTAGTGAGATATTAAAAGGATGTAGTTATGGCTAATGAAATAGTCTCCAGTGATAGTGCTTGAGAAAGGGCTGGCCCTCAACCATGTAATGCAGCAATAGTCTTACTGACACTTTATCTGCTGCAGTTTTATTGAGAGTACATGTATGTAGGCCAGGCAGCAGAAAGTCAGGCATTAGAGCCAATTTCATTTAAAAAATTAATTTGTGGCTAATGATATGCAATTTACGCTCTGGGTGGACAAACAGCATGATTTATAAAAATAAACTCTCCAAATCCTTGTAGAAACAAAATGTTTGGCATTAGGACTACAGCGTCAAGCTATGAAAAACTGGAGGTTTTTGTGCGGGTTTCACATTCATTGTAAACTCCAATATTAGCCTCTCTGTTACTGGTTTGCATCTGAAGCAAGTACATATGCAGTACAACTAAATAAATTTAAACTGCTCAATAGATTAAAAAGAATGTAATATGCTGCCTACTGGATTTTCCAGCATAAGGGAGAAACCTCCAGTTGATTTTCTTTTGTTTCCATGTAAGATGCATGAAACTACACAAACATAGAGACCCCAAACTCATTTAATCTCCTTTGTTCCCTAGCAAAAAGTATATAAAAACTTTGGAGATCTTTGGTTCTGCTAAAAAAAAATAGACTTCATCCATTTCCGCTGTGCTGTTACAGTTTTTATCTGTGGTGTTTTGTATGGATGTTGCCAAACAACATCTGTGTTGCTTATGAAAAAACAAATGAAGATGTTTTCAATTTGTTTAGATCAGCACAAAAATATATTTTCAAGTTAAATAGGTCTTGTTCTAGCAGATATCTGATGAAGAATTGACTTACAAACACATGAGTCAGAATTGCTCCTGGCATTTTGCTGCCTTAGGTAAAATACCAGCCCAAATACCCATTCAAATTTTTATCATGTTTGACAAGTTAATTTAAGAGTGCTTTCTACTCAGTCAGAATTCTGTGAGATAATTTTTCTTTTTGATTTTGCTGTTCTTTCTGCTCTTATCCTATTGTCTTCAATCAGCTTCATGCTTCAGCATGTCCCTTTGTTCATGCTATGCTTATTTACTAAGGATATTAAAATTATTTTTGTTATTCAGTCTCTCTTCATGCACATCCTTTCTTTTCCTTCCTGTGTAGTGTTTTACTGGAGACCCATATCCTCTGGTCCAAGCCATCCCAGGCATCACACTTTGCCACCTAAAGAGCCTTAAGGTTCATGAATGCACATACCCTTGAAGGGAAAATGCTCTTAGAAGAGCACCTTGATACTTTTAAGTTCTGCAGTGGAGAAGAAAAGTAAAAAATATAGCTAGAGAGGGAGAAACTACATTAGTTTCAATTACAACAATTCATTTATTCTGTTTTTATGTTATTTTNAAAACTCTGCCTGGTCCCAAAGAATTTCAGTTTAGCAAAAGCACCCAGCTTCTGGATATAGAAGATAAGGCTGTGAGACAGGTGTGACAGCACAGAGCTTTAGTGTTAAGTCCTGTTTTCAACTTCAGGTCAAAGGCCTGAAATTCATGTGTCTTTCAAACAAAGGACCTCTCCAAGCTGCTCTGAAAAGCTGGAGTTCCTGCAATTCCTGCAAAAGTGTCAGAAAGCAGACAAATTTCACAGAGAATATGCTCCTTTCCTGTCCTTTGCTGGGAAGTTTCCCTTGTGAAACCTGTCAAACTGAAATAACCATTTGGAACAGATCTCCACAAAGAGCTCAAGTTTACATTAACATTCAGGAACATTTTGAAGAACAGGAGATGAGATATACATATAGTACACATTTATGCATCTGCATACACATTTATATATTCATATAAATGCACTATATATATTTATAAAATTTTATGAGTGTTCATATTTATTAAGAGAGTGTAGTTCAAAATTTAAGTAGAAAGTACATTCAGTCAGGATTCTTCTCTTAATGTTTTTTCCTGCTTGTTTCCAAGGATAACTTCTCCCAGTTTGCCCTCTACAGTTTTCAGCAAGTGTTTTTAAGAAGATATCTTGTATGAAAGTTAATCTTAAAATTGTCACATAACCATATTCAGACTGTCTAGGGAAACCCTGAAACCTGATGCATGAGAAATAGTATGCAAACTGATTATACAGAAACTGGAAAAATATCCAGGAGTTCAGGAGAGAAGGCATATTTTCTAAGCACCATGGAGGCATTTAACCATGGTTTAGATGGAATGTGTTACCCCTTGATTTAGTTTTAGAAAAATACCCAAGAAAATGTGAGGCCTCCCCAGGACACACTAAATTTTGGGTTTGCAGTTGCAGCTGTCCACCAAGATTAAGGAACTTGGATCAGTTCCAACCTTCATTTATACATGTTGAAATAGCAAAATTCTATTTACTGTGTCACATGATGTTGCCTTTAAATAAATGCATTAATTTGCATCCTAACTGCTTGCATCGAAGTGAGGATAGAAATAATAGAGGAACATAGGCAATATTAAACTTCCTTCCTGTTTCCAACTGTTACAGTAAACTTTGAATATGAAAGTGCATATATGACTTTTATTTCAATATGAAACCTGGATGTCAAAGACTGCTTCCAGCTGAGCCAATTCCTGCAGCCTCCAGAAGCCCATGAAACCAACAGGAACACACCAAACGGTCAAGGGTGTGATCTTGTATCATTCTCCACAGCACAATGAATGAGGCACAGCTATTTTAAGCATTCAGAAGAAATA
>VWZN01010840.1:0-17785 GCA_013396955.1 Regulus satrapa | reverse complement strand
CCACAGAATTTATTGTTTTATGGAATTCAAACTATTAGCTTTGGCATATGATCTTGTTTTCACCTTAATTCAGACAGAAGCATCTCTCAGTAATTGAATCTTAACATTGTGTCACACCTCTGAATGTATATTTCCACTTACATAGCAAACCTAAAAAACTAATTTTCAGTGGTAGACCAAAAAAACAAAACAAAAAAAAAAAAAAACAACCAAAACCTAACAGTTTTTGAGGATTCAAAATGTTCTTTTTGATGATCCTAAGCCATAGTGAAAAAGGAAAATTAGAATGCTCAAAATTCAATGATAATATCAATATAAACATCAGATTGAATTAATTTAGTGATTTTAAAATTTGCATTTATTTTTATTATTTTATTTTAAGGACAAAGTATTTTCAATTTTTTATCTTTAAAACTCTGTATTAAAGGAATAACCTTGCTGTTAGTCTAAGAAAAAATGCACATTAATTTTGTTGCAATTATAAGATGCAATTTTCATATTTTTATGGAGTTTCGATGTGCAGAAAAAAGTAGGTCTTGGAATTAACCCCAAATAGCATTTACTTGGTAGTGCCCACATTGCTGTAACATTTTGTTTCATGCAGATAGATTTTTTTCAGGCAAACACATTTCAAAAGTACTTAGAGCACTTAAAGCATTTTAAAAACATTATTTAGTAATGAAATCATATCTAAAAAATATGTTTTCATGTTTTTGAGATAGAAAATAGTATTTTTGCCTGCTTTTATAGTATCTCAGGGTACGATATGAAAGTGTATCCCTAAGTGAACAGTTGTGTTTTACCTTAATCTGTGAGATGTTCAGGGTCTTTCTTCCAGACAACTTTTCCTTTCCCCCTGGAATTGTACTCAATCCATTTTTTTCACTAGGTCTGTTTATATTGTTTATGGTTCAAGGAGCATTTGAGTAGGTAAGTAGTTAATGATGAGACAAACATAAAAGCCTCAGAGCTTCTCTGTTCTGATAAGCATTGATGGAACTCTATTTTCTAATGCTATTTTTATACTCACAGCTAATCTTTGAAGCCAGTGAGCCTGAAACATGGCTTCCCATCCAAGATATTTGTGAAGATATTGTTGCAGCGCCTGACGTATATATTGCAAAGCATGAACTGCTGCAAATATAGATTATAGTGTGAGATATCTGCAATCTTTTTAGCCACCTCCATTAAGTTGGCATTGGTTTGTGTTGCAACCTCTCTATATTTGAAAATATCTCTCACTGCTTCTTTCCCTGTGCTTAGAGAAGCTCTCTAACAGAAGGTTGATAGGGAAAAAGAAAAGGAGGGTAGGAAAACATTATAACTGTAGCTTCTAATACTGTCCTTTTAAAATTTTATCTTTAATAGGGTGAGATGCATCTTCTCTGAATGTCCTAAATTTTTCCTTAATCCATGATTATGATTATTAATTTTGAGTAATAGTTTCTGATTTTGTTTCTGGTTGCTAAGAATAGTCTTTATTTTCAGGCACATAAAACTTTTCTTAAAATTTCCCTTATTTCCTTCAAGGTAAAGATGTACTCTATGGAAATTCTTTTACCTCAACACTTATATTGTGTGTATATATATATATGAATATACAGATCTAGATATCTATATATCTATATCTCTATATCTATATCTATATCTATATCTATATCTATATCTATATCTATATCTATAGATGCATATCTATAAGCTAGTCACACTGTTTCTCTTTTTAGGCAATGCTCTTAAATTGGCATGTCTAGAACCTGCCTGACTCATTCTGAGTAGATGCCTCTACCTGGTAAGATTAATCTTGATGTAGTAACCATATTTCTCTGCATTATTTATAAAAATTATATAAAAATGGAGAACAGCTGAAATGTAGAAATCTGCATGTGGTGAAAGGAATTCTGATTTCACATTATTTGAAAACATGCAAGTGTGTTTTGCATTTCACTTTTCTAGCATTCAGAAGTGAATAGAGCTCTGGAAACAATTTTAAGTGAAAAAATATTCTTCAAACAACATAAAGAACAACCTTTTTTTCTTTTTTTCTTTTTTTTTTCTTTTTTAAACTGATTTTACAAAGACTTTATATGCAAAGATTTACATATTTTTTTTTAATATAAGGATATGTAAAACCTCCTTGTATAGAAGTGTATTGGATAATTTGGGCAAATTATTGTGAAGTTTAGTTTATGGGTTGTGGTTCCAATATTAGAATTTAAGACAGATCAAATTCAGTAAGAAAAAGATCTTTCACTTAGTCTAAGCTAGAATAATCATGATCTTACTATCTTCCATTTACCAACTGAAGAAATATAATTTTTTACCTGTTTGTATGATTGTACCCTTGAGTTTTTTTCCCTGGAGTCTATATAGCCCTGAGTTCTTAATTCCTTCTGTAATTTTTTTTTTTTTTTAATTTGAAAACTAGTATGTAAAAGTATACCTGAATGCATACCTTGGCAAAGATAAAAAATTTAGTATTAAAATAAATTCTTAAGAGGGGTGATTTCATAAAAAGGACTATGCTTCCAGTGATGTACTTTCATTGTACAATAAAAAAACTAATAGGGTGAATAAGAACAGATGATAGAAAAAGAAAAACTAAGAGAGGCAGATATTTATTTTAATTTACCAACATTTTACTTTTTTTTTTCTTTTTTTTCTTTTTTTTCTTTTTTTTTTTTAATTTAATGTGGAGCAATACATTAGAGACTTCTTTCTGTACTAAAACTATGCTACAAAGCAAATGAAAATACTATGTAGAGCAATAAAAATAGCAATAATTTTTCATGAATAATCTCAATCACTTCAATTTTCATCATTTAACAGTATTCAGTATTTGGAAATGCTATGTGTAAGAAAGTTTATCTCAGTAAAACTTCTAAACAAGAAAATAAACCCCTGTATTGTTGTTGAAAATATCATCACACTGGAACCAGCATAATGATTTTGTGCTGGTTTATTTATTGTTGTTGTCCCCAAGATGTCATCTGTCAAGCAGTTCCTGGAACATTACAGATAGCAGTAACATGCATTTAAACTTTTGCCAAATTCCAGTGATTTGGCTCAATGCACTGTAGGAGAGTACTGTGGGAAGTCATGGTTTTGAGTACTGCTTTTCTTGTATTGCTAAATTTTACTGTTTATCTAATGTATCATAGTGCAAGAACAGCTACCAGTTTAGAAATTAAATATCATTAGAAAGGACTAGTCTGACTCTTTGTTATCAAAATGGTAGCTTCTGTTGTGGAAGTTATGCATGTTCTTGATGATCTACTCCCCCCATTTTATTTTTAGCAAACAGCTGACTTGCTTGCCTTGACAGTTTTCTAAACAGGTAGAAAAATGCTACTGAATATTTAAGATTTTGAAGACCAACCACATCCTGGGCTGCATCAAAAAAGGCAAGGTCAGCAGGTCAAAGGAGGTGATTCTTCACTGCTCTTCTGCCCTTGGAAGACCCCAGCTGAAGTACTGCATCCAACTCAGGAGGTGTCAGCAAAGGAAGGACNTTAAAAATATTTTGCATTTTTTCCTTGACTGTATTCGAAACCACATTTTAGTACACTTGGTAGCTTGTGTGCTGAAGCTTGTCAACACAGTTGTTATGCACTTCCATAGTTAAACTACTGCTATCTCANTTGGAGCAAGTTCAGAGAAGGGCCGTGAAGATAACCAGAAAGCCAGAACATCTTTTGTATGAGGACAGTCTGAGAGAGGTGGCTTTGCTCAGTCTGTAGAAAATAAGGTTTGAAGGAGACCTCACTAAGGCCTTTCAGTACTTAAAGAGGCTAATAAAAAAGGTATAAGCATATATAAGCAGAGAGTGATAGGACAAGGGGAAATAATTTTGAACTACAAGAAGAGGGATTTAGGTTAGATGTTAGGAAGAAATTCTTTACTCTGGAAAAAGCACAAGAACTGGCTGCCCAGAGAAGCTGCAGCCTTGGAGGCTGTTCAAGGCCAGGTTGGATGGGGCTCTAAGCAACCTGGTTTAGTGAGAGGTGTCCCTGGCCACAGCAGGGGGGTTGGAACTAAATGATCTTTAGTGTTTCTTTCAACCAGACTATTCTATGAGTCTCTACTGGTTTTGATAGGACAGAGTGTAGACACCAGAGCATGTCAGGAGTTGACACCCAAGCTGGTGGCAAGAGAAAAGNCTTTCCTGTTGCTACTTTTAACTTAATTTCTCCTCAGACTTCAGTTTAACTTACAGAACATAATTTCAATATTCTTTTAAAGATGTGAAGAATATTTAGTTGTTTTTAATTTTCACAGATACAATTACAAGGTAGTTTACAACTAGGCATAATTTCAATGTACAGTAGCTGCCGTTTTTTCCCTACAGCTATCCCAAGAGATGAAAGCAGACCTTTAAAGATAAAAGTGAATTTAGAAATATAATGGAAGTGTTTTTAATATCTTAGCTTTTGCCATAAATTTTGCTATATAACATGCAAATTGATTGCTTCTGCATGTGGTAACCGTATTGTGCATTTTTCCCTCTTGGATAATGTGCTTTCTCCTACTTCAAAGAAACCTAAAATAATTGGACTTGTGTTATATGTAGGAAAGCAGGGTGAAATTAATTGAAATTGATGTTAATTGTATTATTTTCTTAATTGCCACAAATGTGGGTCAACACTACCATGGACTTCATATAGATTTTAATAGAATTGTGAATTATAAGATATTTTTGGATTTGCTTCAAGCATTAAGTTCTTAAAAAAACTTAATGATTGAATCTCATATGTAATGCCATCCCGGTGAGAGTAGACTTTGAGTGACATTTTTCAAGTGGATATTCACTTTGGGAGTGTACATGCTTGGCTTGTTGTCCTAATGTAGGAACTCAAAGTATGTTTTCTAGCAGATTTATGTAGCTTCAGATGAAGAATCTTGTTACAGATAAAGAACAGGGCACAGTTCAGTTGTTAGCATAAAGCTGTCCAGTGACATTTTCTTGGGGTTCTCACCATGGTATCCAGTTGCTGGTGTAGAAGATCAGATATTGCCCTTAAGACCTATGTTACACCTCTCAACTCCATGTGAAAGCTTCCATTGCCTTAAGGCATCTGAAATGGCATTATTCATCTGTGTCTAATGGAGATGAGAAGTTGTAAAGGAGATTTCAATTGCTCCAAGTAATGTGGTTAAATGCTCATGCAAGATACAAGCAATAAATTAGATGTCATCAATAAAGTCCTTCTTGGAAAAATTAAGCAGACAAGAAAATAAGAACTTTTCCTCCCATCAGTGCACAGGACTGAGATATAATATCATTAAAAACAAAACAAAAAAACAAAAAAACAAAAAAAAAAAAAGCAAAACAAACTAAAAAGGCAAAACAGATAAAAAACTCTTATGGTTTACTCAGAAGTAAAAATCTCATAGGAGAAAAACAGTGCATGAGGAACTCTCAACAGTGAAGTGCAAGGTCAGTATAAAAAGTTACAAAGGAATGGTCAAGGTATTTCAAAGACTACATTTTAAAAATGTGCTACTCTTTTGCTATTATTTAATTATTTCTATAATTTCTACTATTTTAAAAATGTGAAACACGTGTCTAAAAGAATTAAAGAGCAAAAAAATTACATCTGGCATGAATTTTTTTTCAAGGAATTTTAAAAAATTTTCAGAAAAAAAAGTTATTCCTTTTAATATTGCTCATTAAATGAATCTAAAAATAATTTGAAACAGACAAATAAAAATCCAATATCATAAATATGGAAAAGAATCACAAGTTCATTATCAAAGAAAGGTGGCTATCTAAAATATATATTTCAGAAAGGAGGAGATATATTCAAATGAAGAGAGCATGAACTCTAGAACTGCAAATATGTATGTTTAGCAATGTATGCTTTATTACCTTATTTAGACTTTATATATGTATGAAAACATCAGTAAAACAGATGCTAAAAGGTTTTGAAAAGTATCTGATCCAAAATGTTGATAATGTATTTGAGAAGGAAGAAAAGTCTCAGAGATTTTGTACTGCTTAAAAATGACCAAGGTACAACAGGAATTTAAAATGCGATATCTTGTTGCAAGTTCATGTATGAAATTTTGAACACATTATTTAATATGACAATTATCTCTTCATTTGCTTTAAGTAAGAGAAAAAAGTAGTAAATTTGTTTGTATTTCTAAGGGATTCCAGGCATGGTATAGGGTACAGGCTATAACCCTAACTAACAAAAATTTTAATGAAGAATGTGCTTTGTACATATTTTTCACCTGTACTTATGCTTTAGCTGTAAAAAGGGAACATATATCAAATCTTGCAGGTGCTTTTAGCATCTAAGAGGATGCATAAGAGCAAAACATCAAAACTACTGGAACTACATGACCATCAACCTTACTTCAGTCCCTGAGAAGGTAATGGAGCAAATACTTCTGGAAACCATTTCCAAACGTGTTAGGACTAGAAGGTGATTGGTGCTGTGAGATGCATCATGAGTACTGGGTCTTTGTTTATGTGCTCTGCTGCAAAGGAGACATAAACATACTGCACCAAGTTCACAAAAGGGCCCTGGAGGTGATTTGGTGAGTGAAACATCTCTCATACAAGGACTGTCAGAAAGATCTTGGATTGGTGAGTCTCAAGAAGAGAAAGATCAGGAGGATCAAGGTGTATAAATACAGCTGGGAAGGTGTAAAGAAAACCAAATCATAATCTTACATGTAACAGGATGAAATACAATAGGCAGAAACTGAAATATGAAGAAATTTGTGTCACCAGAAGAAAATATTTTCTTTCTGTCAGGGTGGTTAAACACTGGAATATAGAAAGGAATTTATTGTTGGTCTGTAATTCTTAACAATTGAATCAGAATGCCACATTTATTTTCCTGTTTCACTGTGGTAATGCCAGCGTTTTTAGTCAAAATTTATAGTGGAAAAGCACTTTAATAATTACCTAAAATAGTTATGCTTTAAAAGTAAATATTCACACTCTCTTTTTGATGTTTTTCTAACTTGTTTATGTTCTCTTGGCCCAAAGGCTAGTCACATCTCTCTGAAGCATGGATGTCCTGGCATATAAAGGTGAGTTGTCAACACTTAGAATTTCCTGTAGGGGGAGTTTGGTGCTCAGGGGGAATCTGATGTGCACTTAAACTCTGAAAGCTGCACACTGTCACATCCACCAGCCATTACTAAGCAGTAATATTTATATTTTCACTTGGTTTCTCCTGTTTGTGCTGTATGTGGCATTCACCGATTTTCAGCTATAGATATATGTATATATTTTCATATGGGAAAATGGTCACTAGATACCTAGGTAATGTCTAAAATCAGGTCAGGCCAGCACAAACACTAACAAACCCTTAGGCCCATGACTGCCTTATCAGAACAAAATCTTTGGCTCTTTATTATTAATGTCAAAAATCATATTTACCAATTGCTTACTTCACACTGCTTCTTTTTTTCCCTAAACGATGCATGGTCTTTTGAACTGAGGTCTTGTACAAGGTGATAGTATGCTAAGGGTTCGTGCAATTTTTTCCTTGGGATTGCCTCCAGAAAATAGTTTTATAAGCAGAAGGATCTCAAAAACTACTTACCTAAGTGGTGCAAAGATCAAGCCAAGGCTTGAAACAAATCAACTGACACAGTCTGAATAACTGATCTATTTTAAGAACTATATGTGCCTGAGATTTTAAAGGGTCTGGCCTCCCCCTTGCTCCAGTTATTTCTGCTTTTCTCCTTGTTCTTCGAAGTCAGAGTCTGTTACACATTGTATCTTGATTCCCAATTTATAACCTATGAACTGATACTTCTGAAGAAACAAGGCTTGTGATCTGAAGCTGAGGTGTTATTTCTACACATCTGAGCATAGGAGAGTTGGGCAGAGAAGATTATTTCCCGCTGTTGGCCTTGGCATTATGAGGTTTGTTTAGGGGTGTTTGTTCTTACTGTTTACCACTTAGGGTTTCAATATCTAGAGGAAACATTTGTTTTGGTGTTTTTTTGGTGGGTTTTTTTTGTTTGTTTTTTTTGGTTTTTTGGGTTTTTTGTTTTTTTGTTTTTTTTTTTTTTTGTTTTTGTTTTTTTTTTTTTTTTTTTCTCCTCAGAACCTTAATTTTCCTGAGCTTTATTTAAAAGATTTCAAAGCCAAAAATGGTCATAAAGGGTGGGATCTATGACAGAGATCAGGATATTGGAGTATAAGCCTCAAGAAAGAAAAACTAGATTTCTCTTGAATAAAGCAAGCTAAAATGGTTGTTTTGAAGATATTTAAGTAATTTTAAAAGTGACATCACATTTAGATTTAAAAATTTTTATTCTTGGAATTTCCCTTTTCTTAATTGTTTTCTCTCTTGGTTCTGATATTTCTAAGTAGTAGTTTTATGCCTAGGAACTACTTCTACTGATCGTATTCTGAGCAGAAAAAGGGATTGTTTGTGGTCACCATTGTGTTACATGAGCAGAAAATATTCAATGTCAGCAACTGATCCTGTTGAGGGGACCATTCAGAGTACTAGAGATTGATTTTAGCAGCACCCCTGACCCCTTTTCTATGCCTTTCTATCTTTCTGCCACACATTTACTATTAATTGAAATCCATATTACTGACTTCAGAAAAGTTTTTTCTTACACCTTAATTTGGGCAGAGGCACCTCTCACTGGTTGGACCATAACAATAGTACAGGATATTCCTGCAATTTTTTTGTCCGTTTGATGGTTTTTTTTTTTTGGTTTTTTTTTGTTTTTTTATTTATAGGTATTTAATGTGATTGCATGTGAGATTATGAAAGAATTTTTTTAACTGTTTTTGTTGATACAATGTCCATTAAACAACTCAAATAATATTGCCTTTGATTTTTCTTTTGCATTTTGTATAGGTATTTGTTGCCAGTTGAAGTAACAGATGTTCCTGTGGTGAAAGTTATAAAATTTATTGCTGGTGATAGAAAAGGACTAAAGCCAATTGTTTATGGCAGGCATACAACAGTGATAATCCTTGAGGAGTTAGCAATATACAAATACCTTGTTCTAAGAAGTTGCTTGTTATCCATTATTTTGTAGAAGGAGGTTGGACTGGATGACCTTTAAGGCCCTTTTCCATCTTAAACAATTCTGTTGTTTTCAATTTGGTTTTGTTTGGTTTTTTGGGGGGATTTGTTTGTTTGGGGTTGCTTGTATGTTTGTTAGTTTTTTTTATTGAAAAGGCCATTTACCAGATGTCCTTAGAAGAGCAGACACTTTTCATTCACATATCCCTATAGTATCTATCTGTAAATAATCACAACAGAAAAAGAAGTAGAGCCACTCACTTGCTTCTCCTGTACCCTGGAGGGATGGGGAGGAAAATTAGAAAAAAATAAAGCTTGTGGGTTGAGATAAGGCCAGTTAAAATCCAAGAAAACAAAAACCTCAAGTGATTTCTAATACTGTGGCTCACCCCTTACCAACCAATCCCATCAGCTTCCAAGCAGCTCATGGCCTATTTCTCTCAGTCGGCATACTGAAACTGATGTTTTATGGAATGAGAATCCCTTTGACCACTTTAGATCAGCTGTCCTGGTTATGTCCCCTCACAGCTTCTTGTGTCCCTGCTCACTGGCAGAGCATGGACAATGGAGAACTCCTTGACTTATTTTATGCACTGCTGAGGACCAACAAAAACATTGGTGTGTTATCAACATTATTCTCACACTGAACCCAAAACACAGCACTATACTGCCTAGTAGGAGGAAAAGTAACTCTATCCAAGCCAAAAGTAGGCCAGCCCCAAATGATGTGTGTGTACGAGAAAGCTTTTCCCTGACAGTGGACATTTTGTTGTCTCTGCTTGATAAAGAGACACCAGCAGTGTCATTTTTCATCTCAGTGACATACCCAGTGCTCAAACATCCCAAGCAGCCTTATAGCACTATACTTGATTCAATTCCAACATGTCAAAATCTTCCTTGTACTGCAAACCTTTGAGTGCAGGGTTCAGTACTTCAGGTGGCACCTGGTGGCAACTGGCTTCCATCCTGTTAATACAGTCCAGCAGGTGATTGCCTTTCTTTCTTTGTTGCATGAGGCTATTGATGACTCATTTTTAACTTCTCCTTCACATCCTTATGCTTTTCCAGCAGTCTGCTTTCTAACCAGTCCTCATGGTTGCATGGGAATGATTTTATCCAAGGACAGGTCTTCCCATCTACTTTTGTTGAAGGTGATAATATTCCTCTAGCATGTGGATGTCCCTCTATGTAGCAGCTTTCTCCATCACGTCAGCTGCTCCCTGCAACTGGCTATGGTCTTTGGACTTCTTGAGGCTTTCTGTCCCACCTTTTTGGTTTTTGATTACATTACAAAATCAGCAGAGCACATTTTCTCTTTTTCAAAGGCTATCAAATGGAAATTGCTGCTTCTTTGTCAGCCATTTCTAATCACTTCCTTGTCTTTCCTGCAACTGGGCACGGCCCACCGAGGGGTGTGGCAGGCTAATGGGCCTCCGGTCCCCTAAGATTTTCTTCTTCTGCTTCTTAAAAAAAAAGGGTAGAAATTTGTTGTGAGATACTTTTCTGTTTGCACTTACAATAATGCAAAAGCAAACTAAAATTGAAATTGCAGCTATGGGATAATTTCCAGGAAATACTCTGCCCACAAATGTGGAAGTGATTTACAGGATCAAAAATAATTCATCTTCTCTAAGATTGTATATTTCACCATATTTCTTCGCATTTACAAAAACTGTAGCCACTTCAAAGACTAATTATGCTTCTTGTAATTTTCTCTAGTTGTTAGCAGCATGACTGCTGCACTACACAGGGGGAGAGGCCTCTGTCCACAACTATTCTTTCAGGATGTCATTGGTTTCAGCCTTTTTTTATTTCCAGTTTGACAGTAATCAACCTTACCTCTGCAAAGACCAGCATCAGCAAGGGCATAACAACCTTCAGATTGTTCCAGAGTGCTGTCACATTTCTGACAAAATGGATTTACAATAAACCATAATCAACACAGACAATGGTCAGAATTCATTCTCACTTATACTGATGAAAATCCAAAGCCAGCTAAAATTAGTTCAAATGTGGTCAGATGACGTGGCACTGCATTCTCACAAGGTAATAGAATTAGTCATTTTGAACTTTGAAATATAATTCTTTGAGTTTATGTTGTTACATTTGAAATATTATTGACCTTTGCCAGTATAGCTGATGCTTGGTGGCATCTATCCAGTCGCACATACAGCACTGTCTTTAGTAATAACTGTGAATTTCAATGATAGTATTAAATGAATCTTTATCAAAGAAAAAAAAAAAAAAAAGACAGGTAAAATACACATGGAACGACAAATATAAAAAATACAAGGTAAAGAGAAATTTTCCAGCTTAAGGACTTGTGAGTCTGACCCCATACTAGCTTTATGTTGCTAAATTATTAAGGAGAGCACTTGATTCAGAGCAAATACTTAAAATTAATGAAGTCCAGAACTCATTAATCCTGTTAGAAAGTGGCTTAGTAAGGACTCTAAGGTTTTCTCTTTCTATTAAATCCATTAAATCTATTAAATATCAATATTAAATCCTATATGCAATATAAAACCGCAGAATTTGTCTGTGGATATATCATGTGTCTGTGCCTGATTATCAAAAGTAATTAAGAGTTTTTATCTTAGTTTGAAGCATGAAAAGGATAAAAGG
This sequence comes from Regulus satrapa, assembly GCA_013396955.1. Lineage (NCBI taxonomy): Eukaryota > Metazoa > Chordata > Aves > Passeriformes > Regulidae > Regulus > Regulus satrapa. Next base: position 6,146 of record VWZN01010840.1, on the reverse strand, counting down.
ATGCCTAGAAAACTTAAATACAGAACATAAGAATACAGCATTTTTTGTTGTTATTTAATTTTTTATTATTGCTTTACTACTATTATTATTATTATTGTTGTTGTTATTGTTGTTGTTGTTGTTGTTATTATTATTATTATTATTATTATTATTATTATTATTATTATTATTATTATTATTATGTGTCTAGCTGAAATAGAATTAATTTTCCTCAAAGCATCCCTCACAGCTCTTTGCTTTGCATTGATAGCTGGAGAGGTGTTGGTAACACCACAGTGTTTTGGCTCCTGCTGAGCAGGGCTGGCACAGCCTCAACTCTGTCTTTCCACCACTCCATCTTCACCAGATGTCTGCGCATAGGCAAGGTGTTGGGAGGGCATATATCCAAAAAAGCTGACCTGACGTGGCCAAAGGGGTATTCCATGTTGTATAATGTGCTCAACAATGACAACTAAGATAAAGGAGAAAAAAGGATGGGGTCATTGATCATTTTTTATTTACATTATTTGACCTCTGGAGTAACCATGACATGTGCTGAAATCCTGCTTCCTGGGAAGTGGTCAGATAGTGCTTGCTAATGGGAAGAAGAAAATAAAATTTTGGGTTTATTTTCCTTTGTTCGTGTGCTCATGAGGTTCACTGGTGTGTTAGTTAACTGCCCTTACCTTGACACACGAGTTTTTTCATCCTATTTTCTTCCCCTGTCCGGCTGAGGAATGGACTAATAGAGTGGCTTGCTGGATGCCTGGCATCCAGATGGGTTCAAACAACCACACTGGGGGAAAGTAAAATTGTATTTAATACACAGCATGTAGAGTTAGGGAGTGAAAATATTTCTAGTGGTACTGCAGATTGTCAGGTAAATCAGTTGAGCAAGCATCTGCCATTTTTATCAAATATACATAAGCCATCAATTTTATGAATCAGTTCTATGTTAGAGTTTAATTCCTATCAAGCTTTAGGTATGGTCAAGGTAGGAAGCAAATAGAGTTGGTAGAAAGTGGTCAAGTAGTTGAGACTCTCCTAGAGTCAATACTGTGCAGAAATACAATATTTTAAAATTAGGAAAGATAAAGTATAGTGCTATACCTTTGAAAACAAGTCCAGGATCCATAGGGTCAGCTGGTATAACTTGGAGTTTAGGTCACAACTTTTAGGGGTGTTTTAGGGGATTTTTTAGTTTTTACAGTTTCAGAAGCTTACAATTTCTAAAGATTCAGAGTGAATATTTTATTCCTTGGAAATGTTCAAGGTCAGGTTGGATGGAGATTTGAACAACCTGATTTAATGAAAGCTATCCTTGCCTATGACATGATGGCTAGAACTGATTGGTCTTTAAGGTGCCTTCCAATCCAACCTATTTTATGATTTTTCTGCTTTTCAGTAAACTCTAAAGAGGTCTAATGTAATTATTAAAAAACAAACAAACAAACAAACAAACAACAAAAAACTCACCCCCAAACGAAAATATTTTTTAATATAATAAAGGAAATTAAACACAAATAAAATTAAAGAAATTAAACATACATCTACAAAAATATTTAACTTAGAACATTCAAATTTTCAAGTAAAAATGGTGTTCAAGTATGAAACTATGAGAGTAGAACAGAAATTAGTAAAATATATTTCTACTTATAATTGAAGTATCTAATAATGGAGGGTTAGTCTTAGAGATAAGAAAATATTCTCTTCAGTTAAATTCTGAAAAGATTTTAAATCTTTTAATCTAAAAGATTTTTTTTTCTGAAATTTAGCTTAGGCTAAATTTCATCACTATTCATGAGTATCTCCTTAAGTGGAAGTGTATGGCTTGTCTTGTCCATTTTCTTTGCTTTTCCACTCCTGCTTTTTACTTAAAAAAAAAAAAATCACAGTATTGGCTACTGGTTTTCATTTTTACTCTATCATTATAGTAGTATGGAGATTACTCTAAGCCAACAAATGAGAATGTGGTGATGTCGATTTGAGGTTTTTACTGTAATAAGACCATGAAAGTTTCAACAATATTTTTTTTCTGATTTTACAAATGACAGAGAAACAACACAAAATATAATGATAGGCATTTCAGTCTTATTTATAAGTGAAAAAAAAATTTGCCAGACCAGAATTTTTTATATGAAATCATTTACAGTTTTACCACAGATATGCATATATCTGCTCTCATCACTCTATCAATATTTTTATTCTATATACAAACCCTAAAAATACGAGTATTTCTTATGATCACAATGATGATAAATATTTTATAAATATGCCCTTTAAGTTACTCAAAATTCTTGATTCAAGGACCTATGTTAATCAAAGCAAACAAATAGTAGAATATAAGCTGTGATATAAGTATGCTTCTAGGTTAAATAGTATTAAAATCTTCTAGTACTTTACCTTCAGAAAGTTTACAGCTAATTTGGGTTAGGATTAATTTCAAAGCAACAGTTAGAGCTCTAAAAGTTAACCTTCAGAATCTGCACAAGGACTACTTTGTAATAAGTGAGAGGAAAATAAACACCTACAGAAGAAATTTCAGGTTGTTACAAGATAGACAGCTACCATAAATTAGATGTGGAGATAGTTATTCCTCTCCTTTGTCCATAATGAGAGTGTAGGATAACTTAGATGGCAGCTGCTAGAGACCTAAATTTAGATGAAATTGCTCTGTGCCTTTTTACATGCCAGTAAATTTTAAAGGTTCTTTTCCATTAAACTCAACTAACTTTAAAGCCCATTTCAAGGAATAAAATGCATCTACTCTTTTGTACTTAATCATACATGTCAGGGCTAATAAATTAAACACATCCAGGACCATTTTCTGACACTGAAGCCAGATGCCACAGACAGGTTTTTGCCCATACTACTAACTGTTTCTCCCTGGATGAATGTACACACAACCACCTAAGAGGGACTGGACTCTTACCAGGGTGACAGTGCAGAGTCAGACTGTGCCTGGGGTTGTTTCCACTGGCTAACCAGGTAAACAGCCTGTCACAGCACTGCAGACACTGGGGCAATGGCTTATTTTATGAAGTGATTAACTTCTTGTCTCTCAAGGCACTTTATTGAGGGTGTATAAGATACAAAGTTACAGACACATTGACGGACTTCATTACATGCAGGGTTTATTTTGGTATTTACCAATGTAACTATTATGTTCTACTGAAGTGAAATGGATTACAGGAAATGAAATGAATATGAGTTACAGAGAATAGCAATAAACAGGTGGTTTCTTAGTAGACATGTCATTGGTTTTCAGGTTCTTAAAGGGATTGTTGAACCACTGTGCAGATATATTTATTCAGTATTTCAGAGCTGTATAAAGTAGCAAGACCCTATTCTTTGTACTCTTCTAGACTGAGATTTTATCTCTCTGGTGGTTTTGCATGGAGGAAATTTTTTTTTTTTTTTTTTTTTTTTTTCCAGTGGCTGGTATCGGGCTGTGCTTTGAATTTTTGGGGAACACAGGGATGATATTATAGAGATGTTTCTGTTGTTGCTGAATATGGGAGGCTGGAAGGAGACACAGCTGGGAGAGGTGACCCAAACTGGCCAAAGGGCTGTTCCTTATCATGTGGCATCATGCTCAGTACATAAAGTGAGGGGAAGAAGGAGGAAGGAGGGACATTTGAAGTAAAAGCATTTGTCTTTCCAAGTCCGTGTTAGATGTGAGAGGGCCCTGCTCTCCTGGAGATGACTGAACACCTGCCTGCCCCGAGAAGCAGTGAATTAATTCCTTGTTTCACTTTGTTTGCATGCATGTCTTTACTTCAGTCTGGTGGGGGAGTGAGCAAGTGGTTGTATGGGTCTTGGCTTATGACATGGCAATCATAAATAATTTTTTTTTTCCCCTTAATTTACTGTGTGTGAATTGTATATCCTAGGTTAAAAATAACACTTTAAAATTCTGGTTTAGTGGTGCACAGAGATAATTTTAGGGGTAAAAGCCAGAAAAAATACTGGCTTCTGGCCAAGAAAAAGGAGAAGCCAAAGTAACCAGTATTCCACTCTGCTTATGGACCCCATGAGTCAACACTTGTCCCTCCTACTTAGGAGCAAGCATCTGATGGTTAGTTAATACAAGAAAGCTGTAACTTTACAAATTTGGATCCATTACATCTCAAAGTTAAAGACCTTAAATGAACTCCTGAATATTCAACCATCAAGTAAAATTTAGGAATATTGTTTTCTATAAGAACAGTATTATGCTCAGATGAATATAGCATATAATTTATCTATTTTTATTTAAATTTGAACCAGTATTTTTCACCAATGTTTTTGAGATTTTTCAATGGAAAATTTCATTTGAGCAGCTCTTATTTATCATGTTATAATGTCTTAGGAAAAAATCGCCAAATATCTTAACATTGCTTGAAGAACAAGCAAGAGACAGTGAAGAAATCTTCATTGATGTTTGTGTCAAAACCACTGTATGCTGCAGCACTTTTGGACCAAATGCTGGCAGGGGGAGTAAGAGCTAAGTCTTCAAATGCAACTGTCAGAGGATTTTCTTCTGAAAATCAATTATAAACATCAGAAATGATTCTTCAGCACTTTCATCCTTAAAGGCTAATGATTTAAACATCAAATATCTTTAGTAAACACTCTTGTTCAGTAAACTTTTTGCTCTATACTTCAGTAATTAGACATGTGGCCAAATTTTTCTCCAAATACCAGAATTTGATACTATTACAGAATGTGGGTGAAAGCTAATTCATAAAGGATACACATTTTGGAGGGAAAACAGAATGTGTTATTAGCTACTTTATACCCTTTATAAAACTAGGTCTGTGGACTAAGTGCTACAGAATTTATTGAAAAAAAAACCCAAACTATTTATTGAACAAAAAAAGCTTTATGCTTTATTCTATACAATTTGTTTACTCTTCATTTCTCTGCTCTTCTTTGTCATCATGCCTTTTGGGTTTTTTCCTGTCTTACAATGAATTTAATTTGTCTCATTTGACTCAATGAGATATTCTGGAAACAGAAATATTTTGGTTTGAGTGCTCAAATATTCACTAATAGTGACTAATGTCATAAGAAGAAAAGGTAAAAGACAAAAGTAAACCTACTCAAATTACTAGAAGCTAAAAATCCCAAAAGGCTGAGAATTCTACTTTTTTTCTGTAAGACTGGTGTTAGACGATAACAGCCAAATACAATAATTTTATTCAAATGAGACTAGATACATATATATTGGTACATCTGAGTTGAAAAAAAAAAATAGGAAATATGTGCTTCTTATGGTTCTTGTCCTTCTTTTAGCATAGTGCTAAGACAGAGAGATCCACACTAGGGACCCCAAAATTGTGGTGGTAATAATAACATTGCAGTTGCAACATCAGTAAGACACAATTTTAAATTTCAGTAAGACTGGTACCAAGTTAACAGTAAAACCTGTATGAGCCACGGAAGCAAAAAGTTTCCATTTTGTTAACAAGAATCAATTATTCTAAGAAAAATCCATATAAGAAATATTATAAAAGGTTCTCCCTGTAGTCTTTTCATCAGACTTCAAAGGGACTTTTCTCAAACACATTAATAATATACTATAATTCAAAGGTTGCACTTCTTTTTCAATATTAGCTGTAAGAAGCAAGAGAACTGAAAGACGCACATGCTAAGAAGAGTAGCCTTTGTTTCTTCTGAAGAAAAATAACCACTTCAGCAACAGAAGTTTTCCATGGACTTTTGAATTTCAAACAGGAAAAGAAACATATCCTACATTTTCTCAACCATCTGAAATAAGACAAAGAAATCAATATAATCTGAATGAAATATAAATGACTATGCCAGTATGATTTTTGCAAAGATTAAAAATTGGATAAAGACAATACTACTTAGTAATGAGAAGGAAGGGTACTTCTTCCCTAATCATGGGTGGAAATAATAATAGAATGCCATAGCCAGTTCTAGTATCTACATTACAAAAACATAATACTCAATTAGTGAAGATTAACCAAAAAAAGTTACAGAATAATTTGAAATGCATATGTATAGAATATATATATATATATATATATGAAAATGAACAAGTGATAACAGAAAGCTGTTTAAAGTAAAAGGAAAAAGAAAAATTACCTCTGTGAGGTGATATATCAACAGCAGAAATACTCAGGTGGACTACTGAGAGACAAGCTTGGATATTTTTTCTA
>VWZN01010839.1:147312-157401 GCA_013396955.1 Regulus satrapa | reverse complement strand
GGGATGGGGCCCGGCAGGTCTGACCCCTCCGGCCCTTGCCCTTCTTCACTCCCACACAGGCGCTAGGAACCCGCCTGACTCATCCCAAAACAGATGTCACGGTCAATAGGGAAGAAATTGGAGGAAGTTTTCCCTCTCGGGGGAGTTTTCCCCAACATTCAGCAGCACTTTCCCTTGCCCTGGGCAAAGCCGTGGGGATAAATGGGAACGGCAGGAAAAGAAGCTGGGCTCAGTTACGAGGAAAAGCCAGGAGGCTCCCACTGCATATCCCAGCTCCAAATCCCGGGTTTTAGAGCTGGGTTTACGCCCATGGATAACTCTGCCCTGCCTTTCCCACAGGGAGCTCATCCCGGCTCCTGGCTCCACACCCGCTGCGGTCCCAGGCTCCGGATCCCGTCACTGCCTCCCGATCCAAGCGCAAACTCCCTGCACAAATAAAGAAGCCACAGACAGGATGTTCAAGAGACGGCTCCCGTTCCCTTTTTTCGCTGATTTGATACAACCACGGGAAAAAAAAAAAATGAAAGAAAGAAAAGCCCAGTCCCAACCTTGTGCAACTCACGCTTATAAATAGCCCCAGAAACACAACGGGGCTGGGACAGGGTGGCCAAACCCCGCCGTGCTCCTAAGGCTGGCCCCATATCCCGCTGCATCCCACCCCTGGCATGGGCAGGTCAGGGATCTCCACATGGTTCAGCCCCCAAACACCCTCACAGAGTCTCTGTTTGCCTCCAGTCTTGCAGCATTTGCCCCATTTTTCCACCTCCTTCCCTCAGACCTGTGCCAGGGGCTGGATCCCAGCGATGCACACCCACGGGCCAGGGAACGATTCCGAGTTCTCGGCTCCCAAACCCCGCCTTGGCAGAGCAGGATTGATGGGAACATTCCCAGGGCACGGCTGGGCCCTGGTCCATGGATTCCCCAATCCCCCCTGCTCCCATCCTGCAGTGACAGCTCTCCCGGGAGTGATGGAAGTGCCACATCGGGAGATTTATCCACCATTTCCAATACCTGCTGGAGCTGTCAGGGCCACTGACAGCTGCTGGAGTAGGGATGAGGAATTGCCAGGCATGGACACTTTGTTCTTGCCTTGGAGCCCCTCAGCAGGTGACAGACAGGATGTCACCTGCCCGGGGATTTATGAACAGATGTGGCATCAAATCCTGAAATGGTTGGGATTGGAAAAGCCATAAACTCATCCCATTCCATTACGTGCTGTGGACAGGGACACCTTCCACAGACCAGGCTGCTCCAAGCCCTGTCCAGCCTGGCCTTGGAATAAGAAGTTCCATTAATAAAACGCTTAGAGGGCTCCAGGTTTGGATGCTGGAAAATGGGAAATGCTGACAGGTTTCAATTCCTTGTGCTGGGAACTGCTGGAGCTGAATTCAGGCTCATCTTTCACCCTGAACTCCTTCAGCACCATCCTAAAAATGGGCTGGATGTGCTTTTCCTGCTGCTGGTGTGAAGATACCAAACATGGATAGAGGGGAGTTCGTATTCCTGAAATATTCCAGCAAAAATCAGTGGGATCTGGCTGATAAAATCCCTCAGGAAACTCCCAATCCTTTAAGGCACCAGCTGGATTTGTCTTAATAACAAGGACTTAATAACAATAGATTCCTTCAAATTCCCATACATCCATAAGGAAACCTGCTTTATTGATGAGTTTTAAATTAATAAACCCGGTTTTCCTTGCAATCATCATCTGATGGGAACTCATCATTCCGTGGAGCAGAGCTTTGCAGGGACACATATTTTTGAAGCTGGCTTTGCCAATGGCCCCATCCTGGCTTCCCATCCCTGGGATGGGCACAGGGACTGCCCAGCTCTGGACTGGGAGGCAGCTCCTTGCGGGAAGGTTCAGAATTCCTGCCAGCTCTGAGCAATCCATGCCTTTTTCGGGGTTTTTTTGGCTGGGGGTGGCCTTCTGCAGGTTCCCTGCGCTCCAATTGCCCTGGAATTTGTAAAAATAACAGCAAAATATGTTTTATTCCTGAGCCTTTGCCAGGCTGGGATTATTTCTGGAATGAGGGAGTTGCTCAGTGGTGTTGGGGAGATGTGTCCTCACTGGGGTCCCCCACAGCATCTTCCTGGGATGGATCAAGATCATTGATCCCAATATCCAGAGCTCAGCCCCGTGCTGGATACAACCCTCTCCCACACAGGAGCCCAGCCCCAAAATCCAGCTGTTATCTAAGAATTATTTAAAGAGACCCAGAAATGTAGGGTTCTTTCCAGAGGGTGCTGTTGATGGAAGCCAGATACAGATTTTACTTTGGAAAGCAAAAACAGCCGAGCCCAAAGGGAGGGAAAGCTGTGCCATGGTGACACGGGAACATTCCGTGTCACGTTTTATGGGATTAACACTCCAGGTCGGATGGAAAGGCTTTAACCTAAGGACTCAATTAAGGTTCCTCACAACCTTATTTAACCTGGGTGGGATGGGAGATCCATAAAACTGCACAGCAGGGAGAGGCAGGAGCATCCCTGCCCATGAAGGATTTGGGGAAAGCTGGGAATGGGACAGGACAGCCACAAACAGCCAGATCCCAGCACCCCCAGAGCACCAGCACGATAAAATCATGGATTTTTAATTACAGGGGGAAATAATAACCCCAGCTTTGTTCCCAGGAGTGCAGCTCACCTGTGGGTGGCAATCCTGGGATGTGCCAGGGATCATCAGGATCCACTCCAAGGCCAGGGCTGGCACACAGCACATTCCCCATGACCAGCTGGAGATCACTGGAGTTTATCCAGGAGTGACGGACGCACCGGTTCCCAACCACACTGGTGACACCGTGGGGACATTCCAGCTCCCAATTCCTGCTGGAAGGAGCCCAGCATTCCTCTCATCCAGCCCCACGAGTGACTCTGTCCGTGTAAGAGCCCAACATTGAGAGAAAATCCAGCTCTGACTTTACAGAAGGAAAACCCTCTGTTCGTCTTCCCTCCAAGAGGAGTCCTTATCCTTTGGAAGATCTCAGTCCTGCCTGGACACATAAAATCTCCATAAATCCCAGAGGTGATTCATGGCTCCCATCTGGGACGGGCACAGGCCCTCACTCCTGCCTCTTCTGTCCCTGATGGAAGCTGTGCCACAATTAATGTTCACCCCCAGTGGCATCTGCCAGGTGGGAAATCTCCGGGTTTATTGTCAGAGATTAATTTATGAGAAATCAATTCTATGACGGAGTGGGGAAACCCCTGGCATGGGTGAGGATGGAGCCCCCAGCAGGGATTGGCAGTGCCAGAATTTCCCATTTTCCTCCAATCCTTGCTTCATATGAGACGTGTAACCCTAATGAATTCCTGATTTTTATTCCCTAAACAGTGCAGAGGGAATCCCTGTTACCCATGGCCTGGAGTGGATGCAGAAAGTCCCCAGCACTGTTCCTGGCTGGTGGAGGATGGAGCTCACATCCATCAGGATTCAGGCATTTAGCATACCTTATAAATCAATAGGGATAAATCGAAAATTCAGGAAGGACTTCACATAATTCACCCACTCTTCCTTAAGACTTTCTGGGGAAAAAAAGAGGTTGGGAAAAGGGAATTTGGGGCACATGGATGGATGCAGCTTCCCTGGCACATCTGGCTGGGGAGAGGCTGTCTAAGGAATGAATTCTCTGTGGAGATCATTGGAATGTCAGGGGACCTCTGATTTATCCCTGGCCTTCAAGTGCAGGAATTAATTCTGACTGGAATTCTGGCCACTTCCAAGGCCAGCAGAATCTCCCTTCAAGGAGCTGCAATTCCCAAGGGAAAGCTCCAGCATTTCCCTGGAGATCCCAGCTGGAAGGTGGATGCAGCGGGGTATCCATCACCCTCAGCCTGGCATCTTCCCAACCCCGCAAATCCCCGGCACCGCCGGCGAGGAGCAAAACAATTCCCCCCGTGGAAAACAGGGAGCTAATGGCATTTGGGGGAAGAGGAACGAGAGGCTGGATGCAAGCAGACCCAATCAGTGGATGGGTCAGTGAAGGGAGAGGTGATGGGATATTGGAGATCACAAATCCCTGGGCACAGCATCCCGGGAGCGGGCGCTCCTTGCTCCGGAGACCCCACACATTCATCTCCCATCGTTGCTCCTGGAAAATTCCACCGTGAAGGATTTAAACGAGCCATTTATCAATTAAATGTGCGCTCTGGCAAATTAAAATCTGTCCTCGTGTTTAATTAATAGGGCAGCTTTATATTCGACAAATTAGGGAGCCTCTTGATGAGCTAATTTGTTAATTAATGGAAGCCTGGAGGCTCTTCCTTCATCGGATGTTGGCACATCCTTGAATCCAAAGTGCAGCTCCTCCTTTAGGACCCCTGGGCTCAGACTGGGAACAGCCCTGGCAGTGGATTTGCCATGGGAGAGCTCCTGGCATGGCTCCTGGCATTCCTGGGATTGATGGCAGCAGCGCATTCCCCTTCCCCTTCCCTTCCCTTTGGGAAAATTTACATCCCTTGCCAAGGAAAAGCGTGGGATCCTGCTGCCAAGCTGCTGCCAAACAGAGCCCAGAGCTGCTCCAGGATGGAAAGAGGGAAAAGAAATGGATAAATAATTGGAAGAAAGGTTCTGGCCCTGTGCAGGGATATGTGGAGGGCGGGAATCAGAGCTGTGGGCGGAGGATCTGGAGCTCATCCCGGCAGATCCAAGGATTCCTGGGTGTCTCCAACATCCAGATCACTCCCGCAGGGAAAATGAATCCCCCAGGAATCCCCCAGGTACATCCAGGCTCATGGATCAGCCCTTTCCCCCATCCCAGATGGCCACAGCCACCCCCAGCGGCCCCCTCCCAGTGCTCCCAGTACAAACCAGTCCCAGGAGGGTGCTGAGGCTGGGTGGGCTCCACGAGCCGCTCCGAACGATGCCACGGAAAGAGGGATCGCAGCAATCCCGGGACAGGGATCCCAAAAGGAGTGCTGGAGTCATCCCCCAGCCAGAGCAGGGCCAGTAACACCAGTACAAGCAGCGTGCTGGGGCACAGCCACACTGACCTGCGATGAGATCCTGCTGCAAATCCTGCTCCACGTTAAAAACCAGGAATGTGGATTCCCCAGCTTGCACTGAGGACCCTTCCCCTCTAAACCCCTGTCCCAGATCCCATGGAGCAGCTCCCTCGTTTATTTTTAGCCACCAGCGTCTGCTGCATTCAACAGTTATCAAATAAATATGGGAAGCCAGGAGAGACACCCAGAGACTCCCTTATCTCTGTTTTCCATGGACTGGCAGTTCCTGGGATGTGTTTACACTGAGCCTTTAAAAAGCAAGCCCAGGTTCACTTGCTACCACAGGAGGTTGCCAAGTTTCCAGCTTTCCCTGGATCTTATCCCACCCAGGCAGGTCCTGGAGAGAGGGCACAGCTCGCCCAGACCCCAAAAGCTGCAATAAAAAGCCACAGTGAAAGGCAAATTCCTGATGGATTTTCCACAAACACTCGGCCAAAAAAATAAAAGGTCAAAGCTGTCAAAGCTGCCCTTATTTGGGTGCCTTTTCTAGGAGGACACGGATGGTTTGTGCTCTGGCTCTGGATCCTGATCCATTCTCCAGGAGTGCCAGGGCACAGGGAACTCAGCTGGTGCTGGGACACCTCCCTAATTCCTGCTTCAAGCCCTTTTCCCAAGGCTGAAGCATCTCCTATTCCTACCCTGTGCATCCACAGCCTCTCTGCTGACACCAGGGAGGCATTCCCACCCTCTGCTGTAATTCCCAACACATTTGGTGCTCCAATCCTTCAGAGAAATTCTCATTTTCAACACCTCCAAGAGTCTCTTTCCCCTCCCCACAAGAAAAGGCAATTCCAGAGCTGTTTCCTTATCCCATTTCAGGTCGTGCTGGAAGTAGAAGAGAGAAGCAGATGCTTTTCCCTCGTGGTTTTCCCGATGCATTTCTCCTTCCACAGCCTAACACACCTAAAAAGAGTGGAAAAAACAAACCTTGGAATAATATTTACAAGCTAATTAGGCAGAGAGTTGATTTGAACATCACTGGAATACCAGAAAAATGCCCAGCTGAGATGGGAAGGCTTGGGCTGGTTTTCCATGGAAATTAAAAGTGCTACAGGTTGTTGGAGGCAGGAGCTGGAGCCATTCCCTGCGAGGTCTGAGCCCCTTCCCACCCCCATCAGCCTCCTGGAATCACTTGGTTTGTCTCCAATTTGTAAAATGACTGTGAGAGGTGAAGAAAAGGGAATCTTCCTTCCCCAGAGAACAGGATTTGTATTCCTCTGCCATGGGATTAGGGAGAAATCCAAGATATGCTGGAAAGAAACACCAATTCCTTTTGATTCCTCTGTAGCAGCACTGCCTTGCCCACATCCCAGCCAAAATTCCAGCTCCTATATCCCAACAGATTTCACACCAAGGAAGCACAACATGGAATTGCTTCTCCTTCCATTCCTCACTTTCCTTCCCAGTTTTGCTCCTTCCTGCCTTGCCACACCTCAGCCCCAAGGCTCCCAGGAGCAGGGATGGAGGCACCTCTGGAGCCCCTGCAGGTCTCTCCTGATTTATCCCAGTTATCCAGCAGCCAGCAGCTCGTGTTTGGAGCACTGCTCCCCTGTCTCCCAGGAATTACGGATCCACCCAGCAAAGGCACAGGGAAAGAATTGTTTGGTCGCTGCTGGGGCCTGTGAAATTCCAGGAGAAAATGAGATTCCTCTCGCTTGCTTTAGATCCTGGGATTCCCTCCCCCTCCTCTGCTGGGTTTATTTCTAAATTCCCACTGCTCCTGTTCAGCTGCCAAACACAAGCAGGGAGCTGCCAGTGGCATTTCTTTTGGGAAGGGACGGGGAGCCTGGCACTGTCCCTCCCAGTGCTCAGGGAGATTCACACCCAGCTCCTTTCCAGCTCAGCCTCCTCCTGTCGAAAGCAGCAACCAGCTGGGGGAATTTAACATTCCAGCTCCAAAGGAATTAAATCCAGCCTTAAAAAGGGAAATATTTCCCAACGCTGAGTTTTTGCAGAGGGCTGGAGGCACCTGATAACCACGGAGTTCCACAAACAGGGGCTGCTCCCTGCTGACAGGGGAGAGGGGAGGTTTCAACTTAGAGGAATTTCAGAGGATCCATTTTATCCAGCAGCACGCAGGGAAATGAGCAGAGCACCCTGGAAAGCTGGGAATGACACGGGCTCTTTATTTCCAAGGGGGCTCTCTCAGCTCTGCTGGGTTGCAAATCCATTTCTCCATTTGCAAATCTGTTTTTTCCAACTCCTGCCCTGGTGTACGTGCTGAGGAAAGAATGGCGCAGAATTCCAAGGCCAGATCTCCTCAATGTCACCACAGAGGGGCTTCATGATTCCTAAAGGATCACCCATCTGATTTAATTCCCATTTATCACAATCAGCACATATCAAGAGTCATTTGCATATTCCAGGCTCTAGGAGCCCCTGGAAATTTAAGTCCATGGAGAAGCAAAATGCGAGTGGCAGGTGAGAGACTCCAAAGCTCCTGTTTCTTTTCCTGGGATTTAGGAACTTAAATCGTTCTTGGATTTCAGGGATATTCCTGTTTTCAAGTCCTGCTTGGGGCAGGATTTGAAATCTTGGTTGAGCAGAGCCCATCCCAGATAGCCCACACTGCCTGAAATGTTGGAATTCAGCCCAGGGTCGGGACAGGAGACTTCCAGGAGCTCGCCAGCACCTCTGCCAGGACACAGCTGTGTCCCCAGCATCCCTGCACCGCCCTCGCCATGGTGACCGAGCATCGTCCCCTCTCCTGAGCCCTTGAAGGAAAACTGTCCCTCCATGGCTCAGGGCTGTCCCCAGAGCACTCCCAGATGGCCTCTCCTCGCCCAGGACATCCCACAGGACATCCTGCTCCCCCAGGACAGGGACTGCTGCCCATGAGTGATTTCCTGCTGGCTCCAGCCTGGAGCTGACCATCACCAAGGAAAAAAATAAAAATTAAAAAAAACCCAAAAGAACCAGGAGGATCCAATCCTTCCCACACCTGAACAGGTGGGGTTTGGAGTGAAAACCAGGCAGGGAAGAAGAGCTTGAGGCCATCCAAGACCAGTAGAGGATCTTTGAGCTTAGAGCTGAAAAAAGCTCCTTTTTTTCCAATAGAAAAGCTTGGGCCCACCACCGTCCCCATCGCTGGTGGCACCAGGGAAGCCACAAGCAGCGCCACCCCTGAGTGTGCCAAGCTGCTTCCGTGCCCTCCCAAATCCCCCTGGGCCACCTGCTGAGCTCTGACAGCCGTCAGGACCTAGGCAGGGGGCGAGCTGAGAAGCTTAAAGGAAAAATAGCTCCTTTTGTAATCTGCTCCCACAGCACTCCCACCCTCCTGCCCGTTTTAGCCCTCCTTGTCCCACATGGGAGCCCCGGAGATGGGTGGAGCTGCAGCTGCTCGGGGATGGCACCACACGGGCTGGCTGGGGCAGGAGAGGTGTCACCCTGATGCCACCGCACCTCTGGCGCCTGGGAAACGCCGTGGAATGGTTTGGGTGGGAAGGGACCTTCCAGATCATCTCCTTCCCTGCCCCAGCTCGCTCCAACCCGGCCTGGAAGAAGCAGCACTGATGTATCTGCCTGGTCACGTCTTCCAAATTGATGCCAGGGAAGATTTTTCCCAAGGATCAGCCTCACGGTCAGAGCTCTGTGCAAGCTTTGGGAAGCACAAGCTCTGCGCCTCAGCTGCTGTTCCGCCCAGGAGCTCGGGAATGGCGCAGACAAGGGAATTTCATCCCAGCACAAACAGTTCCAGAAGGAAGCCAGGGCCTTACTCAACCTCCTGACATGTTTTCCAGGATCAGTGCCTGCAAAGGCAGAAGGTGGGAAGGTCCTGGAGAGGGAATGCAGCAGGCTGGGAGGTTTCCATGGAGCAGCGAGATGAGTCAGTGCCATCTGCCGGCTGCAGTGACCCCGCCGCTCCCAAATCCATCGGCTTCGGCCTCGGATGGAGAGGAATAAACCCCAGCCTCACGCTAAAGCTTCCAGAATCCCTCTGGAACGCTGCTCCAAACGCAAAGGGTCCAGACAGGATCCCTCGGGCACAGCTGTGCCAAACCTCAAGAACTGCCGGGATGACCCAGCAGGACTGGGAGCTCTTGACGTGCCCAGGCTGCAGCTCCAGCATTCCACAGCTCTTCTCCTTGCCACCTTTGGGATCTCCCGCTGCTATTCCTGACGGGGTCATACATGGAAACCCTTGAGCTGGGCCGGATCCCGCTGAGGAAGAGCTGTGGGAATGCCAGGGATGATGTGGCACCGTCGGCTTCTGCCTCAGCTTGGGCCATCCCAAGGGTTCCGAGGGCCATCAAAGCTGGGGGGACACTCCAGGCATTCCTGGCTGTCCCTGCTTTCCCACTCTGCTGGAGAAGGTTTAATTAGGGAATAGACTCTAAGTTGTGTTTCCTCACCATTTTTTAAAAGAAAAAACTCATCCCTGCTCTTTAATGATCCCGGAATTAGCTTTAGGTGCTAAAGGTGCCAGTTCCTGGCCCTGAGGAAAACACACGGTGGTGTCGAAGCTTGCTCTTGGACAGGAGAGGGGTTTGCTCATCCTGCCGGAGCTGATTTTCCCCCAAAGTTCTCTGCAGGCATTTCCAGGCTCTGGCAGCATTTCCTGGGGCTCCGTGTGCTGGAGGCATCCCAGAGCTGCTCCCAGGGATGGCGGCTGACCCGAGCCTGACAAAACTGGGGTTTTGTCAACCCCAGTCAAACCAGCGAACGCCTGAGGGAACATCCCGGAGAGCGGATCCTGCTTGTCCTGCCGAAAAACAAGCCCAGAAAGGTTGGGGGGAGAAACTGTCCCCGGAAAACTCCACTTGCACAGGAAGCAGGAGGGAGTGGGGGCAGCACGAAGCTGGGTAGGGACGCTGGGCACATCCGAGCACTCCCCTCAGCCTCCTGTGGAACGCACTTTAAAAACCCCTGCGTTCGTCTCACACTGGCCAGCTCGTCTCGCCCTCCTCCTGCTGCTGCTGATCCGCAGAAATGGTAGGAAATCACCTTATCACCTTGCTGATAGATACTGATTCTGAGGGCGTTGCCTGCAATCCCTTAAAACATTCCCTCAACCTTTCTGCACCCTCTCCCTATTCCTGCCCTCAGGAGAAGGAACACCGAGGCACGCTGCCAAAAAAATAAAGA
>VWZN01010839.1:127895-147156 GCA_013396955.1 Regulus satrapa | reverse complement strand
AGCTCCGTCTCGTGAGAAAAGGGCGATTTTCCAGGGAAAAAGGGCCATAAATGAACATAAAGGGCCAGAAACGAACGGCAGCGGAATCGACCCCGCCGCGCTCCCGTTGCCTGGCAACGCCACGCCCCNCGGTGGGGGGCGGTCACAAGGCTGGAGGAGGGTGGGGGAAAAGCTGCGGGATCCCCGCTGGCAGAGCGTGGTGCCCACGCTGCTCCCGGGCATCCCCGGCAGTTCCCGTGCGGGGCCTGGCGGTGGCCGGGACAGCCGGGACAAACCCGCGGCGCCTGCCCGGGCTCGCTCTCGCCCCGCGGCTGAAGCTGCGCTGTTCGCAGGTGGCGGCGGCGGCACGGGACATGCTGCAGGTGGCCGCGCTGGAAGCAGGATGAATGTCGTGGCCATGGCGACCGATCCCGAGCTGCAGTGGGCGTCCCTGTGGCTCCGCGTGCGGTGGGCGGCCGCGCTGGCGCTGCTCCTCGGCTCCCTGGCGATGCTGCTGCTGCTGCCGCTGGCCGCCGTGGACAACCAGCGCCGCGCTGTGCTCGAGGGCCTGTCCTTCCTCAAGAGTCAGCTGGGCTCCTCGGGAATGGCCAGGTGCGCGGGACGCAGCACGGAGCTGAGCGTCACCTCCGAGGGGCTGGAGCTGCTGGTGCCGAAGGGAAAAGCCTCCCCAGGTGAGAGGGTGGGCACAGCAGGGTTCCTCGGGTGGAGGAGATGCCGGTGAGGGTCCAGCAGAGGCCGCAGGGATGGTTTGGGGTCTGGAGAGTGTCTGTGATGAGGAGAGAGTGCGGGAGCTGGGCCTGGTCCGGGTGGAAGGCTGAGAGGGGATCTCCTCAGCCCACACAAAGGTCTCCAAAGGGGGGTCAGAGGATGGTGCCAGGCTCTGTTCAGGGGTGCCCTAGTTTGAATAAACCAGAACACAACCTCAGCATGAGCAGGAGCCTCTTTCCATGAAGGTGGCAGAGCCCTGGGACAGCTGCTCGGGGAGCTGTGGAATCTCCCTCCACNCTCAGCATGAGCAGGAGCCTCTTTCCATGAAGGTGGCAGAGCCCTGGGACAGCTGCTCGGGGAGCCGTGGAATCTCCCTCCACGGAGATGTTCCAAACCCACCTGGACACCTCCCTGCTCCAGGTGACCCTGCCTTGGCAGGGGCTCGGAGTGGGTGATTTCCAGAGGGCCCCTCCAACCCCAAGAGCAGCCCAGAGATCCTCACCCCCTTCCTGACCATGTTCTGTACCCCTGATGGGAGTGGCACTGTGCCCCGATGGTAACGAACTGCAATTAACTGCAATTAACACTGGCTGTAAATGCCCCCGAGGTCAGGCAGGCCCTCACCAGCTCCTTGACAGCATTCCAGGGCCCTGTGCTGGCGTTGCTCCATCGTCTCTCCAAAGTTTTTCCTCGTGCTTTCAGTACTAGTAACTTCTGTGGAGGTAACTGGAACACAGAGAGTTGGTTTAATGCACAGAAATCTGGGCTACACAGCGTTAATCCCAAAATCCTGTCTGGCACAGAAGGGCTTTTCAGGCAATGTCAGGCTGTGGCCGTGGTCTGTATCAGCCAGGACGTTAATTTGGAAAACACTTAAAGGAATTATTATTACGATTCCAGCACTGAATCTTTGTTTGCATTAAACTGCTGGGAAAACCTTGGATTGTTCAGTGGAAAAACAGAAGTGCTGTTGGCAGCCAACATAATGATGTTAACATTGTAATTTCACCTAAAAGAATGCCAAGAGAACATGTTTAAAACATGTTTTAGAACATTTAGAACATTTTTAGAACACTCCTCCCACACGAAGCAGTTTGGTGGCCACCTTGAGCCTGCTGCCCACAGGTCCTGCCTCCCCACACTTCCTGCCAGGAATATTCAGCCTGGAAACGTGGCATAAACCTCTGGGACTGTGACCTGGAAAAAGCTGGAACACCAATTCTGTTCCAGTTCTTCGAGACTGGTTTTGTTTCATTTTTATATCGGTGAACGGTGACAGTCGAGAATATCCTGAGTTGGAAGGGAGGCACAAGGATCGTGGAATCCAGATTTCCAGAGGTTTCCAGTAAAACCCACCGCCCTTTATCCGTTACCGTTTCATTCCAGAGGTGAAGTTGGAAGCCAGAGCAGCTCTGAATCAAGCCCTGGAGATGAAGCGCCAAGGGAAGCGGGAGAAGGCCCACAAACTCTTCCTGTACGCCCTCAAAATGGACCCGGATTACGTGGATGCCCTGAACGAGTTTGGGATCTTTTCCGAGGAGGAAAAAGACATCCTGCAGGCCGACTATCTGTACTCCAAAGCTCTGACCATCTCCCCCCACAACGAGAAGGCTCTGAGCAACCGGGGCCGGACGCTGCCCTTGGTGGAGGAGATCGACCAGAGGTATTTCAGCATCATCGACAGCAAGGTCAAGAAGGTGATGGCCATTCCCAAAGGGAATGCCGCCCTGCGAAGGGTGATGGAGGAATCCTACTACCACCACATCTACCACACGGTGGCCATCGAGGGGAACACGCTGACGCTCTCGGAGATCCGCCACATCATCGAGACCAGGTACGCCGTTCCCGGGAAGAGCCTGGCGGAGCAGAACGAGGTGATCGGCATGCACGCCGCCCTCAAGTTCGTCAACACCACGCTGGTGTCTCGCATCGGCTCCGTCAGCAGCAGGGACATCCTGGACATCCACCGGCGCGTGCTGGGCTACGCCGACCCCGTGGAGGCCGGGCGGTTCCGCGCCGCGCAGGTCTTCGTGGGCCACCACATCCCGCCGCAGCCGCAGGACGTGGAGAAGCAGATGGAGGAGTTCGTGCAGTGGATGAACTCGGAGGAAGCCACCAGCCTGCACCCGGTGGAGTTCGCGGCGCTGGCGCACTACAAGCTGGTCTACATCCACCCTTTCGTGGACGGCAACGGGCGCACCTCCAGGCTGCTGATGAACCTGATCCTGATGCAGGCGGGTTACCCGCCCATCACCATCCGCAAGGAGCAGCGCGCCGACTACTACCGCGCGCTGGAGGTGGCCAACGAGGGCGACGTGCGCCCCTTCATCCGCTTCATCGCCGAGTGCGCCGAGACCACGCTGGACACGCTGCTCATCGCCACCACCGAGTACTCCGTGGGGCTGCCCGAGGCGGGGGGAGGCACCAAAGCTGGCTGTGAGAAAACCATCCCCGTCAAGACTTGAGGGATCGGGGGGGGAGTGACTCCGGGAGGGGGTGAACGGAATTTACGTGGTGGTTCCTGCTGGGGAATGGATGGGAAGGAAGGTGGCACCCGAGCCACGTTTTGGTTATTGAAAGTGTCTTACATTTTGATTAAGTTAATGTAATTTATTTATATAAACGATGCCAGATGGAACTGGGGATGGTGGCTCTGCGCTGGAAGGAGGCGGGGGAGAGATGGCAGAGGGCTCAAAAAGATGAACAAAAATTGAATTTCTCCTGAAAGTTAAGCTTTGAGGAGCTGCTTCGATCACAGCCCTACTGTCTGACCTCAGCAAAGTCTAAACTGGTTTTGTGTCGTTTGGAGCTCCCTGTAGCTCCGAAGCACGTCCCTGAAGGAACAGCACTCTCCCAGCTGTGTGACTTCGGTGTCAGTCACACAGGTACTGAGCAGGAAGGAGGCTGAATTCCAGCCCCAAGGCATCTCTCCCCTCCCATTTCTGTGGCACTTTGCATGTTTACTTTCAGCTGCCTTTCCTGGGGTAAGGTTTGTACAAGTGGGAAGTGTTTGGGATAAGGTGGTAAGAGTGGAACAAGAGGAGAAAAGCTCTGATTTACTTGAGGGAGGAAGACTCAGAAAACACCTCAGCCAACAGGGAAAGCACAACTGTCCTTAGACATTTCAGTGGAGGGGCTGGAAGGAGCTTGGCTGCAGAACTGTGGGTAGAAAAGGTCATCAGGCAGACACGAGAGACACCAGCTGTGCCAATTTGGGAAGAATGCGTAGAGGAAGTTTGCCAAAAACTTGTTCCTTTAAGTCTACGTAAGGGAACTTTCACAATGAATCATTGGTCATGTCATTACTCTGATAAATGTGTCAAGAATCACTCGAGGCCTCTGTATGCTGCAGGGGCAGTGCCTGGAGCTGCTGAGCAGTTCCAAGAATCACTTTGTCCTTGGTTTTTAAGGTAAAAGTACCCACAGATCTCCCTGCCCCAAACCTGCCGGGTGTGTAACAGCATCATCGATCCCACCACGTCCAAGCTCACAAAACTTCCATTTAAAATCCCAGTTTAGAGCATTATTTAACCCCTTGACAAAAGCTCCAAGATTTATTTTCTTCCCTTTTAACTCTCACTTTTACCTGACAGGGAGTTTAGGCCATGTTATAGGGAAGCAGAAACGGGCTGAGACTGGGAATTCTCTGAGCCCTGATGCCAGGGAAAGCAGAGAATAAAGAGAGGAGGAAAGGTGTCCTGTCCTTACAAAGCATGTTATTTTTGTAGTGCAACCTGAGTATAAATAATGCACTTTAGAGCTCGAGGTGGGGGGAGAAATGTTATTTTAGTAACAGATTAATAAACTATTTTAATATAAAACTCTTGGTTTCAAAGAGGCTGTTCTCAGAGCACACTTGGCTGCAATGAACTAAGTGGCTGTGGAGGAGGAAAGGCCGTGGGAGAGATCCTGATTCTCTCAGCCACGTCTCAACACGAGCAGAGTCATCATTTCGAAGTAAAGCCAAGTGAAATCAGCACAGAAAATAGTGTTTATTTGCAGCAGTGTTCGTGTGGTCCAAGTGAACTCAGCACTGGGGTGCCCCCAACATCCACCCAGGCCCTCTGGGTGTGACTTCACCTTCCTGAGGTGAACGACCCAAGTGAATTCAGGATATTCAGAGCAGATGGAATGAGCTGCTTCAAGGCCTGAGGGACACTGAGCACACCTGAGAGGTGAGGTACAGGGCTAGCACCCAGCTCCCAGAGGAGAAGTGCAGTTCCAACGCCCACATTTTAAACAAAAGCAACAGTATTTATAGAAAGCCTTTGAGAACTTGAGTTTAATAAACCGAGAAACGTCAGCTTGCACTTCACAGTTGTACAAAACCATACAGAAACCACCTGCAAAAAAGACACGAGCTAGCTAAGAAAAAAACAACCAAAAACCTGGTCCTCAGCAACAACACGTCCAGCTTCATGGGAAACAAAAATTATCACCTAAGGATCAGCCCCTGACACTTGAAAAGAATCATCTCAATGTCCTTTACAAATACACCATATAAAAAAAACAGGTCAACGGGGAACAGAACAGGAACTGGATACATATATATGTATATCTGTGTATCTACATATACACACATATGTATAGAAACTCTCCCAATACTAAAAGAGGCCATTGTGGTGAAGTTGGAGCATCGGCTGTTGGATTCTGCATGGAAGGAGATGACAGTCCCTGCGTGCGTGGGTTTGGGGGGGAGAATGGGGCTGTTGGCAGAGAGAATGTCTGCAATCCCAATCTGAGCTGACCAGTGGAGCTTGCTGAGGTCCTCCCATGGCATCTCATTCGTTAATGAAAGAGAAAATGGTTGGAAAGTACTCCAAAAAAAACTCCATGTGGCATCCGAGCTGTGCGGGAAACGTTTCCCCCCTCGTTACCCTCAATATGAGGGATCGCATTAACGCCATTTCACCAGAACAAAAGTGTAAATAACTCTTTGCTCTTAGAGGGAAAAAAAAAAACAAACAAAAAACCAAAAAAAACCACCACCTGGATTAGTGCTATCCTCCACTGATCCCGAGGAATGCAGCAGTCCAGTATTTACATGGAACTGGGACGGGCGTTCTCTCCTTGCAAAGCTTAAGGACACAACATGGCTTCCAGAAAGGCATTTCACATTGGACCAGACCCGCTGACTGCACGCTCCTTGCTCACTTTTTCAGGAGCAGCTTGGCAAAATCAGCATTGGACATCTTTTCAGGCTCTGCAGGGGGGCCAGAGGACGCTGCTGGTGAGTTCTGGACCACCCCATTCTCAGCCTTGGCCACGGGCTTGGTCTGACGTTGCAGCGCCCGGGGCATCATGGAGAGCTGCGTCCTTCCCTTCCCTCGCCTGGAAGGGAAAAGATTCCCATTAAAACACACTCTTTGAGCTTGGGCAAACAACACAGGCTTGTTTTGCTGTGAGGAGTGCACCTTCCAATATTACTCCTGTCGTTTGTTTCAGGGATAAAGCTTTTCATGGGTGTCTTTGAAGCACGCCCGAGTTCTGGCAGACAACAACTGCCCCACGGTCCCCAGGGTTGAAGATGTTTATCCACAGGGGCTCATCCAATACAGGAATACTAAAAGATGAAGGAGCAGCCTTAATGCTCACTAGGAACAATGGCTGCTTCTCCAGAGGGAGAGGATGTGGAGGTTATTAGGGATCAGTGCCAACATCAGATCCACGGGGACGGCCAATGCCTGATCCTCTTGTCACTACAGAGCTGTTTCTGTTAATAAAGAGGAAAAATCTGTTTTTCCTCATCAATCCAACAACCCATTTTTTTAAATGTTCAGCATCTTTTAAATGTTCTTTCAGTTCACAGAATCCTACACCGATTTGGGTTGGGAAAGGCCTTGAAGATCACTCAGTGCCACGGGCAGGGCCACTTTCCATTGTCCCAGGCTGCTCCAAGCCCCATCCAACCCAGCCTCAGACACTTCCAGGAATCCAGGGGCAGCCACAGCTTCTCTGGGCACTCCCCACCTTCACAGGGAAGGATTCCTTCCCATTATCCCATCTCACCCTCCCCTCTGCCCATGGGAAGCCATTCCCCCTCGCCCATAGGAAAAAAAAAAAAACAACCCAAAAACCCCCTCCCCCCGNTAGGAAAAAAAAAAACCCACCCAAAAACCCCCTCTCCCTGTTTTTTCTAAGCTCATGATTGCAGCTAAGCACCCCTCCCTCACTCACGCTCCGTAAATCTGCCGTGGTGCCAGGGGCAGGGAGGCCCTGGCGGGCTCGGGCCGTTCCGGAGCTTTCCGCAGCGGGGGGTTGCTGATCATCACCTTGATGACGTGATCCTTCACTGTCAGCCCGTCCATCTTCAGCACAGCCTGGGAGGCCTGCGTTTCATTCTCATATTCCACATAAGCCAGGCCCTAAATTAAGGGAAAAAAAAAAAAATATTAGAGGTTTTAGTGCTTTTGTAATAGCTGAGAAGGCATTAATAAATGAAGGGAATTGAACGTGGCTCGGTCCCCAATGGTCGTCACTCCCACTCATCATTCTCCTTACAACCTCCGTTTCTTGTCTCTCGCTGGAGAGACATCTCTCATCTCGTCTCATGATGCCCTCACGTGTGGAGAAAGTATTAAAAAAAGGGAAGAACCATCCCAGAAATGCTATTAAAGCAAATAAAATGAAGTATCACGGCGGGCTTGCACAGAGAAGGGCAGCATCTCTCCCCGCTGTTACTCTTTTAAATGACATTCAAAGCCTTAAGCTGCATTTTTTTGGGATTATCCAGTTTCACAGGATTCATCAGGTTTTACATAACTTCCCCAAAATACGTTTATTTGTGGTTTACACAAAATCCCAGCTCAGACTAAGCTCAGAACAAGACCTGGGGTTCCCAAGAGCACTCATTACAAGGTGTGCACACAACAGGAACTGCACCCGAGGTGGTGCAAAGGGCAAGGAAATCCAATTTAAATCCATGTCCACCGTTCCCAGGACGTCCCCGTGGACAGGACCCACCACACAGGCACAGCCAGGGTGTCAGATAGAGTTTTGGCAGAGCAGCAACTAGTTCAGAATCCCCTATTTAACAAGCAGTCATTGATTCAGGGATGGAAATAATGAGCCCTGTCAGAGAAGGGGCTCATTTCTCACTGGCAAATCCCTTCCTGCAGCAGATGTTAGGGACAAAAGCCTCAGGAAACTGAGGAAAGGAGGACAGGAATTGGTTGCAGCAGGTAAACCCCATTTAACCAGTTATTTAAAAACCAATCCTTTACACATGCCTGTTTTTACTATATTGAAAGTGCTGTAAAACATTTCCCCCTTCATCCTTTTTTTCTTGTGCAAGTTAAGAAGTATTTTGAGAAATTCCTTTCAGTTTTCTGCACAATCTAAGCTGTATAAATCCAAGCTCTTCCACAACTATTAACACAAAACCACACAGGCAACTTAATAAACCAAACTTTTTTTGTCTCCAGACTCCATGACAAGTTTTTTTTTAAGAATTCCTTGAAACCAGGAGTGTGCTAAGGATGCCTACCTTGGGTTTTCCAGCTCTGTTGGTGACCAGTCGAATGTCCTTCACATTCCCATGGGCTTTACACACCTCCTCCAGCTCTTCCTTAGTGCAGGAAAATGGCAAACCAGATATAAAGAGTTTATGTTTCTCCAGGGTAGTGCTGTACCTGAACACCTGGAGGAACAAAAGGGATGTTGGTTCACAAACCAGCCAGAAATTCCAAGGATTTCAAATCCCACACCCCCAAAAGTAATTCCTGTTTGTGGGATACAAAACTGCCTCAAAGCCATGAGTAGGGTTTTGGAAGATATTTGCATATAAACACCAAGGACTTGCAATTAAGTGCTACAAAACCTCTTCCCAATGAGCACAGACACTGAGAATCACAGAATATTCTGAGTTCTGAAGGGATCCAGAAGGATCAGAGCCCAATTCTGATAATAATGATTTTATAACATTGTCCTCTTGCTCAGCTGTCACTATGGGAGCATTGAATTTTTCTGTGCAGGATCTCCAGAATGCAGAAATCCCCTGATTACACAACTGAGGTACAGAGCATCCCCAGCCAGAGGATCGGGTACCAAGTGCTGACCAAGAAACCTCTTCAGAGGTTGAACCTGGGTAGGGCCCACCAGTAAACTGCTCAGATGACAGATTTCTGCAAATCTTGGGTAAATTACGTCAATCCTGGTTGTCTGGCAAATAACAGAAGACACAGAAAGTCCCAAAGAAGAGTTGGAAGAAGCACAGCGTGAGCTGATTATATGGGAGCACCCCGGACACAACGGATTCCACCAACTCCCTTCCCCACATCCACTGCTACAGGAACCAGCAAAACTTCACCTTAAAGTCAGGATTCTTGTTTTTGTCAACACAGGGGGACACAAACATGGGCCTGCCCTCCACAGCCGTGCGATCCAAGCCCAGGGCCTGCCGAGCAGCCTCCTCCTCCTTGAACTGCACGTAGCAGTAGCCCCGGAAGGTGCCCTTGTTGTTGAACACTGCTCGGATCTCCACGACCTCCCCACAGCTCCCAAAGAGCTCCCTCAGCTTGGCTTCGGGCTCTGCCATGGTATAGGAGAGGTTGCTGACGAACACAGTGACTTTATCCTTGCTGCTGTCGTGGAAAACCTTGGGGATGTCCTTGCGGCTGGTGGATGCCTTTTCCTTTGGCACTGCTGGGCCATCTGGCTTCTCACTTCTCCCAAAGAGCCTGGTCTCCACTTCCATGTCCTCTTCAGGGAGCACTCCATCACCCTCTCCCCTGTGCCTCTTGCTGGGCAGCTCTGATGGATGGAATTGAAAGCCTTGTTAGAAAAAATTACCCCATTTCCTTCCCCATTTAAACTCCTCTGCCCTCCATTCCCACTGTGGAGCTTGGAAATGGCACAAATACAATGACAGGTCTTAAAGACACCAAATAAAAACCTCCCTCAGGTTTTAAAGAACAAATAACAACAGATTATTCTGCCAAGATGGCTTTAGATGAAAGCAACTGGAATACTTGTTTCTTTTTTTTCAGCCAGTTGCTGATTCATGTTCTTTTTCTTTGTCTAATGGTTCTTTTTTTTTTCTTTAAATAAATGTAAAAGCTCACAAAACTCCCAGGGGCAACAACCTATTAAAGTCTTCTGTTCCCACCTCCAAGAAGCTGCTACAATCCTGAATAACCCAATTTAGACCCAAGGCTCAGCATCACAGGATGAGTCAGAAAAATTACTTTGAAGGAAAATTAAGGCAGAAAAAAGAAAAAGAATCACAATATCCCATTTAATAAGAAACCCCAAGAAAACTCTGGAAGTTTTTATAAACCTGTTTTTCTGTTGGTATAAAACCATTTAGCCTTGTTTGCCTTTCACTTCCATACTGAAGACTTCTCAGGAAAAAGCAGCCCTGGAAAGACACCAGTGCTGGCAATTCCTTAGCTCCCTTTTACCACAAGACAACGAATAACCCTGTTGCCAGAGCTCTGCAGTTTGGTTTTTTAATTTTGTAAATTTAATTTTATTTTTACCTTCTTCTAGTCCCCATTCATCCTCGTCATCCTCGTCCGCTTTGCGCTTGTCCCCGGTCCTGGTTTTTTTGGCTTTTTTGGAAGCCTTCTTCTTTGCCCTCACCTGCTTCCTCTGCTCAGCTCTCTCCTCCTCCTGCTTTGCCAGAGCAGCTTCTTTCTCAGCAGCCTAAAACACACAAGATTTATTTCCTTTTCTTCCCCCCACTGGCTGCAGATTGCAGAGTATTTTCCAGAGCACTGAGCCCAGAGGGTTTTCTCCTAACCCCAGCACTAACGGGGACATCATTGAGAGCACATCCCAGTTCTCTGCTCTCACAGCTTTCCTGGAGGGCACATCACTCTTGTGGCCATCCAAGGGGCAAAAGGAAAAAGATAAAAAGCAGCAAGAGGCTGTGAATTTAAAGTAAAAATTGATAGTTCTAGGGCTTGAAGGCATTTCAAGCTTATCTGGGGGGAAGCCACATTAAAAATGTGACATTCAGAGAAGCATGGATTTAATTTAGGTGTATAAAATGCTTTGGTGGCTCCTAGAAAGTTCTGACCTTTGCTCTTTGTTCATTCACTCGAGCCAATCTGTTCTCAGTTTTCTGAACAGCTGCATCCCAGTCTTCCAGTGTTCCTAAAGGAAAAAATAATGTTTTAAAGCCTTTTATTTAGCTTTCTCAATATTTCAGTTCTGGAAAAATAAGAGTCGTCGAGTTCATGGCACTCACTGTTCATATTAAACATTACACATGAAAATTTTAATCACAACAACTGGCCTGCAAGGTAAAAAAAAAAAAATAGCCAAGAGCCAAACAGAGCAGAAACCTCTCATCAATAATGCAAGACTCCAAAAAGGCATGGAAAAAAACCAGTGATTTCAGAAAAGCATGGAAGAAAAGAGCTGTCTGTGTATTTGACAGCAATCAAAACCAAGTGAGACTTTGAGCACAAAACACGGCATCAAAATCCTGCTCCTCCCTCCCCTCTGTCTAACCAAGCTAAGAGTAATTAATCACCTCCTGCCAGTCATTTAGTTACTTTCTAGTTACCTCCTGCCTGTCACTCAGTGACCTTTTGTCACTTAGCCACGCCCTGCCAGTGCCCAGGTACCTTCGATCCTCTCCAGGGTGAGCAGCACCTCGCAGACGTGCTCGGGGTAGTCGCTGGTGCACTGCACTGCCCGGTGCAGGGCCTTCCTGCAGTGCTGCGTGTCCCCGTGGGCCCTGCAGGGGGGACAGGACACTCAGGGGACAAACCACACACAACTAAAGGCCTGCAAACCTTCCCCCCTCCTTCCCCAGCTGCTGTAACACTTCTGGAAACCACGGCAGAGCAACCCTGAGGTGTTTTGTAAACCCAGACGGAAACGCTCGTTCTGAACTGTTTTCTCCCACAGAGGAGGAAACTAAAAAGTGAATTAAGGAAGCTCCTACCTTTCCAGGTTGTAATATTCCAGCCACATGTTGGCATATTTGGCATTTCCTTTAGTCATGATGTTGTCCCAGAGCTCCCTGGCTTTCTGCATGTTGTTACACAAGCGGGCCTGCAACGGGGCATCCAAATTATCCCTCAGGATTATTTGTTCAACATCGTTAACCCCAAACCAAAAATTCCCCACAGATGCTGCAGACAGACCCAGCAAGACACACCTGAGCCTTACAGTGGTCAAAATCAACACCTGACACAATCCTACTACTGAATGATCCTTCCCTGCCCACCTCTCCTGTTAATCTTGGTTCTGGCTCTCACATCCATTTGAAAAGAATGGTCATTATAAAATAAATTAGAGGGTTGTTTCTGATTTTTTTTTGTTGTTGGTGAAAGTACCTAATAAATTCTCAGACTGAAAATTTATTGGTTTGTGTTTAGAAAGAGGAACAGGGGAAGAAGGGAAATGGATTGGGAAAGGACTGCATTCCACGGTTGGAATACTAAAACATTTTATTTTAAAACCATTTTATCAGGTTGAGCAATTTAAACAGCAGAAAGAAACATCACCTCAACTCTTGCCCAGTTCTGCATGATGGTGCAGGATGGATCTCCACTTTCACTGAACCCTAGGAAGAGAAACAAGGGCTGTTTGTTGCACTTGGCTCTCAGAAATGTGTTTATTAAACAGGTCCCACATGGAGACGAAATCTTTTTCTACAGCTTTCTGAAACATTCAAGATTCTTGAAAACAAACACTGTGTGGAGAAGTGATCTTATCAAAATGATTTTGAAGAGGAGAAAATAATACTTGGGATGATTTCACTTACTTTCTTCTACTTCTTGTTTCAAGTACTCCACAGCTCGTGCAAACGCAGAGCGCAGCTCCTCCAGCTCCTTACTGGAGTCTGCAGGAAAAAAAAAGAGAAACACCCTAATATTAATAATAATAAAATTTAAAAATGATAAAAATAATAATAAAATTATTATTAATAAAAATACTAATACTAATACTAATAATTCAGGTTTTATTTCCCACCCAATAAAACCTTCTCCTTAATACCCACAATTTTATTGGGTAGCAGGAGGAGATTAAATTAATTACTTCTCATTGTTATTACTGCTTAAATTTATTATTTTATGACTAAAACTCGCTACATTAATAATTTTTTAAAAATACAATATCAAGAATATAAGGCAGGGCATTTTTGCAATAGCAAGCCAACCAAGTTCCTATGTTTTATAGACATTAACTAGACAGGAAAAAACGTTGTGAAAGATGAAAACGCTGTTAATTTTCTTTTAAAAGGTAATATCCAAGAAGTACAAAGAAAATACTTTAGATATTTATTCTGTATTTATCATACAGACCTTGTGTAAAATCCACCCTTCTCCTGAGGTAATCCAGGTAGGCCTGCCAGATCTCTACGTAGTCTGTTGCTTGAATAAAACCTGCATTCAGAGCTTTTTCAAACATTTCTGAAAGAAAAAATAGGGAAAAAAATACTTTCCATCTACTGTCAAAACCAGCAAGTTACAGTGACAGCACAAAGAAAATAACCTACACAAACACCACTGGTTTCTAGGAAGACAGGAAAAGAAACACTATATAATAATAAATTGGTTTGGGGAGTGAATTTAAAGGCAGCTGAGTTCAGGAATGTTCATTCCAAGCTGCTCAACCAAAGCAGCTTTGCCCTTGCAGCACCTGCTGCCCGTGGCAGCAGCAGGACGAGAACAGATCCTGCTGTCCCAGGCTGTTTGGAGTGCAGAGAGCAGCTCTGAACTGCATTTGCTGGTTCTTTCCTCACCAGAGATGATGCTGTGCTCAACCCTGTGCCTCTCCATGGCCAGCAGGTACCTAATCCACAGCCCAACAGTCCAGGGGCAGTTCCTGACAGCACGGTCGTGAGCAGATAAAACCAATTCCTTCACCTTCAGCTGCCTGTCCTGAAAGAATCACACAACAAAAGTGAAGCTCCTGTCAGCCAGAGAGACCACCTGAGCCAAATCCCAGCTTACAAAAAAAACCAACACCTAAAAATCCGGTACTTTAATTTTATATTTTAAAAGCTCAGATGGGTATTTTAAATTCTGTATTCCTAAAAACCCAGTGAACACCTTTCAGGGAGGAAGAATATGACCAGGAAAAAACCACCAGGCCAGTGAGGAGTTTTCTGCCAAAGAAATAAATGTATAAATGCGATACATAATTCACTGAGTGAATTCCCAACTGTTCCTAGAATGTCAAGGATACAAAGAGGGAACACACCCAGCCTATTCGTGGAGGTTTTGTTCCACCTGCAACCTGCTGTGTCCAGCTGGGAAGAGAAAAGAGATGATGGAAAAACTGAGCCTGGATAAGCTCCTGCAGGGAGTCACCCTGATCCCTTAATCCAGCCACCTTCTGTCCTGCCTCTGGAGCTCAGCATCAGCCTCAAACTGCACTAACAAATCCCCCTGGAAACAGGGGCTGGACATCTGGGTTTGCTTCAATGCCCATACCCTGTAATTCTGCAGAGAAAACACAGCTAGAGCAGAGAAAAGTGCAAAGAAAATGCTCACACGAGCAATAAACACATCCCTGAAAACAGCAGGTAGCCAAAGGCGAAGTGAAAATCAGTTCTGGAAGATTTACAGACTAAAGGACAGTACTGAGGCAGAACTTACTGGCTGTTTATCAGCAACGGAGATGAAAAAAGAAACAAGCAGAAGTAAAGGCAGGAAAATAAATCTGCAAACGCTCATGGGTTTATTTCCTTACCAAATACTGGTTGTAGCGTGCCCAGAGGTCTGGGACAAGGCAGTTCTCAGCCAATGCTCTCTCATAGATCAACTGAATCCGAGCTGGGTCACCTGCTTTCATTTCAAAATCAATGTAAGCTTGGTATTCTGCCAGCTTTGGGGTTTCAGCACCCAGCTGGAAAACAACCAGGGAGACACAACATCAAACTCTTCAACAAAGCAAGACTCCGACAGTTCAGCTGTTCCTCAGAGCAGCTCTTGTGCAAGAAATTTGCCTCTGTGTCAGCAGCTGTTGATTTTCATACACCTCTGAATGAGCCTGAAATCAGTCAGATCCTGGTTTTATTCCCTTTAACCCAATGCTGGAAAACACACTCAAGAGTCCTCGTGTGCACCTCAGGGTGGCCTGGCACACTCGATGCACTCTGTAATTTCCAGTATTCCCAGTATATAATTGTCAGTATTCCCACTGCTGACCAAGTCCCCCAGCTAGAGACTAGAAAAATAATTAATTTGGGGAGGAAAAAAAAAAAAATCACCCCAAAAGCAACTCTTTGTTAGTTTTAAAGGAAGGTGTAAGTGCCAGCATTACCAGTGCCTCCTCGTAGGGTTTACACTTCTCCAGCTGCTGTAGAGCTTTTTTGTAGCTCTTTATTGTTGTCTCTGGAATGGGCTCTTCTGACCACTCCTCATATTCAGCATACGAGGCCTCCATGTCTATGAAAATATGAAATCACATCAATAATGCATTCATGAAATTAAAAATTCAGATGTCAGCCTATGTTTGGTTCTATGCTTGGTTGGTTTTGTTTACATAAATATTTGTAATTTATTTAGAATAAATATTTAAATTTTTATCTTTTTTTTTGTCCTTACTGTCACACTGCTGCGTTCTTAAAGGATTCATTCATTTCCTCTCACACAGTGTCCTACAACCAACTCAGGGTAAGTTGTATTAAAGCTGCTCATTTGGAATTAGAAAACCCAAGTGACAAAATTTTCCCCAAGGCTTTAGAGAACCCAAATGCTTTCCAGATGGAAATGGAGTAAAAAAACTTGTCAAAACCACCAGCAAGAAAGGGGACTCAAGGAGCTTAAAGCAGGAACCAGAGAAGGCAGAATTCCAACAATCCAGCTACCAGACACACCCTACCAAGGCTTTTATGCAGCAATCACAGCTGAACTCCTCATTTTTTAAGTCACATTTTCTTCTCCTCGCTTGCACTTTGAACATCCTCAAATTCTCAACGAGGTGACCCAAGCTCCACCAGCTCCGAACGCTCCCGGATCCAGAGGGATCTGTGCCTCATCCAAGAGAGCACAAGACCTCCAAAGCTGCACTTGGTGTGGCTGTGCCAGGAGAATTCCTGCTGCCTGGAGCATCACCCAGCTGCTCCAGGCCCTGTGGCCCAACATTCCAGCCCTTACCCAGCAGAGGGATCCCCAGCTGGCGCCGGAAGAGCGTGTGGATCTTCTCAAGCTGGCTGCACAGCACCTGCTGCTGCTCCGGGGATGGAATGCTGCCAGGGGCTGGCTGCAAGCAAAAAAAACAGGGAAATTCAATCCATTCCTTCCAGCCCCAGCTGATGGACACGAGAGGGAATTGTTGATGAGCTGAGATCCAAGTGAATGGATGATCTTTGAAGGGCCAACCCGCATTTCAGTCGCTGCCGGGAAAGATAAAACTTGGGAATTGCTCCCCTTGGAAGGTGGATGAATGGGAAAAGCATTCCTGACTGAAAGCTGACACAAGAACAGGGAAATGAGCAGCTGAGAACAAGGAAGCAGCAGGTGACTGTGCCGTTTCACAACCCACCGTGCTGCCAAAGAGGGTTTCAATAAATCCCTGGGGTGTGGGGAGAGGATCTAAAACTTCCAGACTTAATTGTGTTTGGGAATGAAAGAACATCATCCTGTTACTCCTTTGTTAGGGGTTGAAAAGGACCTTTCAAGATCAAATAGTTCCCACTGCCACCATGAGCAGGGACATTTTTAAACTTCCATCTCTTACGTAGCAAATTATCAACAATAAGGAAATATTCCCATTCCGGCCCTCTTGGAAAGGTCACTTTCACAGATATCAAACTACATTCCAGGAATAAAACACCTTCACCCACAAACTGTGGAATAACGAATGAATGAAAAGCTGAACCGTCTAGAAATGTAAACTTGATTGACTCTGGGAAGGAACAGCCACAGAACATCGTTTAAAAATGGAACATTTTAATTTAAAGCTGTTCTTGGCACGTCAACCACCCGGATTTGAAATGATTTTACGACTTTACTAAAGCACAAATCCATGACTTTATCAGCCAAATCCACAGAATGGTTTTCCTGGAGCACAGGGTTGTTTTTTTAACAACTTGGAATAAACATCTGAGACATGACAAGGGAGGACACAGCTCCAGGTTACTCCAGGAGCTGCACCACAGCTTTTTTGGGATGGGAGCCCAGGGGAACATGCTCACCTGTGCTGTTTCCAGGATGGCATTCTCAAATTCCC
Source organism: Regulus satrapa (assembly GCA_013396955.1). Classification (NCBI taxonomy): domain Eukaryota; kingdom Metazoa; phylum Chordata; class Aves; order Passeriformes; family Regulidae; genus Regulus; species Regulus satrapa. The sequence goes on along the minus strand of VWZN01010839.1, from coordinate 130,308 downwards.
TGTAGGCTTCCCACAGGGCCGTGCCTTTGGTCACGTGCAGCCCCACGGCCGTCAGAGCCCGCTCGAAGATGGACCGGACCTTCTCGATGCCTCCTTCCTGGCCAATGCCCCCGATGGAATACTGGGCATATTCCAGCCAAATTTCAGGACCTGAACAAGGTTAGGACAAACAGGTGATTTGATCTTTTCAAAAATAATACCAAGGAAACGCAGCTCTGCTTTCCCAAATGCCTTGTGTGCTGCCTAATAAAAAAAACGCATGGCAATGTTCTTTTTTTTTTTTCCCAGAAAAGCTGAAAAATTTGGGAACTGTATTCATGCTGCTGGCTCAGCAGCAGCAGCCACAGTTTCCTTCTGAGTGGTGTCACTGCCGTGGTTTTGCTGACAGGCACTGGCCCTGTCTGTCACCTCTGCCACACAAACCACAGCAGGAGCACACCAAGGTGCCTGAACAGCAAATTCCCCTTTCCTAAGCTGGGATCACAGAGCTGTCAGATTATTAATTCAGAATAATTCAGATTAAAGCAGCTCCTCCTCTTCTTTCCAGACTCCTGAACTTCCCTGATCAGCCACTCCTGAAGCAGCTGAACCCTGAAGGTGGAGGCAGGAAAGAGCAGTGGCAGCCTGGCACCATTCCCACCAACACCAAACTCCATTTAGGGACCCCCAGGCTGGCACTGCCCTGGGTTCCACAAGTGCTTCCAAAGCCCAAATGCAATCCAGCAGATCCAGAGGATAATTCTTCACTTCTTCACCCCCATTCCTTCTTCCCAGGGGATCACCAGCACCGGGTAATGTCAGTGATGTAACATTTTGTACACTGCATTTGTGGGGGATTTTCCTCCATATTCCCTCCACTTCCTCAGGCTTCATTTCTCCAGCTCTTTAACCCAGTTCCCAAAGAACTCGCTCAGGGATTTGTCCCCAAAATTTTAAGCTACAGCAGCTCCTGAGGAATGGAGAGACACTACATCCTTCCCTTGCATCGTGTCAATCTCAGATTTCAAAGATTTCTTTGAAATTTTGACCCAATTTCTTTATTATAAGTGAAGGAAGAGACTTTCCTAAAAAAAAATAATTTAAAAGCCAATTCTGGATGCAACACAACCAATTTTAGAGCATTTCTGAATGACTTACAGATGTAATCTTTGACAGCTCTTTCAAACAGCTCGTAAACATTTTCTCTCTCGGAGATCTCTGAAGCCATTTTTATCTCATCCTTCAACCAGTCCAGCCAAATTTCTGAAAGGAAAAAATTCAGAGCACATCACTAACATCCAGCAAGTGTAAGTTACGTCCACTCGGTGAGTTTGTTTGTAAACTTAAAACAAAGAAGGGGGAGAAAGGAAAAGAGAGGAATTTTAACCTCCACAATTCTGAATTAATTTCAAATAAAAGTTATGCTGAGACCTTTTAAATTGCTGCTAAACGAGCACCTTCTTACTGAGGGGCGAAGTTGGAATTTCTCAGGACTTTGGAAACCATCCCAGTTTCACCCCCTGCCACTGGCAGGGACAACTGCCACCATCCCAGGGTGGCCCAAACCCCATCCAACCCGGCCTTGGGCACTTCCAGGGATCCAGGGGCAGCCACAGCTGCTCTGGGCACCGGTGCCAGGGCCTCCCCATCCCTTTCCAAGAATAAAACCCCACCCTAGCCCAGCAGCCTCTGAGTTACAAGTAAGAAGCTAAATCCCCCCCAAATTTCCACCAACAGGGAATTTTCTTTGCTGCCTGCCTGCCAAATGTCATTTTTAGCAGGAGTTTGCTGAGCTCTGGATCACATTCCCTGGCTGAGGGTGCTGAAAACTGTTTTATTTCAGCGCTGAAGCACCTGACACAGGTGACACTTCACCCGTGGAGAGCAGAGGGGGCTCAGTACCTTCAGTGAGGGGGAAGAGCTCACTCATCTTCTGCCGAGCTCGGCGGAGCTTCACCAGCTCTCCCTCCTGCCGGAGCAGCTTGATCAGATCCAAGTGGCAGTTGTAATCAAAAGCATTGATGTCCTACTTAAAGAAAAGAAAAATTAAAATCGGTTTTAAAAGCCTCGTTGAGTGACGGAGGCGAAGAAGGCAGAAAATAAATCAGACCGTTCTCACGGTGTGGTCACAACACGGAGTTTCCTCTGATTTAACCTCGGATTTAACCTCGGATTTAACCTCGGATTTAACCTAACCCTGGACACAGCTCCGGCCGCTCCCTCGGAGGATCCCGCCACTGCTCACAGAAAGAAATGAGTTTTAATTTCTTTACACGCAATAAAAACCCGCGGGCAGCCGGCTCAGATTTTTCAATGAACACAAAACTGCCTGCGAGGACACCCCCTTATTTCCCTCTCAAAAAAGAAAAAAACAAAACAAAAAAAAAAAAAAATCCCAAGCTGATCGATTCCCACCCCAGCCTCCAAAACCCCC
>VWZN01010839.1:94789-114943 GCA_013396955.1 Regulus satrapa | reverse complement strand
CGGAGCAGCTGCGCGCCGGGACCCGCGGCGCCCCGAAAGCAGAAGTGACGGCGAACCTGGTGCCAGGACAGCCACCCCTCGGGCACGGTGTGGGCTTGGCCAGGAAGGGGACAGGATGCCCTGAGGTACCTCGGCACAGGGAAACGCCTTAGCACACGAGGAGGAGGAGGAGGGTGGGGGCCTGGCGATGTTTGGCGCGGCCCTTGCGCCTCTCGGCACCATCGCCGGGATGCTCGGAGGGGCTCTGGGGAGCTGCTGGGTGTTCTCCTGGGTGTTGTCGCGGCCTCGTGGCGTTGGCACAACAGGAAACCCCCCGCCCCAACCGCAGGCTCCCGGGTGGGAGGTGCAGTGGCAGCCGCAGGAAGGTGCTGCAAGAGGCACATCCGCAGGAACGGGCTCGGGGCGTCAACCCGGCCTCGGAAACCCCAGCCTGTCCCTGCTCTGAAACATCTGGCCAGGAAGAGAGAAGAAATGGGGCTCAGGCCTCTGGGATGAGCATCCCTGGGATGGATCCATGGTGCCCAGAGAGCAGCTCCGGGAGCATCTCTGCCTGGCTTTGGGGTGGTGCTGAGGTCAGGCTGCTGTGGAGGTGGTTGTGCAACATCCCCTGAAACACCGCAGCCCTAAGGAAGCTCAAACCTGGGTGGAGTAAGTGATGCTGTTTCCAGCTCAGGGTCTGTGTTATTCCAGACTTCCTGCAGACTGGAAACAAGTTTAACCTGGGGAAGAGCAGAATGAGCCCTCCCCCCTCCAGATCCAGGGCTGTTCCTTCCTGGGAACACCCCATCCATCCCGAGATTCCCCAACCCATCTGTGCCATCACATCCCGCACCCAGCCAAGCTCTGGGGTTCATCACTGGCAATCACCAGGGAGGATTCCATGTGTGACCCCAGGAACGGGCCCTGGCTCCCTTGGGACAAAAGCAGAAGGTCCCCAAGGATGCCCTGAGCCGCAACCCCTCCCTCAAGTGCCCATCATTCCACATCCTGGTCATCAATCAGACCTGGAATGCCGGGGGCGGACGCTGGGAGCCAAAGGAAAAGCCAAGCAGAGGCAGTTTATAATCAATGAGTTTTATCTTTTGAAAATGGAAGCAAATATTTGGACAGATACTCTGGCCGCTCTATAAGAGCGCGTCTTTCCGGACTGGGCTGGTTCTCTCCCGGGATATCACGGCTACAAAAAGCTTCAGGCACTGACTCCGGTTGAGCCTGGCGAGGCATCAGTTCATTTAAATAAAAGACAGGCTAGGAACTAAAATCTCCCACACCCCCACCCCCGGGCACCTCAATCCAGCGGCTCCCAAAACTGATTTCCCTCCAATGTTAGGAACAAACCCGAGGCCCCCGAGCACACAACCCTGAAGTCACACGTACAAATCAACACGGAAATCACCACTGTGGGGAGAACGACCTTCGGGTTCGGGTTCCAAAAGAAAAGAAATTCATAAAAATACACATCTCGGGCATTTACTGCAATACAGAAACGATTCACCAAACAGCCAAAGAACCCGGAGCAGCCGGATTGTGGATCCACAGGCACAGGGCAGGGGATGCCGTTTGTCCCTAAAACACAGAAATCTCACTTTTCTGAAGCTTTCCTGCTCTGCAATCCCACCACATCCTCTGTCTCCTCCATCCTGTCCTCATGCCTCTCCAGCTACGTCCCCCGGCCGATTCCGCCTCCACACACACATCCCTCCACAACAGGGAATCCTTAACCTGGAAGTTCTGAACATGCAAACACCGGGAAAAATGGAAAATTGGATAATTCCTAGCTAAACTAATGGAAAAAAAAAAAAAAATCAATCACTTTAGCCTGGATGAAGGGACTCGTGTCTGCCGGGATGCTCCGGGAGGGAGCACAGGGAGCTGCCACAGGGACAGAGTCCAGCTGGGATAAGGATCCAGAGCTCTCGGACACCTGATGGTCTCTGCCCACCTCTGGATTCAGGATGGGTTACCAGCACTCCCTGGCACTGCAGGGATGGGCTGTGCCAGGAATGGCAGCAGCAATCCTGCTTGGCACAGCTTTCCAGGGTGTCCTGGATCCCATTCCCAGCACAAGGACCCAGCCTGAGAGCAGGGAGCCAGCCTGCCCCATCCCTGACAGCTCCTTCACAGGGGAGACCCCGCCTGAGCAGGGCTCTGCTGAGCTGAGATCCCATCCAGGAGGAGCTCACTCGCCAGCCTCGAGCGCTCACAGGGCCTCTCCCTGCAGGATCCCAGAGGAGCCGTGGGAGAAACCAGTTCTCCAGAGTGGGATCAAACCCACCCTCCCAGTCCCTTCTGCTCTGCAGGGCTGGGAGGGCAGAGGGGGGTTGGAGGTCACTCGTCTGATCCGGGAACTTTCCTTTCCTGCAAAGCTTTCCAGCGTGGCAGGGAGGAATGATGGACAGGAGAAAACAAATGATAAGAAAGTAACAAGAGGCATTTTGTTCATGGAGAGCTATCACGGAAAAAAAAATCAGTTTTCTGCTGCTAATGCTGCCTTGGAAGCACAGAAAATTCCTATCATCAGCACTGGTGTGAAGGGCTGATGGATTCCAAAAGCTCCTTAAAATCCATGAGCTCAGGAGTGCTGGGGGCAGGAACAAGGATTTACAGCAATGTATGCTGGCATTCCACTCAACAAACGCTGGCATCCCACCTGGAACTCCATGCTCCATGGATAAAAACATTCCTGCATGGAAGTCACTGCTGCCCCAAAATGGAAATAAGAATGAGCAAGTAAAACGTGAGTGAGTTTGGTCATGGAATGAAACTTTGGGATTGTAGGAAAATGGGAACATGGTGCTGGCTTAAAACTTCACTAGGAAATCAATCCCCTCATTCAGAATGATAGATTTGTATTTTTCTGTCAGCCAACAAGGCTGGGGACACGTTGGGGAGCAGGAAAGGCAGCTGATCCCATCTCCAAGGGGATTCCACAGGGAAGAGAAGGGAAAGGAACCCACCTGATTGTTCCAAATGGAGGATTTATACAAAATAGCTTCAGCTTTGTTCTCTGCACAGTGTAAACACCCCCCACACCCCCTGTCCCTTGGAATGGAAACACAAATACTGCAAAGTGGCAAATAAGAAAAATAAAAGCGATTTTTTTTTTTTCTATTTTTTGGCAACTCTAAAAAAAAAAATGTTTAAGAACAAAGTGGCGTTGGTCCCTAGATCTGGAAAAAATATTTGGGCATGACACTGGAAAGTCAAGAATGGATTCGTTTCTCAAGGATTCATAATGACATCTGGAAAAAGAAAAAAAAAAAAACCAAACAAAAAAACCAACAAAAAAACCCCAGTAAAAGTAGCACTTCTCGGTTTTTTGCCTTGTTTTTGACACAGTCACAGAAATTCATTGGAACATCGGGAAACGAAAAAAAAAAAAAAAAATGAAATCTTTCACTAAAAAGCTTGGCTTGAAATCATCGGCTCTTGTTGACGTGGATTTAGGAGAACAGGAAAGCTCGTACTGGAATGCTGCAGGCTGCTGCTGCTGGCTGAACTGGGAGCTGGGATGTGCCTGGGCTGGCGGCCCCGTCAGTCCGCGATCTTGGCCATCTGCTGCTCCAGCTTGGAGATGCGCTCGTCCTGGTTGGAGATGGTGTCCTTGATGGATTTCAGCTCCTTCAAGATCTCGTCCAATTTGGCGTCGTTTTGCTGGAAGACAAGAAAGGACGAGTGAGGAGTTTCCAAGGAAAGGGCTCCTCCCAGTGGGATTCATGAGGGAGGAGGGTGTGAGAGACTCTGGAGCAGTTGGGATGCTCAGCACATGGAGCAGCATCTCCACAGCTCCCATCCTGGACAGTACCTGCTCTTTAAGCCATTCTTTGTGCCCCAAAGGACACGGTTTGAAGACAGGGATTAGTGGTGAACAAGGTGCTGGGTTAGGGTTGGACTTGGGGACCCTGAAAGTCTTTTCCAACCTTAATGGTTCTTTGATTAAAATAAAAAATGAGAAGATTCCAAGTGATCTTCCATATCTATAGAAGCATTAGAATCACAGAACCATGGAATATCCTGAATTGGAAGAGACCCACAGGGATCATCCAGTCCAACTCCTGGCCCCGCCCAGGACACCCCAACAATCCCACCCTGTGCCTGACAGTGTTGCCCAAAAGCTCCTGGAGCTCTGGCAGCCTCGGGGCTGTGACATTCCCTGGGCAGCCTGGGCAGTGCCAGCACCCTTGGGGGAAGAACCTTTCCCTGTTATCCAACCTAAACCTCCTGACCCAGCTCCAGCCATTCCCTCAGGTCCTGTCACTGGTCCCACCCTGGCATTTCCCACCTGAGGCCACCAAACACCCCCAAAATTCCTGGAGTTTACTCACAGAGTTTGAGGCATCCGCTGCTTTCTTTGGAGCATTTATGAGATCACTCTTCTTGTTCCCGGCGGGTTTGTTGTCCAGTATGTTCTTCTTGACCACCTTGAGGTCCCTGTTTTTGCCTGGAATGTACCCGTGCTTCAAGGAGATGAGGAGAGGATCAGCATTCTTCCCCTCAAACCACTCCTCTGCTTCCAGAGCTGCTTCTGGGCCGGCTGTGTCTGGGTACAGGTCGTCCTGGAAGAGGTCGGACTGCAAGGCAGGAGACACGGATCAGGCAGGAGCTTTGGGAGGCAGGAGCTGGCTCCAAACCCGGCCCCAGGGCGGTGCTCACCTTGCGGGGAACCGTCATGATGATGGGCTCACACTTCCTCTCGTGGAGCTTGAAGAACCTGCCGTGGAAAAGGAGAGACAGGGAGTGAGGATCAGGGAGATGAACAACCCCAAGGCCACCATAACCCATGTCCCCAAGTGCCACATCCATGCAGGTGTTAAATCCCTCCAGGATGGGGACTCCACCCCTGCCCTGGGCAGCCCCTTTCCAATGCCTGACCACCCTTTCCGTGAAGAAACTGTTCCTAATATCCGAGGACATTTCCCCTTGTCCTATCACTTGTTTCCTGGGAGAAGAAATGGATCATGTTCCCAACCAGCAGTGATGTTCCCTCCTGGAGCCACCGCAGAGACATCCTGAGATGTTTCCTGCCCTTCCAGGGTTTTCTGAAGCACGGCTGCCCCGTGCTCACTGCTCTGCTGCTTTAACCACTCCTGGAATTCCCAGCCCCAGCTCCCAGCCTTGGGATGAGCTCTCCTCACCTGGCAATCTCACACTTGTTGACGTCGAGGCCCCTCTTTGGCATGAACCCCATGCCCCTCTGCGGCTCTTTGCTGCTGAAGGTGTTGAGGTAGTGAACGTACGGGGACTCATCCGTGATCTCGAAGTAGCGGATGCTGCTGTCACCCTGCAAGGAACCCCAGGAGACCCTCCAGAGGCTGCAGGACCTGTGTTCCCTGTGCCCACACCGCCACTCCCAACAGCCTTTCCTTCCAGGAATGCTGCCATGGACAGCTCACAGCTGTTTCTGAAGCAAGGCTGATCCCCTCCACAATCTGAGTTCCATCAACTGAACAATTCCTCCAGGTCCTGTTCCAAACACTGTGGGACAGGGATTGAGCTCCTTGCTTCCAGGCTGGGAGTGGCCCCTTCCTCATCTCTTGTGGAAACACTTCCTGCCACAACCAGGCAGAAAGGTTATAAACCAGTTTATCCTTAATTCCAAGCTATTCCACCATGCTGTTGTCCCTGAAATTGCAGGAAAGGTTGGGAAGGATGGAAACCAAATATTCCTCATCAGCTGCTACAAAGATGGGATTCATAAACATACTTGTGTGGATCCTCCTTAGTAATTCCCTGCTCATCTTGGCTTTGGCTCCTCTTTGTAGAGAGTCCATCACATGTGGGCACCAAATTCCTACAAACTGCTTTTAGAAAGGAGCACCTAATTCCAGTTTTCTATTATTTAACCCCACAAAATTACAGAGAGAGTTGCCACATGCTCCAGCATCTCCAAGGACAAGGAGGACAACACCCAAAATGTACCTTCCTCCCATACCAGTGTAAAATCATCCAGGTCAACACCAGCAAGAAATGTTTTGGCAACGGTGTGGGATTTGTTGCATTAGGAGCAGCATTACCTAATCCATCTCAAAGAAACATCCAGGTCCTTCCCAGGCTCTGCAGAGTGAAGATCAAACCCATTCCAGAGCAGCCTGGTCTCTCTGCAGCCCCACATTTGCAGCAGCACTGATTTTTTTGGGAACGTTTCCCAGGCACCACTCCCTCCAGGTGCCTCCAAAGCCTCTCCTTACCTTCCCACACAGGTAAATGATGTTGGTGTCTGGGTCGTAGAAGGGCAGCAGGACCCCGTTGCTGGTGTCCATCTCGTGAAGGGCTATTGGCTCCTCCATGTTTTTCTGGAAATAAAAATGCCAGGGATGTTAATAAAGACTGGAAAAGCTTCTGTTCATAGAGGGAAGGTCTAAATTATCAACACTCTGTATAGCCAGTGAGCTCCCAGTGGGGTCTGCACCACCCAGAACCATCCGTGTGCTACAGCAAATGCTGGGAATGTTCACGAGCTGATTCATTCCCCAAGGGCATTTTAATCACAAAATTAAATAAAAACAGGAGCCAGGAAAATTCACCAAGTCAAGGGAAATATGTGACACAGTGAGTTAGTGTCAGTGGCATGGGATGTGTGATGGATGATGGGACAGAACCTCCTTCCCTGGAGACACTCAAAAGCCACCTGGACACAATCCAGGTGGACCCTTCCACCCTGAACCCACCTGGGATTGTTGCTCTCCTGCTCTGCACAGTGAGAATTGACCTTCCCACAGCCCCTCTGCTCCCTGTGCATCTTCCCAGGCACTTCCAACCTGCAACTCCCAGCTGATCGCTGCTCCTGCTCAATCCCTTCACTGAGTGACCACACAGCTAAAATCATGGAAGCAGGAGCAGGCAGCAGACGGAGAGGGAATAACCTCAAGGATATAAAACTGTGAATTTAGGAAGGAATTCTTCCCCGTGAGGGTGGTGAGGCCATGGCACAGCACGACCAGAGAAGCTGTGGCTGCCCCATCCCAGGCGCAGGCTGGACGGGGCACGGAGCAACCCGAGGTAGTGGAAGGTGTCCCTGCCCACGGCAGGGAGTTGGAACGGGATTGGCTTTAATGTGCCATCCAACCCAACCCCTTCCACGACTCCAGGGGCTGGGTTGGTAACCCCATGGATGTGAGGAGCACACGGATCCAGCGTGGCAATTACCGGGTTCCACAGGGCCAGCTGCCGCTCGCTCATGCGGCTGAAGCCGGTGGTGAAGATGTTCCCGTCTGCCAGGAAAATGGCTCGCATGGGCCGGGCTCCCTCGTGGGTTTTCTCTTTCTCCTGGAAGAGAGGAGCAGGTCAGGATTAGCAGTGAGCAGAAAAACCCCCTTGGAGTGGTGTCTCCTCTCTGGACATGCTGCTCCTCCGTGCGGGAAGAGATCCAAGGAGCAGCATCCAACTCTCCTTCCCTGCTGCTTGAGGGAACAACCCAACCACGGAACCACGGGAGAAGGGGACATTCCTGGCACATTCCAGCTTTGCCTCTTGCAAGGCTGAAGGAAAACCTCTTTGCAAGCTACAACTAAAGCTCTGCTTTGCATGCACAACTCTGGAACTGTAATTATACAAAAGGATTAGATGTGGAATTACACTCCTGCGGGTTTAAAACTGAGCCCTAAAATCCTGGTTCAAACACTAATCCCAGTAAACCCAGACAAATCCTCCAACCCCTACTATTCCTCCTGTAATTTCCGAAGAAAGCAACTGAACGTGGTGTGTAAACTGAGCAAGAAGGTTCTTTCTTCCATATTTTCTCGCTCATTCCCTGCTGGAGTGCATCCGGTTGTTTCTTTAATGATTAAGGAGACTTACAGCAACAATTTCTTGTTTCCTGGGGTCGATAACTCGGACTTTTTTGTCTTTGGAAGCTGTGCAGATGAGGCTGCCATTGCGATTCCAGCTCACGTTGTAGATCATGTCCACGTGCATGTCATCCAGGTTGATGAGGGCTTCTCCTGTTCCCACATTCCAGATGATGATGGCATTATCACAGCCTAAAAAGGGAAATAACAGCTCAAGTCACAGCATTGGGGTACACAGGGGCAAAGCCAGAGGTGGAGAGCAAGGGATAAACCCCTTGCAGCTCCAAAGGTTTTCTTGGGTAAACCAAAATCCAGATGGGGAGCTCAGGAGGGATTTTTATCAATGGAAAACACACCCAGCTCATCCAACAATCCAGCTGAAAGGACTCACTTCATTCCTTGGGACCCAACCCGTGGAAGCCTCAGATCGTGCCAATGGATAATGAATTATTCAATTTATTTCCACAATGATGTGACTGATTTTCAGTGGTCAAAAGAATCTCATTCCATGGACTGCACTGACCAAAGAGACAATTTGGAAAATGCTGACCATGACAGCTTGTGGGAAGAACAGCTGGACTCTGGGATACTTTGCTGGGATCAAGGGAAAGGAGAACCACTTGGGCCTGTTCTAAAAGCATATGAGAACAGGGATGTGGGGAATGCGGATGTAAATTGTTATTGCAGATCAAATAAAGCCTGGAACAACTTTCATTCTCCAGTTCCAGACAATTCCTTGGTGCTTATCCCTGTACACTGAAGATAAAAAAGGCTGAGATACACACGTCCCAGTGTTCCCAGCTACCGCCGTGGGTTTTGTAATTCACAGGGATCTGAGGAGCTGGGAGAGGGAAGAAGGAAAAGGAAAAGCTGGAGAGGAAGGACAGCAGGGAGGGGTGGCTGCTGCCCATGGCTCCGTACCTGCGCTGAGCAGCACGTTCCGAGCCGTCGGATGCCAGGCCACGATGCCAACCCTCTTGGAATGGCCTTCTAGCACTACCACGGGCTCTGTCAGGGACAGGGTGAGCCCGTTCTCGGGAATCTGCCACACCTGGAAGGGGAAGGGAAGGGAAGGAAAGGTGCTCAGCCGAGGGCAGCCCCTCCGAAGAGCGCGTGGCTCGGCTGCTTCCCGCGTCCCGCAGCCGCCGGAGCTGTCACTTCTCCTGGAAACAGGAAGGGAATCAGGGAGGGAATCATTCCCAGCTGCCAATAAACCCTTGGCTGATCCTGAGGAACATCCTTCCTCACTCATGTGCCAGCACAGACCCACAGCTCCTCATGGTGCAGCCCCTTTATTTCCATGTCCATGGAGCCGCTCTGCTCCCGTTCCCCAAGGAGTCTGAGAAATCCCCCCTGCAGCTCCAATTCCATGGGAACAAGCTGCTGTCTTTCCAAACTATGCTTGTCCCTCAGAGGGATGATGCTGCAGCTCTACCACTGCCTACTTTTCTTTAGGAACACCAGCAATTAGTTTTCCCATTAGATCCAGGATCATTTCATATCCCATTTAATCAGAGAAGAGCAGTTTGGTCTGGAAGAAGCCGGAGCAGCCCAAATCAGCACTGCCTGTTACTTCTTGCCTGGTTACAAAACCCTTCTGTTGCAAACTTCCTCAGGGAAGGGCCAGCAGGAGGAGGAACAGCCCCCCAAGGATGCCAGTGCACTGGAATTCCAGCAGGAGGGAGGTGGCTTTTGCAGCTGGCAGCAACCAGGGATGGGACAGACAAACCCATCAGCCCAAAGTGCCAGGGCAGGATCAGCCCCACCAAAACCATTCCTGCAAATTCAACACTGGACAATCATCTTGTAATTGAATCTGACCTACACAGAATGTACTAAAAATTGTCATGGAATTCCAGGGAGAGCCCCTCGGGGAGCAGTTGGAGTTGCTGTAGGTAGGTGGCAGCATTAGAGCACGTTTGCTTTGCTTCCCATTGTTTGCTTTTCCTGGAGTTGGGAGAACTGGGCTTGCCAGACCCTGCCCACGATGCCCAACAAGCTGTGGGATGTGAGGGAATGGATTTAGGAATTGAGGAAGATGAGATGGACACGTGGATTTCTGCACTAATCCCAGTTCTTCCCTTCTCAAAGGAATGACTGGCACTGGAAAAAAAACCCAGCAAGATGCAGAGATTCTCTGTGGGTCATTCACTTTTTCACAGACACAGCTCCCAGTGCCATCCTTCCCAGCACCCTCAGCGTCCCAGGAGGAATAACCCCAATGGAAACACTTATCCTGAAGAGAATTCCTCTGCAAGGGTGAAAATGGTCACAGCCCCAAGGCTGTCAGAGCTCCAGGAGCTCCACGCTCTCAGGCATAGGGTGGGATTGTTGGGATGTCTGTGCAGGGCCAGGATCAAACCAGGTTCACAGGGAAATTACAGAACCTTGGATGCAGGACTTACCTTTCCAAGGGGGAGGGCTCAGTTCTGTTCTGCACCATCGCAGCCAGGAAGGATCCCGAGATCCCCCCGAGCAAGTGCAAAGGAGCCAGAAAACTCCAGAACCAAATTTAAACATAAGACAGCAAGTGCAAGGGGTGGGAAAGGGAAGGGAGGCAAAATCCCAGTGAAAAAGGGATTTTTTCTGGAGGACAGATGGAATTTTCGGTCAGGTAAAGCCCTGGTAGCGGGGAGCAGCTGCAGAGCAGTGTAATCCTGGGCAGATTTCAGACTACTGACCCAATAATCCTGCCTGCTATTCCCAAAAATAAAAAAGAAACGAGCGTGAAAGGTCAGGGCACAATCCCAACTGGCCCAGCCCCTCATTCCTGCACAGGGTGGGGGTCTGGCTTCAGCCCGGGATCAAATCAGGTTCACAGGGAAATTACAGAACTTTGGATGCAGGTCTAACCCTGCCGAGGGGGAGGACTCAGGATGACCCCAAGGAAACTTTAAAATGCTGCAGGATTGCCTGGGCTTTAAGAAGTGTTTGTCAGCTCTCCCTCCCGTGGGTGTCTGTGTGGTTTTTGGGGGGGTTTGATGTTATCTAGGCTGTTTGTCTGTGCAGGAGGAAGTGGAGCTGTGGCACAGCTGAGGGAGGGAGAGGTTTGGGGCTCCAGGAAGGGCAGGAGGGGAAGGTTTTGCACAAATAGCAGGCGAGAAAGAAAACAAAGCAAACTTTTCTTTCATCCCCTTTTAAAGAGAAGCAAAAATGGCCTCTGCACAAGTGGAAAAGATTCATTCCATGTCTATAAAACCCATTACTTCCTACATCATATATAAAAAAATGTATCACTTTGAGTAAAGAAGTAACTGAATTTGAGGCCTGGATTTATACAGGATTTATTCCCATGTCCCTGCAGGAAGAGGCTTTGGTGCATCATTTTTGCAGGGTCACACCTTCTCCTCATTCTACCTGTTCTGCTTGGTGGCTCAGGTCACTGCAAGGGCTCTCTTTGACTTTTAAAGGAATTTGCTCCATCACATGAGCTCTGCTCTGGCCTTTCCACACAAATTCCTTAAAATCCACCTTCTGATGAAGGAAATTTTCCATATCTGAGGAAGGGCCTCGATACCATCTACAAATTCTTTATCCACTAAAACATTTTCCAGCTGAACGAAAAGCCTGCAGTAGATCAGAGCCATTCAGCACGACATCAAGCAGGAATATTTAAGTAATTCCTCATTTGCTGGCACAATGAAACAATTCTTCCAAGGAAAGAGGCCACAGAAGGCATTTGCAAGGGCTCTAAAGGAAGCCTTTGGAGAGGGATGTCAGGTCCTCTCCTCCTTCCCAGTCCCTTCTCCAATGCTATGTCTGATATTCCCAACACCAAACCTGTTCAAGGTTTATGTGCAGGTGCTGTAAAAATCTGGGAATTTCTTTAGAGGAAAAGGTTTCTGGCTTTGGATAGGGCCAAGTGAAGCTTCTTTGTGCCACACGGGGGCTGCAGAGTTATGGCTGCAGGGAATCAGCCCCTCCCCACCTGGGGACAGTGGTTTGCACCCCAAATCCGAGTTCTCTCCCTCAATACCATCCCAAATTCACGTTCTCTCCCTGAATACAATCCCAAATCCACATTCTCTCCCTCACACCATGCCAACTCCACGCTCCCTCCCTCAGTACACGTCTGGCTGACGCAGCTGAGATCTCTTGTGGCAGAGGGTGAGATCCTAAATCCCCGAGTGCCAGGGCACAGATGGTCTGTAAGAACAAGGTCTGTTCTCCAGCAGCTGGAATTGTCACAGAATCCCCCACGTCACTTTTCCTTGTCTCCCCCTGGCACTCAGAGCCCATGAGCAGCCACGTGTCCTGTAAAGCTCCCTGGGTTTATTCCATTCAGGCTGCTCAGGAAGCAGGACCCAAACCCCTTGTCAAGGAAAACAGGACACTGAACTATCCATGCCAGGCCAGAAAAAACAATGAAAATTGGGAAAGCTCATTAGCTCATTCCTGAAAGTGCAAGGCAGGGCTGCTCTTTATGCCCAGTTCCCAACTGTCCCCAATGACTTGGGATCCATCACTTCCCATTCCAAACCTCCAGCATCTCCCAAACCCTGCACATCCCTGATCCTGGAAGGGCAGTAAGGACTCACCTATTTCCCCTTCCACTCCAGACAGGTCACACCAAACACGACCATGAGGGTGCAAACCCCCAGGCAGCTCCACCCTGAGGCCCTCCCACACGGGTGCTGCCTCCAGGGATGGATGGGAAGCTCATCCCCACCTTGGGATGTGTGGAGAACCCCCAGAGTCCAGCGGGAGGTGCAGATTCCCGCAGTTTGTGTCCACATCAGGAAAAGATTCGGGAGAGTTTTTCCCCTTGGACAAGCATTTGGATAACTTCTAACTGAACTCTGTCCGTTTTTCTCCACAGTCCAGCCCCTCTGGAGCCTCCCAGCATATTTCTCATTGCACTTGGATTACAGACTTATTTTGCCTCCAAGGAGGCAGCTCTGGGCCTTCAGTGATGCTCCCATTTCAGAAACATTCCCAGTGCACAGCCCTCGTACATCCCTGGCTGGAGAAGCATTCCCGCTTCACTCCAAAGCTCAGTTCCAGCCCAGTAGTGAGCGTTGCAAACACAGAAGTTGTTGTTTTGTTTAATATTAAATATAGCCTGTTTTGTTAACATGCTTCAGCTTCCAAGACTGAGAGATCACAGGCAAGAGCTGTCCCAGGAAAAGCCTCTTGGGATGAATCCCCTCCCAAACATTTTAACGACGAACAGAAGCAAAGGAATTTATCTGACATGATCTATAATAAGATTTCAATATAACATTCAGCCTACAGCATTTCTAAATATGGCCAAAGATCCCTGCAGTTATTTGGCATTATTTCATCTTCCAAGGATTTTCTTTCATTTATTCTGCTGTGTTTGCATACACGGGATTCCACATCCGTCATGGAGCGAGCCCGGCGGGGCCATCACTGAGTTAAAACAGGTCTCAATCCAAGGTTGGCAGGTGCAGAATTTGGGATTATTGTTATTTATTTATTTAAAAAAAAAAACAAAAAACCACCTTTTGGACACCTGCTCCAAACTTGGAGATACAGGGAAAATTTCAAGCGACTCCCTTAAATCAAAGGTTGAAGGAATCCTGGAGCCTGCCAGGCCCATTCCCTTCCAATCCCTACCTCTTCCCAACACACACTTCTACATCCATTGGGATATTTGAGGTGAGGAAGCACCTGTCTGCCCAAAGCTCAACAAATCAGAACATCTCACCACACACTGGCACTCTCCTTCCTCTTCCCAAACATCAAAAAGATGCCCTGGGGAAGGAAGGAATTCTTCTCTGTGAGAGTGGTGAGGCCCTGGCACACGTTGGCCATCCCTGTAAGTGTCTAAGGCCAGGTTGGACATGGCCTGGAGAAACCTGGTCTGTGGAAGGTGTCCCTGCCCATGGCAGGGGTTGGAGCAGGATGACCTCTAAGCCCCTTCCAACCCAAACCCTTCCATGGCGACTCTGCCCTCCCCTCCCCTCGGAACAGCAGGGTCCTGGAGACACCTCCAGGAATTCCTTTGGAGCAGGAGTTGCAGCAGGGAGCAAAGCCCAGCCCGGGAGGAGCACTCACCATGACCGTGCAGTCCTCGGAGCCGCTGGCGATGACCTGGTCATTGTGGGGACACCAATCGATGTCCAGCACCGGCCCCGTGTGGCCACACACCGTGGGGTAGGACTTGTCAATCCTGCCTGTCTGGAGGGAAGAAGAAGGAAGAGAGCTGTGATATCCCAAAGGAAGGTGCATTCCCCACCTTCCGTTTGCTCTCCCATATCCACGCTCCCGTGAGATGTGAACTCGTGGGTGGGCAGAGGAAACGGAGCAGCAGCTCTGCTCCAAGAATCAAGGAGCTGGAAACTCCCCACACAGCAAGGGAGGGGTCAGGGATGCAGCACAGGAGGGCTGAGATCCCACATCTCAGCACCTCTTGCCACACCCTTTGTCCATCCCAACTGGGAAGAGCAAAGCTCTGGTTTCATCTGTGCTTCCCAAGAGCTGAAGACAAACTAGCTGAAAATGTTATTGGAGGGCGTTGCTGGTCGCTGAATTTACCAGGTCTCCCTGGTTTCTTAAAACAGGAGGATTTTGCTGGGATGGGAAGATTTTCAGGACACAGTTGTGCAGAGGAAATATTGTTTTGAGGAATAAATGTTGCCAACACGGACTGTGACAGCCACACCTGATCCACATCCATCTCTCCGTGGCCTGAGGACTGGGGCCACCAATGCCAAGCTCCCTACAGGGACAGTATTTCCAAAAAACAGAGCTAACGAGCCACTTAAACCTGAACTGGGACAAATCCAGTGATGCTGAGACACCAATTCTGCCCCTGGGTCTACATTTTACTGAGGAGCCCCTAAAGATCCTGAAGCACCTGATCCCCTCCAACAGCTGATTCCACAAAGAAGAAGGAAAAGGAAAATCCCTCTCATCATCCTTCTCTCTCTTGGTCAAGCCAAGGGTGAGGGGGAAACTCCTCCACTTCCACAACCACACCCCTGGTCCTGCTCCATGGGGTTTTGTTTCCAGGGAATGACCTTTTCATGATGAGTGATGGAAGAAGAGACACAGCAGGGAGAGGTCTGGGATGGGGTCGTCTTCTTTTGTGCTTAAACACGCAGAAGAAATGGTTGGAATTTCATTTGTGCCACTGGATGGTAACATTCCCCAACCTTGGAGGTGACATTCCTTAATTTATGCCTCCCACCCAGCTCCATGTGGGAGGCTGCTCCTATTCAAGGCTGATAACCAGAAGAATGCTGGACATTGGCCTTTTGAGGATGACTGACCTGGAGCCCTCCAAAAACAGCAAAACAAGATATTGATCCCCAAGGATCACACTGCCTCCTAAATGGCCAAATTTAGGCTTCAAAAGGAAAAAAAAAAGTGTCAGTGATTGAGCTGCTTTCGGAATTATTAAAAGGGGAAGAGTTGTGGATGAAAAGCCATAAACCTGCCATTCAAAAATTAAAGCCTGTGTAATCCCTCTTGGATGCCATAATGTGAAATAGGATTTAAAAAATTAATACACCCAACTGCCATGTAGAATTCATCCATTTTAATTTACCCAATTAAAAGGAGAACCATGCAGAGCACACAAACTGCAGAAGACACATGACAGGCCACAGACAAATACAGGCCTGAAACAAAAAGGAAAAATAGGAATAATAATGCAAAATGTCAGGGACTGCCTGTTCTGGCTCCCTGACAGGAATCAGTGGGATCCTCCAGGAGGAGCCCCTGGTAACTATTTCCAGGCTGCACGAGCACTTGCTGGTTCAGATTTGGGCTTTTACTGTCATTTATTACTGTGGGGAGGCAAAAAAAAATTTAAAAATTCAGCAAATTAAATCCCAAACCTCACCTTTCAGTTTTGATCATGATGAACCTGCACAGCCTGAGCAGGAGCAGCCAAGAGCCTGTGACAGCAGTGACACCCAGGAGCTGCTGCCCACCTCCTGCGACGGAGCTGGGCTTAAACCAGGACCCTGCACTTCCATAAGGAGCTTCCAGAATCATGGAATGGGATGGAAGGGCCTTAAAGAATCACCCAGTCATGGNTGCTGGGATCCCAGAGGTCTCACCTGAGCAGGGCAGAGGGGCAGAATTCCCCTACAAACATCCCCCTGTCCCTGCCTGCAGCAGGACAGTGACACCAAACCCCGTTTCCACAGGCAAGGATGGGGAAAGGGGATGTTAATTTAGCAGCAGTGTGGGAGAGGTGGCAACCTCAAGCTTGTTTATCCACAAAGAATTATCAAACCAAGGAAGAGAGGACAAAGATGTCCCAGCTCCCTGGGATCGGGCAGAAGACAATCCCAGGGAGATGAAGAGCCCAGAGCCATCAACATCTCCACCTGGGCGTGAGAGGAAAGACTCTGCAGCTCACCAGGCTCCAGCAATAATCCCAGAATCATCCAGGTCGGAAAGACCCCCCCAAAGATCACAAACCTGTGCCCAATCCCCACCTTTGCACCCAGCCCCGAGTGCCACGTCCAAAAACGAGCATCAAACATCAAAACCAGACTAAATAAGGACATGAAGGTACTGCACAAGAGCCAGCCCCTTGAGAGCAGCTCCCGTCTCGCGGTCAGAGGCACCAAACGGTCTCTGCGAAGCAGAGGAAACCGCAGAGCACATCCCGAGAGCTCGGCTGCGCTTCTCAAGGCGCCACATCCGCCCCTCGTCACCAAAAGCTTCCCCAGAGAGCCTCCCGAGGCACTGTGGGGACAGCACAGCGCAGCCACCCGCAGCACCACCCCGGGGCTGAGCCCTCAGGGTGAGCAATGGGCAGCTTTGAACTCCGGGCTCTTCCTTCAGCACCTCTCCGAGTCACTTTGGCAAATTCCATCCCCCAGTTCCCAGCATTGTGCTGTGATCAGAAAAGCTTGGGGGGAAAAAATATAAATAATTTTTTTAAAAAAAAATCAGTATTTTAGGGGATTTGCCAAAAGGGAAAGCTGCAGTAGAATTAGCAAAACCCACCAGATCCCAAAATCACCAAATTCCTTTCCAAGGGCAGCAGAACACGAAGAGCTTTGCCAGCTGGGTGTGTTTCCATGCTACTCTAACGCTCCCAGGTTTGGGGATTTATTTATTTATTTGTCAAGTGTAATCTTATAATTAGGAGAGGATTTAAAATAAATCTCAAGTGCTGATACACAGCTTAAAATTAACTTCAAAAAATTCAGTCCCTCTCATAATCCACTGGGGCCGTGGTTTGACACATTCCTGAGAACTTTTGAAATCCGGAATTTTATTTTACAAAATGCTGGTCAAGAAGGTGAATTTGAGGATTTTTAATAAAGTTGGTGCTGACTGAACACACACTCAACATTCAGGTGTTTCAGCAAGGGGCGAATTTGCCTTATTAAATTAATTTTAATTAAAATTAAAATTTGATGGATTTTGTGTATTCCAGATCAGAAAAAAAAAAAAAAAAAGTTAAATCATCAGAAATATTAAACCCAGGTCAGAAAAAAATGGGACAGATGAGAAGAAAAAAGATGATTAAATCCAAAAGAGATGGATAAGGAACACAAGAAAACTGTTCCTAAAAGTGGAAGTTTTATGAATTAATTTGAGTGTCTTGTGATCGTTTCTTTGCCAGAAAAGGGCATTTGGTGGCAGGAAACAGCTCATGGATTATGGTAAAAATATCAGGGAGAACAGCTGCTTCCCCAGCCCATAGCCGTGCTCCTTGAAATCTCCATTTAAATTAGGGAAGTGGCATCGATTGCACAAGCCAGAGCAGCTCCCCCCCCCTTTCACTCTGCACAAGTTTGAGGAAGGAAATCAGGTCAGAACTGCAAAGTTTGAAACCCCAACCGACTGCACCTTTTCTCTGCTAGAGATAACGCTCCTCTTTTCTCTGCATCGTGGATTTTCCTTAAGGAAACTCCTAAATTTCATCCAGGGAAGCTGAACTTCGGAGCACTGACCCCTCCGTGTCTGGCTGCAGCAGCTGGGCCTGGAGGAGGCACTTGGGAGAAAACTGGGCTGAAATGGAAGCTCCTGCCCAACAGCCATCAGTCACCCCTCAGCCCAAGGCAGGCATCCAGAACTAATCTGGGAGATTAGGGAGTGTTTTTCCCAAAAGATCCAACTGGAAATTCAGGCAACAAGAGACCACTGTGCTCTCCGAGAATCCCTCAGCAGTGCTCCCGTTCCCGCTGCCACCTTGGTGGCTGCAGGACTGTGACATTGGAGATTGGGGAAAATTTCTTCACTGGAAAGGTGCTCGAGCATGGAAGAGACTCCCCAGGGAAGTGGGGGAGTCACCATCCCTGGAAGTGTTAAAAGACAGGAGCATTTTGGGATGTGGGTTAGTGGGAATGGGGGCACTCAGTCAAAGGGCTCGATGAGCTTGGAGGTCTTTCCCGACCTGAAGGATTCCATGATTCTGTGATTCCATCCCAGGCTGACACAGAACGGACACAGGCTGGCTTTAAAAAGGAAAAAAAACCCAACCAAAAACACCCAACACAAACAGTCCTCACAGCCAACCCAAAAATCCCATCCCTCGGAGCTGGGAGTGCAGCACAGCTCCAGCATTTCCACAGATACCTGTCACCAAAATGACCCTACAATTAAAAAGGGACAGAGTCACTGGGATTTTTTTTTCCCTCTTTAAAATACGGTTTCCAAAGCAGCTCATCCCCCTGCTCCTTCTCAGCTGCAGGAAAGGCAGTGGGTATCCCAGAAGCTGAGGGCTCTGGATAAAGTGATAAAACCCTGCTGCTGTTCCGAGGATGAGCACCCACCCAGAGAGAGCAGAGCCGCTGGGCAAGGAGACAGGGATCCACAGGGATCATCCCCACCAGCTGGGAACACCTGACCCACGGCCCCACCAAGTACAGCTTCCATTTTCACTACCGGACAAAGCCTTAAAATTGCAGTTGTACAAACCTCTGACTGTAAGACAGCAGAAATTTGCTGCTTTTTCCCTGGAGGAATGAGATCCATTAGCCCCTCTGCTGCCCTCTGTTCCCTACTACATTAGAACCTGATGATCCTTTGGAATCAAGCTGACAGTGATAAATATAAACTTCTTTTTATAGAGAAAAATCCAAGGTGAAATAAAAGGACAAAATCCATCACAGTCCCCATAAAATGGTCGGAAAGGCTCAATAAACCCCTCGCAGCAGAAACTTCCTGATTTTATTTTACACCACGGTTCGGAAAAGGATGATTTTTCTTTCCCCCAAATCCTTCCTGGTGGAATAGGAGTTGGGAAGAGCTGCTTCACAGCTCTCATATGCCATGGATGAACACCAAGGCCTGTCACTTGCAGAACGACATATTCCTTGGAGAAGATCATTCCTGGGGTGTGCACGCCCCCACCCACGTGCTAATTGCCTCTCAGGGCACCATCTGATTCCACATCCTGCAGGAATGCTGCTGGTGTGAAGGGGGTGCTGGAAGGGATCAGGAAAATGGAAAAAACCTAATAAAAGCTGTATCCAAAGGGGACTGAATAAACCTCTGGTAAAGGCCTTACGTAACACAACTCGTTTCTGCATGAACTCAAACAAAAAGGAACATTTGCAGCAGGTTCTTCTGCGCAGATAAAAGCTGCAGGGTTTGTGAGGAGGGGAAATAAAGACACTTTTCTCCAGATTCAGCACCAGAATCATCCCCTGAATCCAGGTGTTTCCAAATCATCCTGCCCAACGTATCAGGAAACCCAGAGAATTATTACCCGGTACCTTCATTGTGTTCCCAGAGCTTTCTCAGGAAATAAACCTCAGAGAAAATCAACTCTACAACCACAGAACCCAGAAAAAGCAGGGAAGTTTCCGGTTCCTTCCCTGATGAGCAGAGTCAACGCTGATCACCCTGACTCTTATCACCTCCACAACCCCCCCCGACCGACAGGAATTCCAGCTTCTCCAAACTATACGTCTCATTCCAAGAGGCCAACCCTCCAGAGCAAGCAACCTGTGGGAATGAAGCCTGTCTGATGCTCAGCGGCTCCTGCCGGAGCATGGGAATGGCGAGTTCCTGGCAAAGCCCCTGCACATGTGCGTGCGGGAAAACAGGAAGTCCAGACAAAGCGTTTCCACAGCCAGCAAAGCCGGCTGGGCCGCACCGGCCGCGGCTACTCCGGCGGCGACGGGGAGGGGACGCGACCCTGGGGTGTCCCACGGCGGGAAGGGGCCGGAGAGCCCCCTCGGCGGCACCCGGGGGGCAAGGCGGGGAGGTGGGAGCGCACACACACGGGGAGGTGGGAGCGCACACACACGGGGAGGTGGGAGCGCACACACAGGGGGAGGGGGGAGCGCACACACACGGGGAGGTGGGAGCGCACACACACGGGATGCGCCGCACGCGGACGCGCGGGGAGCGAGCGAATTCCCCCGCGGACGGGCCAGTTCCCGCGCTCACGGGTTCATCCCCGCGCTCACGGGTTCATCCC
>VWZN01010839.1:74907-88008 GCA_013396955.1 Regulus satrapa | reverse complement strand
GGGGGGGGGGGGGGGGGGAGTGGGAGCACCCCAAAAGTGTCCTAGCCCTGCCACAGACTGTCCCCAAATGGGAAGGGTGTTTAGTCTCCTCTTTGCTTCTCAGTGCTGCCGTGCAAAGGATCCAAAGAAAACTCCTCTTCCTCCTCATCCTTCTCCAAGAATATCCACAGCTCAGTTTGGCTGCCACAGGTTCTCTCAGCAGAGTCAGGGCCAGGAGCTCCAGGCTTGGCCAGTTCATGGAATGGTTTGATTTGGAAAGAACCTGAAAGGTTCAACTGGTTCCACCCTCTGCCACGGGCAGGGACACCTCCCAGCCTGGCCTTGGACACTTCCAGGGATCCAGGGGCAGCCACAGCTTCTCTGGCAAACCTGTGCCAGGGCCTCCCCACCCTCACAGCCAGCAATTCCTTTCCAATATCCCGTCTAAACCCACCCTCTTTTGTCTTGAAGCCATTCCCTGTGTCCTCTCCCTCCATCCCTTGTCTCCAGTCCCTCTCCAGCTCTCCTGGAGCCTCTTTAGGCACTGGAAGGGGCTCTGAGCTCTCCCTGGAGCTTTCTCTTCTCCAGGTGAACACCCTCAGCTCCCCCGGCTCTCTCCAGAGCAGAGGGGCTCCAACCCTCAGAGCAGCTCTGTGGCCTCCTCTGGACCTGCTCTAACAGGTCCATGTCTTTTCTTGTGCCACTTTTAGGATTATCAGGTAAGACACCAACACCTGAGATGATTCACCTTAAGGAAAGGCTGATTCAGCCTCTAGCATGCTTGCAAAAGGATGACCTGGGTGATTCAGGGAACCTCGGGAAGTGACTTTGGAAATACCCAGGTGGGTAAGGAAGTGGCTAACGGGGCTGTGCTGGGGATTTTCTCTTAGGAAATGGGCTTGAAACATTGATTATGTTGAGCATTAATAAAAGAATCTAATTAGATCATTATCTATGCTGTTAAACCTTGGCTAAGGAACCATTTCCATATCCACTTGCTAGACAGAATGTATTTTTTTGGGGGGGGTAAAGTGCAAATTTAGAGGATTTAAAACCTCCTGACTGGGAGCTGAAAGGCCTTTAAATTTTGCCAGAGTTACAACCCTCAGCAAAATTAAAACAGAAGCGTTGGACACCCTGCAAAGGCCTCCACAATAGAAGTGCTGACAGATCTACGGCTGCTGAGCTCCTGGATCCCGCTCGGCCACACACGGCATCTTGGTGGGGACAGAGGAAAGAGCCTTCAAATCTCTTATTTATCCCTTCCCTGAGTGAATTCCAGCTGAATTTGACCAGAACTCCGGGTTCATCTGCCAGTCTGTGCCCTCTGAACAGCCCAGCCCTTGTGGCAGCTTTTTAAAAAATGTTGGATGCCGCCGGCCGCGCTCGCACAGGGACACTTTTCATTCCACCCCTTTCTGATCTCCCATCACGATGTGTCACAAGAGCTACCATGAGTTTGCCCATTTTCCTGTTTATAAAGGATTTATCTGTCTCAAGAATCCAACAGATGGATTTCTGTGGCTTCGGAGGGTTTGCAGCCTGCTTATGCAAGAGGAAACGCATCCTGCTAGGGAACACTTACAGGAAAACCCCCCACTAATGGCAAAATCCTGCTCAGCCCATGTGATTGTGATCCCTTCTGGAAAGGGAGGCATTGGAATAAAAGGCCAGTTGAAGTCAGACAGCCCCAGGCTACTGTTAAGGGGGGGGTGAGGAGATACAAATCCAGTGGATAGGGAGAACATCATTTATAAAAGGTTGGCACTCGGGAATGGAAAGACTCTTCCTTAAGTGGAAAAAGTCAAGTTGCAGCTGTTGATGGTGAATCCCCAAACTCCCAGTCTGAGCCTTGCTGAGGAGCTTTGGAATAAAGGTTCAGTTTCAATTATTAAAAAATGAGAAGCAGATTAAAAAAAACCCCAAAACTTAAGAGGTCAGCGGTTGGATTTGATCATCTTAAAGGTCTTTTCTAACCTCAATAATTCAGTGGTTCTATAGGCAGTGCACCAGCAGCAGTTATGAATGATGTTATGGGATGGATGGTGTGCTGGGGTCAGCAGGGACATGGGATGCTCCCAATTGATCAAACTGCAACATGGGAAAGCCCAGAGGATTCCCAAATACCAACTGTGAGGCCCAAGGTCCCCCTGAACAGCTGGGCTGAGCCACTTGGGCCCCATCAGCAAAAGCAGCTCTGTGCTCAGAGCTGATTTCATTAAAAAATCTAGGCAGTATGTTATAATCCTAAACCCAAAACCAAGCTGTGGGTGTCCCAACCTGCCTCTGGCATGGAAACAACACCCTCTGGGAGCAGGGCTGAGCCACATCTGCAGAGCAGTTGGCCATCAGCAAGATAAGAAAAGCCCACGGGGAATCTGCTCATTCCATCCTCGGAGCCCTTTGAACATCCTGTGGAAGATAAGGTACAGAGCCCCACGTGGAAGGCAGGACAGAGGCATTCAGGGAGCTTGAGGCCATTAAAACACCACCATCCCCTCGTGCTCCTTACAGCACTGCTGTGGGCCCGAGGGAGCAGGGACTGAGCCAACAGCTGCACCCCACTGAGGAAAGGCACAGAGACCTCCAGGTTATTTCCTAATTCCTCCCTTCTGGTTCACTCCAGAACCTTGGTTGTGCAAGCTCTGGGGTTCTCGGTGACCCAGGGCCACGGGGACACACACTGCCCTGGGCTTGGTGCAGCTGCACACCTCCTCCAGGGAAATCCTGCCACCACTGTCACCGGTATGTCACCAGCAAGGCTGGACAAGGAATTAATATAATACAATCCCAGAATGGTCTGGGTTGGAAGGGGCTTTAAGGCTCACCCAGTTCCACCCCCTGCCATGGGCAGGGACACCTTTCACAAGCCCAGGGTGCTCCAAGCCCCATCCAACCTGGCCTTGGACATTTCCAGGTGATGGGGCAAGCCACGGCTTCTCTGGGCTCTCTGGGCCTCACCACCCTCACAGGGAAGCAATTTCTCCTCATACTTCATCTAAACCCACCCTTGTTCAGTTTGAACCCATTCCCCCTTGTCCTGTCACTCCATGCTCTTGGAAAACTTCATCCCCCTCTCCAAGTACCCATGGAACCAAAGAGGTCAGTCTCATGATACAAAGTCTGGCAAGACTTGGGCAATGAAGGGAGCAGGGAGAAAAAAATGTCACGTGGCCACAAAAAGTTCAGCTCACTCCACAACTTCACATGAGAGCTCAGCACAAAAAGGGAATAGCCACGAAGGCCTTGATGCAGTTTCTGTGCTTTTAAACACAATTCTGTTCCCTCTGTATCCCTTTTCTCATCAATCCATATCCAGTGCGTTGCTGACAGAACTGTTGTTTTCAGCTGCTCAGAGTTATTTAAAACAAAGGTGAATGCTACTACAGATGGTCACAATTCCAAAACACATCATATTTGTGCGCAGATTATTTTCAGTCTTTGGTTACTTGAGCCTGGGTTGAGCAAGATCCTGCCATCTGATTTCACTTCATTTTAAAGACAAAAAGCCGGAATATGAACTTAATACTGAAATTTCCAGCTGTTCTACCACTGGCAAGGTTCTATTTTGGGATGGGAACCTAAACCACAAACTACCAGGGAATTTGATTATATCTCAACTGGGGAGCCCAGCACATTAAAAAATGTAACACAACCCAAACTTTGAATAAGCTGAAATTTCTGTTCTGGACGAAGTGCAAGGTGTTGGCTGCACTCTGTGAAACACTTGATACAACTCTGGATTTCAGAGCTGTAACCTGAAATGATCGTATGAAAACCTTTAGAATATGAAGAACTCTTAAGTCAGAAGCGCCTGTAGAGCTCCAATCTCCCAGGATCACCAAGGAGGACTCGTTGTTTCCTGAGAACTTCACCTGTGTGTGCTCATCTCTCCCCCAACCCCGGGGCTATTTTCACTTCAAGATTTCCAGGGACAGAATTCATCTTCTTGGAGAATCATCTGGTTGTGGAAGGTGTCCCTGCCTGTGGCAGGGAGGTGGAATGAAATGAGTTTGGAGCTCCCTTCCAAGCCAAACCCTTCTGGGATGATCTTACCACTCCCACACTCTGTCACTGTATCTCCACATCCAGCATTACATCATTGACCATAATTTGCAGTGACAAAAGGACGCCGCAGTTAAAGTCATTACCCCGAACCGAGAGCGTTGTCTGGCTTCATTTAATCTGTGTCATCTACCAGAAAGGCAGAGCAATGAATGCACACAAAAATCATTACACAAAATAATTCAGCGGGATGGGGAACCAGCAAAGGGAGGAACCAGCAGGAATGGGAGTTCTCCTGCTGCACTAGAGCAGCAGCCTCCAAAAAGCCTCTCTTTTATTTTGGGGGGGGTTTATATCTTTTAAAGCATCTTCTGTCAACTGGCATTAAAGCTGCCCCACCACATAGGTGGTAGGGGGTGTTTTAGGGGATATCACCATAGGCTGGGCAAAAAAGGGTATTAAAATGAAAATAAGAGAGCAAAGTAGAGATAGGAAAAAAAAAGGATTGAAATTATGGCAGGGGGTGGAATGAGATGAGCTTTAAGGTCCCTTCCAACCCAAACCATTCTGGGATTCTGTGACTCCTGCATTTCTGCTGCCGGCAGAGGCAGTTGCACAGTGGTTGGACACCACAGAATCTTTTTACTGGATAAGGGAAGGGAAACCTCCCACACACCCCCACCTCCGACACCGCTGTTCCAGCAGCCGACCACATGATCCCCCCCAAAACCCCTTCCTTTTCTTCTGCACTGGAACAAACACCAGAGAAGCTTCTTTGCACGCTGTATCCCATCCCCTGCCAAGAGACAGAGCAATATCCTGAACAACAGCCCTGGGAGCTGCAGCCAGAGACATCTCAGCAGCCCCAGGGATGCTCCTGACACCCCTGTGAGCAGCCGTGGCGAGGAGGGAAGAGCAGGGCTCCACACCACACTGTGATCCCAAGGGAAACACCAGCAGGAGCGCACTGCTCTCCCAGGATTCCAGCTAAGGGAAGTCAGTGATAAAATGCTTCTCCCCAGCACTGACCTAGTTCTCTTATCAGAGCTAACAGGGAAGTAGCAATCTGGTCAGAGCTGCTGCCCTAACCCGCTGGATTCCTCTCTCACTCAAAGGTTACGTGCCAGCGTTTTCCAGACCTTACTCCTGAGATAAATTGGAAGCTTTTCTTATTTTGGGGAAAAGGTTGGTAGCTACAAACAGAAAAAAGAGCTGTTCCCCAGCAAAGCTTCATAAAATTGTCACCAAATCACCACCAGATCTCAGCACTCCCAACCAAGCAAGCACCTTTTTTCTAACAACGCTCACAGTAGAAAAATGCTGTATGTTCATTCTCTATTTTCTATTTTCTCCTACAGCTCAAAGCAATCAAATCTGCCTAAATGAAATAATTTTTCATGAGTTTCTGTGTGTGTAATAGAGGAGCTCACCAGTAGCACTAGACCTGACACTCAGCTCATACACAGGATTTATCTGTCCTATCTGATGGTGCATTTAAGGAGA
The DNA here is from genome assembly GCA_013396955.1 of Regulus satrapa. NCBI lineage: Eukaryota > Metazoa > Chordata > Aves > Passeriformes > Regulidae > Regulus > Regulus satrapa. Next base: position 82,521 of record VWZN01010839.1, on the reverse strand, counting down.
AGTCAAGCAGACAGCAGCACCCAGGTGCTGGGAGCCTAAAGCAGGGAAAGACCAAAACCTGCAGGATTTCTCATTCTGCTGGAGTCAAGAAGAGGTGAAGACATGAAGGGAGCTCCATTAACATGATGTTTTCCAAGCACGGTTCCTGATAAACTCCAGTGGACATTGCTGGGAACATTACCCTGCTTCTCCTTGCTTTCTTAATTGGATCGTTCTTTAAAAAATGCCCAGAAGATTTGGTGAAAGTAGAAATCCCAAAATGGTTTGGCTTGGAAGGGACCTTAAAGCTCAGCCAGTTCCTCCCCCCCGCCATGGGCAGGGACACCTTCCACCATCCCAGGCTGCTCCAAGCCCTGTCCAGCCTGGCCTTGGGCACTTCCAGGGATCCAGGGGCAGCCACAGCCGCTCTGGGCACCTGTGCCAGGGGCTGCCCACCCTCACAGCCAAGAATTCCAATATCCCATCTAACCCATCCACTCCCTCTTGTCCATCCCTTATCCCCAGTCCCTCTCCAGCTCTCCTGGAGCCCTTTCAGGCACTGGAAGGGGCTCTGAGGTTTCCCTGGAGCTTTCTCTTCTCCAGGTGGACATCCCCAGCGCGGCTCCATGGCAGAGGAGCTCCAGCCCAATCCCAATGTAATAGACAAGCTGTTTTCTCTTCCTCAATTGCAACATCCCTTGGCATCCGTAGGAAGAAATCCTAAACATTAAAGGTGTTTTAGAGAGGTGTTTTAAGAGATAAACAGTCTCACAGATAAAAGGTTGCAGGTCCCAGTTCTCCCAGAGCACTGTACCATCAGGGAACTAGGACCTGCAGACCCCTCTGCTCCAAACACCAAATTAACTGGGACACAAATTCCTCCCAACTCCGGAATAAGGCAGAAACAACCAATCAGCACAACCAAGGCTCCCAAAGAGCCTGGCCAAGAGTGAGTCAGACTGACCAAGCGAGGAGCAGAATCCTCCACACGACCCGGCCTGACCACAGCGGCTCCAGGCTCTGCTGGGCCCAGCACAACTCCCAGAGAAGAAGAAGAGAAGCTGGAGCTGCCTTGGGGAATGTCACCCAGGATGGACACCACAGCCACACATCTCCTGCTGTAACAGCAAACATGGATGGGCTGGAGCCCTGGAGAACATCTCAGGCAGACTGGAGGTACAGCACAGAGCAGCGTGGTCCATCACGGGGGGATTTCGGGTGGACACACTCTGCTCCAAAAAAAGTGACAACGAGCTTGGCTGACACATCCTGAGTAACACCTTCTTCCACTTCTCCACACCACCCACCCAACAGCTGAGACCCCCACGCTGAACTGCTTTGAATGTTCTCAAAATAACCCCGACAATGGTGAATGGTCAAAGACAAGGCAACATCCTCACCCCAGGACGGGGGAGGTTTGGGCCGGACAACGCCAACATCTTGGATTTTAATGCAGTACAAACAAGCTGCAAAACGAATCTCAATGCTCCCAGTTGGAACTGGCTTGTGTTTCTCTCCACATTTCTATTTGCTGTCCTGCCAGCTCTTCTGGCCAAGCAGCCTATAATTCCAAGAGCACCATTGTCATTCCGTCCTGTTTCCTGTTGCAACGTGCAATTTGAAATCAGGGCTGGGGGAGGGAGGACGGGGCCGGAGGAGGCTGAAACTCAAATCCAGAGAGTTCAATCTGCTAACTTGATTTTAAATCCCTGTCTCGTGGTGCCAATTACAGCCCTTCAAACATCTGTTTTAGCAGAGGCTTCCCAGTTCAAACACATTTCCTCTATCCTACAGATGTTCTTTGTCACTGACCTGTCGTGGGACGACAATGAGGGGGCACAACCTGATGTCAAACCACGAGGGTAGCACAAAGCACTTTTCTCACTTCTCTGGGAAGGCAAGATACCAAAAATTACCCTAATGTTCTAGGCTGTGAAGAGAGATTTCAGATCCAAGAAGGAAAAACATCTTCCTACCTGTGTCCTTGATACCTCCACGGTATCACCTCTGAGCTTCCCTGGCAGTGAGAATCACACCCACCCCGACACTGGGCAAAGGCTGATTCCCTGGAGAATTCTTGGACCTTCAGCTGGCTGTTTTCAGCTGGAGAACTGGTTTGCAGTGAAGAATTACAGCCTGTGCCTTGACGACCTTTAAGCTTTACTTACCTGTTGGCTTGACAGTCACGTTGCTGCATGTGCAAGCCACACTTCCAGTCCTTTGGGAATCCCTGTGGCATTTCCAGCAGCTCCGGAGGAGCCCGGCCAAAACAACAGAATTACACCCAGATAAGCCCAGCTGGTTTTTATGGGAGCTTTCAGAGCACTTAAGAATTCCCTGTGCAGAGCAGAAGATGGATGTGGCAAAGCACGGATACAAAGAACAAAAAGATAACCTTTACTCCCAAAGAAACATCAGGGAGCCGAGGGAAGAAGGGAGAGATAACCCAGGGTAGCCTGACCCTACCCAGGGGCACCCACCTTTAACAGCAGCACCTGAAAACACCACACAGAACAAATTGTTCCAGAAAGGAACAATTTTCCTGGCCGTGGCAGTGACAGCAACACTGAGCTAGAGGAGTTTTTGTGCCCACCCTTCAGGCTGTGCTAAAGCAGAATATATTGCAGAGGAATGTCTGGCAACTTGTGTCTGCCTAAGCTGGCTCGGGATTCTCTCCTGCCTTGCAAATTGATCTCAGCAGATCCAAAAATTCAAATAAACCTTAAAAAGTATGACTGAAAACCTAAAAAAAAAATGCAATACACCTCCTGTTCTGAACGAGGCAGCTTTGGGCCTCCAGCCTCCAAGATAAGGTATCATTAATGTAAGTACTGCAGAAGGGAATGAAGAAATTAAGGGCTTAGAAGTGTAACAATGTTTATTGATACACATGTACATACACATGTGCTGGGGAAAACACCTGAACAACAACTCCACTTAGCAGCACATGCTACAAGTAGTACGTGCTAGAAATATTCCCAGCCTAGGACCTGCCAGACCCAAACGTGTCACCTCTCATTCCCAGCTTGGAAAGAAGGATACCAGTCTGTTCCACAGAGGTATGATGCAAAATGCCAAGGAAATGCCAAGCAGACACTCTGAGTCAGCTGGAGAGATCAGCTTCCAGCAGGAAGCCACAAACCATGAGGGCTTTTTAAGTATTTAAAGTGAAAAGGTAGGGAAAAAAAAAAAAAAGAGGCAACTCCAGGAGGTAATTCCAGCTCTGAGCAGGTGCCTGAGCATTGAGCCCTTGCTGATGGCAATCTTCCCTATCAAGCCATCATCTGCCCAGCATGGCCAGTTTGCCCAGTTCCCAAGGGACGTGCTGCTTACTACAGATTGAATTTGTTACTGCCTGCTAATCCCTGGAGCTGCTAATTACACCCATTATCAGTTTGTCCAGCATCCAGACCTGGCACGCTTTAAAGGCCCTAAACCCTGTCAGGTTTACAGACTGGTTTTATTTAACAGGGACCTTAAAGCTCATCCCATTCCACCTCCTGCCAAGGGCAGGGACATCTTCCACTGTCCCAGAGTGCTCCAAGCCCAAACCAACCCGACCTTGGACACTTCCATGGATGGGGCAGCCACAGCCACTCTGGGCACCCGGTGCCAGGGCCTCGCCACCCTCCCAGGGAAGAAATCCTTCCTTAAATCTAAGTCAAATTTCCCCTCTTTCGTCGCATCCTGTCACAACAGCTCCTGATGAAGGAACGCTCGGGAATGGGACGCTGCAAAACGTGCTCCTTTAATAGTGCAGATTTTGATGTTTATTTGGGAGAAACAATGGATTTTCAAGGACTCCGGAACATGGTCTCTATGGCAACTACATGCAGAACCAGGGGGGAGGGAAGTTCCCATATTTCCAAATACTCAGAACTGAGTGATTTGAGGTCCATTTCCCAGGGATTACTCAAACCAGGAGCTGCAGGTCCAATGCACTGCCCAGGTTCATACAGGGATTGCAAACAAGGAGTAGTTTCAGGCACACCATTCCCATCGAGTTTTAGGAAATCCTGCTCAGACACATCTGCTAAAAAAGCAGAAATGGCTGCCTTAACATCCAGCTCAGAAAAATTACTACATGCGTGCTTGTTCCTACATACATGAGAGCCAAAATCTAGAAAACCACAGGGAAACCCTGATCCTTCCTAAGGGGAACACTTGGCCTCAAGCACAGCTCAGGAGAGCTGTGAGCTCAGCTCAGCATCAGTACTGAGCCTTAATCACTTTAAGTCAGATCCCACCACTGGTTTATTTCCACTGCTCTTTCAAATTCAATTATTTAAAAAGGAAAACAAGACAAACCTAATTATGCCGGGCTGAGAGGCCCAGCTCAATGTCAGAGTCACTGCAACTTCTCCCACCAAGAGCCAGACCTCAAACGTCATCACAGGCTCGGCAAAGAGCGGATTAGAGATCACTTATTGTTATCACCAACAAAACACCACTGAGACAAAGCCAGTGCTACTGAAGGAGCGAAGTGGTCGTGCTGAAGAAATTGTCCTTTACCCAGTGCAGGCGATTCTGACTTGACTCGCCCTCTAAGCGATCAGCACAGAGGAGAAATGGTCCAAAAAGCCACATTTTGTCACCTCCAGAAGAAGGAGATCTCTTCTATCTGCCACGGGCACATCAGCAGCCTTCAGAAACCACAGGTTTCCCCTCTGGAAGCAGCAGCAGATGGCATTTTCAGTATTTCTCTGTCAGCTTCCTGATCTACAGAGCAGGAGTTTAAAGTTTTCAGGATGTTCCATCATAAAATCCTCCTCCATTTGAGGAGCCTCCTTAGGAAGGTGTCTGCTCCAAGGGATGCCCCCCTGTCTTATTGGCAGCAGGAATTTCACGGGAGGGGAGGTAAAGTAAAATTATCCACTTGCCCAACAGCCACCTTCTACTTTCCAGCTACATCATTATCTCCAGCCATCAATCCTGACTGGATTTATATTCCCTACACAACCCCACAAACACAACTAATGGCTGGTGATACAACTAATGGCTGGTATAGTCCATTAGGATCCTCTCCACACAATTTGTTCCTCCAAGGACAAGCCCTGCAAAGCTGCAAGTGGAACCTGGGAGCAGTTGAGCAGTTTTGTGTCACATGCCTATGTGTGGTTGGAGATGAGCAAAGCCACAAAAAGTTATGTACTGAACAATTATAACCTCAAAAAGAAACAAATAATCCTTTTTTTTTTTTTCTTTTTTTGCATGGTTACTCACAGGAGGAAAAGCAGAACAAAGCAATCCTATTAACAGATAAAAAGAAAGGGCCCAGTAAACAATTCCTAACCATACTGGTGGAGCCAACACATCCAGAAAAATGGGGCTTTCACTGCTGCTTTCCTGAGTCACTCAGCTAAGCCTAAAACCTTTTTCAGCTTCATTTTAACTTGGTGTTCGCCACCACCTGCAACTGTGCAGAACGTGACAAAAGCTCAGCGGTTCCCATCCTGTCAGCCCCAAGCCTGACTCCTCACACGTGGCTCCAGGAGCTGCCTAAACTGAAGCTCCAAGCAGTTTCTAATCGTACCAATTTCAGAGTTACCCACCAGAATACACCAGCCCAAAAATATTAAGTGGGGGAGACTACAGGGAGCGAGCTAGAAGAGAGCACAGACACTTAATTGTTGTTCCTATGCCCTGCAAAGGCTTAAACTGGGGCACTTCAAATCCTCGGTGAGTTTCTGTTCCAACACATCCTCGGAGAAAGGCTGAGATTATCACAAAAGCCTCAGTAAAACAAAATCAAAACAAACAAACCCAGACTTTAAAAGTCAAGTGAAAATGTGCCTGTGAGCTTGCCCAAGAGGACATTCCTGGCCCTGGGAGTGGTGCACTGATGACCTCACCGAGCTGCAAACTCGGGCCAGGAAGTGTTTTGCTGGTGTCTTCGTGAATAGAAAGCTGGCATCCCAGGGATATTCCTCGGAATCGATCCCCCGGTGAAACCCAGGGGCCGTAAATTCCCTCCCCAGCACGACGCGGCGTTTTGGTTTAATGAGCCGTTTTACGAAGCCCTGGTAAACCGCGACGAGGGCAGAGCTCGCTCGGCACCCTGTGCTGCATCAGCCAGGGATAAAGCTGATATTCCCCCCCTTCTGCGCATTCCTCCTCACTGCCATTAAACTGAATCCCTGCCTTTTCGCTTGGAGCCAGTCCCAGAAGTGACAGATGCAATAAGCATGAAGATTTCACTCGAAAAAATCCAATGATGTTTGAAAAGACAGCTCGGGAGAAGACAGAGCAATGCCAACAGAGAGCACAAATGCTGATTAAAGCGATCTGGATAAAAGGCTACAAGTGACCATTGAAAAATTACTATGATGAAGTGTTGTACTGAAACAAACGCCGTGCAAATGCTGCCTGACGCGTCCCCCGAGTGTGTCAGGTCTCACCGGGGCTACCGAAAACACAGAAAAACACATATACCCGAAAATAAACACGCATTGCCACAAAAGTATTTGATCTTCTACCTTTGTGTACACAGTCCTTAGCAAACACCACTATTAGCTGCAATAAAACCTTCCTGCAAGCACACCGCCATCTGGATTTCCCCCCCTCCCCTTGGGCAGAAAAGATGATTCAATGCTCGTTATTCAAACGAAAATGGAATAAACCCTCTCCTGCCTCCCGCACACAGCACCCGCTGCTTTCCCCACATCCAAACGCGCTTCTCCCGGGACACGCTGTGCCAGTTCACACCATTTTCCCACACTCCAGAGCTTCCCTCGTGCGTGCCACGGAGGCACACAGAGGGAGAGGATGGCGCCAGGTGACTCGGGAACACCCTGGCCTAAAATTAAGAAAAAAATCGGGAAATTCAGCAGCAAACTGAAAAAAAAAAAAAAATCAACCTGGTGTGTTCTCTGATTTTGCCACCGTCCTCGGTCTGGCTCCCAGTAATCCCCACGCACATCTGCACCAACAGACGTGCTCAGACCAACTCCAGCTGCTAAAAAAACCCCAGCCCTAACGCATATCACTTATCTTCAACAACAAAACTGCTTCCATCGGTTTTATTTTTGCTTCCCAGCACCTTTTGCTGCCTTTTTTTTTTTTTTTTTTAAATTTTCTTTTTTTTCAGACCTGTCTCCTGTACAGTCAGTCAGTTTTACGGCATCCCAATATCCAACAGCTGAACCTCTGTGTGGCGGTGTCGGACACCTGTCCGTGTGTCCAAGACCTTCCCTCATGCTGCTAACAGAATGGGTGGGAATTTCATAAAGCACAGGTACGGATTAACCTTTAAATTCCAGCCTTTGGCATATCCCTGTTAAACAATGTGGCCTCCTGCATAGGAAAACAAAGCCCAGGGACATCTGCCCACGGCAAAGGGATAGGATGAGATGGTCCTTAAGGTCCTTTCCAACCCGAACCGTTCTGGGATCTCCTGGCGATTCCTTGAAATGTCACACAGCTCAGGAGTCCAGACATCTCCTGCACAGCCTCGAAAGAGCCCCTAATGACGGCGTGACAAGGACCTGCTGTGCAGGAGCCTGCGGAAAATAAACCCAAACTGAAACCCCATCAGGGCGCTCATCTTTTGTCCTCTGCCATGGTGCACGGCGGGGACGGGCACTCCGGGGGACGGCACACGCCGGTACCACCGAGCGAAAAAAAGGGGAAAAAAAA
>VWZN01010839.1:29686-65576 GCA_013396955.1 Regulus satrapa | reverse complement strand
ACACACACAGCAGCTGCGTGGGGGATACCTGGACCCTGCCACCCCCTCACCCTGTGTCCTGTGCCAGGAGTGAATCCCAGCCACTGCCCAGGGGAAGGAGCGAGGGATGAGGGTTATCCCAGCCCTTATCGGCCTGGAGCCAGCCAGGCCCCTCGCTGGGACAAGTCTTTATCAGTGCATGTTGCAGAGCTGCTCTGCACAGACAAAACCCCGTTTGTTTCCAGTGGAAGTCTTAAATCCCTGCCGAGGCTGCCCAGAGCAAACACAACCAATCCCCAGCAGGATCAGGGCTGGTGGCCGGGCTCCTGCCAACACTGGCAGCAGGAGGACCTGGCAGCAGCAGTCCTGACAGGTAGAGAAATGCTGAGCAAGGTGTGCTGGCAGGTGCAGGAGTGAGGAATTTCACAGCCAAGTCACCTCTCCCATGGGATTAACTCACTCAACATTGGCACTGTGACACCATCAATAATTCCAGGTGTTCCCCTCGAGCCCTCATGGCAAAGCCAAATTCCTTCTGGGCTTCTCACATGGTTTGGGGATATCGTGGTGGTTTGGGCTTGTCCTGGGTGGGGACTGCAGAGCTCAGGATTGGTGTGGGAGCAGCACGACCGTGTCCCGGGACCTGCTCTGGGTGCTGTGTCCCCTGTTCCAGGGAGCTGCTCGGAGCTCTGACACGGCACCAACGTGGTTCTGCTCCTGAGCCCTCTGCATAAAAGGAAATGGCAGCTGCTGCAGCGTTGCTGCTGCCCTGTCCTTCAAACAGAAGAGACTTTTAGGGAATATGCACCAAGGCTGGAGCAAACCTGACCGGGAGCACAGCTCGGCCCATGCCCACTGCAGGAACCGGCTCCTCTGGTCTTGGCAGCACTGACTCTCAGCTTCTGCTTAGAAAAATATTTACATTTCCACCTTTCCAGAGGCCAGAACGGCTGTTCAGCAGGAAGGGACACAGAGGCATCATCCTGGGGCTGCAGGCAGCTGGAGAACCCCTGCCAGACAGCAGCTACTCCTCTGCCAGTGTGGAAATGCAGCCACAGCCTTCCTGTGGCTTCTCTGTGCGCTACAATCAGTCTCTCCCTCCTGCCAAACCTCATCTTTTTACCCCAAACCACCATTAAAGCACCTGCTCACCATTCCAACTCCACATGGAACGGGGAAATGCTGACAAGGGAACCATCCTCCCATCCGAGGGGCCTTGAGAAGATCAGCTTTGGAGCACCTGCAGCTCTTCCATGTGGGAGAGATGAGGGCCACAGCTGGACCCTGCACCTTCCCACCCCACCATGCCAGCTCCCAGCCAGGAGGGCGCCCAGGGCTGCCCCTGCCCACGGCAGCTCCAGGCTCAGGAATCTCCTTTGGTCAGCGAGGCTATAAATAAACCCTCCCCAGTCGCCAGAGAGAATTTGTGTTGCTCCAGATGTTGCCTGGTTTTGCCATGGCAACATCACAACAGGATGTAACATTGAGCTGTGAGGAACTGCTCCGAGAAGGACCAATTTCCAATCCTAACAAGAACAAGAGAACAGCCAGGGACTCACCAGCAGCCTGGACACGCTCCAGCCATTCCACAGTCCCATCTTGTGGTTCCCCATACCCAACTTGCACCCACCTTTGGAGCCGGGAACAGCTCCATGGGGAGGCTCCATTTTGGGAAGCTGAACAGAGCAAGGAGAGATGTCTCCATTGACCCAGCCGAGGGATGTGTGAGTTAAATGAGCCAACGGCAAACACTGACCCCAAAGCGGTGTTGGCCGAGGGTCAGGCTGCGCTCCAGGATCTCAAACAGCAGCGGGATGCTGCTCCTCTCAATCCCGAGCTCGGGGGCTCCCAGCTCGCTGCGAGCTGCCCAGCTCTGCAGAGTAACCCCAGGGCGTAGGAGCCCCATTCCGCCCCTGCTCCCGCCGTTTCCCCGCCGGCGCCATCGTGTCAGCACATCTGGGAAGCTCCAGGGGAGGCCTCGTCCCTCCACCAAGTGCTCCGTGCTCCAGTCCTGGATCGGGGCAGGGACAGATCCACTTCAGCTCCCGCTGCCTCAGCTCCTGCAGCAGCACCTGCCCGGGCCGCGCCAGAGCTGCTCCCACGCCTGGAGAGCCATCCCTCCCCTGGGGATAGCCTCAGGTGAAAGAGACCCAAATGCTCCAGACCCAGCCTGGCAGCCCGGGGCAGAGCCCTGGATTGTTTGCAGATGATTTCCCCAGCCAGGGAGCTCCTGTCCATGCAGGTGGGAGCTGCTCCTGGGCTTCCGCACCTGGGATGTGGCTCTGCTGAGGAGACCAAGGCTCTCCCAGGTGGATTTTCCAGGCTTGGCAAGGTGCAGGTGTCACTTTTCCATGTGTCACATCCTTTCAGGAAGGTGAGCGGCTTCTCTTGAACCCAGTCTGGGGTCTCTGAAGAAATCAGGTGGAGAATGAGTGAGTTCCATCCTGTTCCTCTAGGTCCAGGAGCATCAGAAAACAGCCAGGACCCAAAAATGAGGGAAGCACAGCCAAGCTAGATGGGGAATGCAAACATAGGTGCGGCAGTGGCTCCTGGGGCATGTCCCATTCCCTCCTTTTCATTCCATCCCTTCAGCACCTGTTCCTTCCCCACCTCCAAACAAAGCTACAAAACACATTTGTAAAAGGAAAAAAAAAAACCAACTTTATTGTTTTTCCTCACAAGAAGCACATAAAATATCCAGGACATTTTTACAAACAAAAGTAAAAAAAAAAAAGTGCATGATACATCCCTCCTGCGGGCATACAGTACAAAAATCCTGCAGATTTCCATATAAAACCGGGGTAAGAAATACCATGGAATAAAGGAACGTTGTTATGGAGTACAGCAATGCACGGGGAGAGCTACACATCACTCACCTCCCTCCTCAGGGCCTGGCCGGGACAGAGCCCGGGAGGTCGGGCACTGCTGCCACACGGAGCGACGCCACCGCAGCGGGAACGAGGCGCCGGTCTGAGCGGTTCAGGATTTCTGGCAGGACGGGACAGGGTTTGGGTCTGCCGAGCAAAGCGTGATCGGTGATGGGATGTGTCCCCGCACACCCCGCCCGCCTTCCGGCAGCGATGCATAGATACACGGGATACACGGGATACGTGGGGACACCGGAGCAGCTGTCACGGAGCCCTTCGGTTCTGCCATGCCCAGAGCAGAGGGAAGCGGTAGCAGGTGAGCGGTGCCGAGCTCGGCGGGAACAGGAGGGCAGGACAGCAGGAGGGACGGCCTCGCTGCCACCGGAAACACCAAAAGCACCAAGAACTCCCCAGAGAACAGCAAACAGCAGAGTCCAACAGCTCAGCAGATACACAGTGTTTGTAAACTATGAGTAAGGCACTCCATCGTAAGGACACGTACGACACGTGGGGAGGACGAGCACATCAACCTTGTCATGCAACAAACCCGACGGGACGGGGAAGGTTTGGCCACAACCCCCCCGGGAATGGCACCGCGGAGCTCTCGGAGCAGCTCCCACCGAGCCGTGTCTGGATCCCGAGCACGCAGGGAGGGAGCCCCGAGCCCCGAGCGAAGCCTGGGGCTGATCCAGCCAGAGCCAGGCGGGAGCGGCAGCGGGGGGAAGGCGGAGGGTGCCGAGCTGAGCCCCGGAGCGCGGCGGGTTGGACGCGGCAGAACTCGGCAGGCACTCGAGAAACAGGAAGGAAATGGGATGTTCGCTTTGTGTCAGTTCACAGAATTCTCATAATACGTTAAAAACCATCCCCAGCGCCTGTTCGCTCGGGCAGGCAGCGATGGGAAGGGTCGGCAGCACACACAATAACCTGTTCGGTGGCCCTGGCGAGCCGAGGGTCACGGTGGAATTGTCCCGGGCAGGGGACGCGGAGGATTCCCAGGCACTGCTCCGACCCTGCGCACCCAAGAGCCCCGGGGCCTCCTGTCTGCCCCTTCCCAAATCTGAATGTGGGTGCGAAGGAGGACAAAGATGATCCAAACACAGGGAATGGATCTGGCCGTGGCTCACGGGGTTTTATCCTACCCTGACCTAAGGCTGCCTCAGCCCAGCCAAGCAGAGGCTCCTGCAAAACTTCCCTCCGGGAGCAGCTGTTACTCCACATCAGCTCTCCTGGGTGGAACAAGTGCAAATCAAATCCAGACTCTTTTGGGAGGGACAACTGTTCACTGATTGCCTGTCCCTACAATCCCTCACACGAATGAAACATGCAGGATCTTATGCTTAATGGGAAAAAGGAAACTCCAGGCATTTAGGGCAGGTCCCTTCCTTGAGACACTGGATTTTCAATCCATACAGTTCAGAGCAGCTGCTGCAGCCCGGCGCTGCCCCATCTCAAAGAGGGGAGTTGCAAGAAAGCCTTTCCACAGAGATCTTAAAATGTGGGAATACTCACACACTCACTGCCAGGGTAAGCAAATCCACCTGTTTGACCCCCTCAAGTCTACTTCAAAACGTCACCCAAAGGCACAAGGCCTCAGGTGGGACTGGGGGGCACCGAGGTGTGGAGCACATCCCCTGCTCCCTTCCCAAGCTCTTCCCTCTGGACTCAGCGAGGGCTCTCATGGAGCAGCTCCTGACCAGGCTGGCTGCCAAAAATATTCACAGAAAATGAGCATTCCCTAGGGAAGGGCTGCACTGCCGTGATCCAAGCCCTGGCAGGAGGGGCTAACACCGGACTGAGAGCAGCCCCCTGCTGCCCACCTTTCCTCCAACATCCCTCTCCTCAGAGCGTGTCCGTGTTTCTGTCCGACTGCTCCCCCCAGCAGGATGCACGTGGCTCCCACACACACCACGAACAACACCCAGGATGCCTCCAGCAGCTCTCTGGGCACAGGGACCGTCCTACAAAACCGACAGCACAACCACAAAAGACTCTGTCGGGGGTTCCCAGGAGAGCCACCCCTCCTCGGCCACCTCACGTCACCCAGAGCCCCGCGACAGAGGGTCCCCGGAGCACCCACGACACTGACACGGCTTCACGTCACAAAGGTCCACGGGCAACCACCGGCCAGGCTCCGTCAGCACTGGGACAACACCGAGCACGACGACAGCAAAACACCCCAAGAACACAACACCTGTGACAGCCACACAGCCAGGGTGGCATCGGGTCACAGCGTCCCCACGGACACAGCTCAGCGCTCTTGTCACCTCCCAGCCACGGCCCGGGGAAGCCTCTGTGTCCACACTCCTCCAGGCCTTTACAGCTAAGGGAATTCCTTCAAACAACAGCAAGAATCCTGGGAAAAGCCTTTTGGATAAAAGCTCCAAACAACAAACCAGGATGAAAAGCCAGCGAGAACAGAGGTAGTGTGCGTGTCACCATTTTAAGGATTTTCCACAAGTGCCCTGTTTAAATAGGGACTTGTGTTTGTTCTGTTAAAAAAAAAAAAGTAATGAATAATTATTTTGAGTCTTTGAAACGGAATATTTCAGCATTTTAGATATAGATAGAAATACAAATATCTATCCATAACCACACACAAATCCACGTTTTTACACTTGGCAAACAGTATTAGGAAGAGCATCCTGCAGGACAACAGGCAAGTCACACACCAAGTCCTCCTCTAAGCCATGCAACACATTTTATTTCCCTTGTGCCCTTCACCATTACCCATCGTGGTTCTTTCCTCCTCTCTCGGAGCACAAGGAGGGGGTGAGGACGAGGGGATGCAGATCAGGTGCACGTCAGGTGATAAAACAGCGGCGGGCGCGATGAAGGAACGCTGCAAATCCCCAAAATCCAGCCCCCCTCCTCCCCCTGCAAGGCATCAACTTTTGCCCATCCAAAGCGCGTTCTTCAAGCTCCCAGCCAGAGGCTTCACCCCCAGCTTGGAGGCGCCGTCCGCGCTCCTCGGAGGGGGCTCGCAGAGCATGGAGCACTCGCTGGACACGGCCTCCTTGGAGTCCGTGATGGTGGACACGTCCATGTCGCTCGACAAGTCCTCGGAGGACAGGTTAAGACATCCCAGTTTGGCGAGGGAATTGGACCTTTTCAGGGGCGAGGACACGGTGAGGCCGGCCAGGCGCAGCCTGGTCTCGATCTCCTGCGTGCGCTGCTTCACCAGCCCGGGCTTGCCCCGCACGCTGTGGATGCTGTCGCTGCTGGAGCTCCGCGTCAGGTTGGAGCTGCGGGAGGAGGAGGGCGTGTAGCAGATGGTCTTCAGGAAGTCCTTGGTGAAGCTGCTCGTGTGCTCCAGGCGGCACCAGGCCGGCGTGGAGGTTTTCTGGGGGACGCCCTCCGGGACGCGCCTCACCCCCAGCTTCTCCGCGTCGTTCTCCACGTCTCCGGGCGCCGGCGGGGCCGGGGCCAGGAGAGGCACGAGGCCGGGATGGGACATCAAGTCCTCGCTTTCCTCCACGATGCTGGAGTCGACCCTGCCCAGGGGGCTGTCCCGGAGCAGCGCCGAGGTGTCCGAGGGCAGGCTCTTGAGGCGCTCCAGCTCTTTGGTGTGCTTCCTGACCAAGCCCGCCTTCTGCAGCTGGAGCAGCGACTCCTGGTGCTGCATCAGGTAACTGTTGGCGCTCGGCTTTTCCAAGTCTTTGCTGAACAACAGGTACTTCAGGTCCTTGGTGGCTCTGGGGTCCTTTCTGGCCAGAGACTCTTCCCTCACCGCCTCTGCGGGAAGGAGGCTTCTGTCACAGTGGGAGTTTCTCCTGGGCAGCAGAGTTTTTTCAGGCGTTTTTGGCCGATCTTTCCCTCTCTCCAAAAGGCTGCAGTGCTGATCGAGTGACCTGCACGCGCCAACCTCCACAGTCCCGGCTCCTGGCACCAGGGGGAGAGCAGCCTCGTCATGCTTAGTTCTGCCTGGTTCCTCGGGGAGCGCCCTGCTGGGCGGGTGCTCCAGCAGGGGGGAGTGCAGGTGGGACAGGAGGGGCGGCTGGGTGCAGATGGTGCCGCTGCGCCGCGCGGGGCCGAGCCTCTCGCACTGCTCCCCGAAGGAGTCGGGGGCCAGGCCCGCAGAGGAATACATGCAGTCGGTGCAGGACTGGTAGGAAGGCTTCACCTTGCTGAGGATCCCAAACACGGCATCGTGCTGCGGGAGAGAAAACGGGGACAGATCAACGAGCGTGGAACGGACACCGGCACAGCCCACGAGGTGCGGGAGAGCCAAAGAGATCCGGAACGAAGCCCATTCCCACCTCAGGCCCTGCAGCAGGAACTAAAGCCACGTGCTTTCCCAGCAGACAGTGTCTCCAAGGAATACCTACCGTGCCAAGCGAGGGTCATGCAAGCGAGCTGCCCACAGCACTTTACAGGGCACTCACTGGGCACTCTCTGGCATCTACATCCACAGCTCGGGCAAGCAAAGCCCTGGTCAGAAGCGCCTCGAAAGGGGAGAAGCTCATCATGGAATGAAAGGCTTTATCCAAGTCAAATGAAACTGGGCTATGAGGATGAGAAGAGCAGTTTCACTTGCAGCAGAGTCAGCCATGCCAATCACCTCCATCTCACCTCCATACGCACCTCAAAATCCTCTGGGCAACTCCTTTTGCTGTTGTTGTTATTCAAGTTCTCCCTATTGAGCCTGCTCTCCTCCTTGTGCGTGGACAAACGCCGCTTCCACTTTTCCATGGGATTTTCCTCCCTGACACCGTCCTCCCCTGGCTCCCCGAGGACCGTCCTTCCCTTCCTGGGGCTGAAGTCCAATTTCTTCTTTGCCTCTTTGTCACAGAATCCGCCCAGCTCTGCCAGAGGCTCCGCTCTCTCCGGGGCCTTTCCCGTCTCCATCAGCCTCCCCTGGGATGGTGCAGAGGGAGGCTGTCCCACCAGGGCCTCCCGCTCCAGCTGCTCCATGTGGAAGAAGCCCTCCCTGTCCCCGGGGATCTTGTTCTCCAGCAGCGTGTCCGAGAGGCGGCGGAAGCAGTAATGGAAGCCCACGGAGCCGTCGGAGCCGCCGCGGTTGTCCAGGTAGGCTGACTGGGAAGGCATGTCCAGGTCAGCCAGGCGGTTTTCCAGGTCGATGTCCAAGCTCTCCAGTAAGAAATCACCCGACCCCGTGGTGCCGTCGGTGTTCTGGGGCAGGTTGCTCTCTGCCTGCTGCTTCCACAGTTTATTGTGGCGCTGCTTGCTGGAGAGAGGACAAGGACACGAGTGACTGCCCAGCAGGATGCCCAGTGCCAGGAGCTCCCTTCGGTCTCCACAGCCCAGAAACCAAGGGCTGGGCCCGGACCTGAGATCCCATTTGGACAAACTGCCTCCAGCACTGGGATTTTCCCCCCACCTGCCCATTCCAGAGCAGTGTCCTGAGCGCAGCTGTGGTGGGATCAGACCTTGGGAGACCCCTTGGGGCACAAAAGTCCCCTCAGAGCACAACACCCCAAAACGACCCCTCTGCAAATCCCACGGCACAGCTCCTGCTGAACCAGGGGACAGAATTCTCTCCTCTATCCTTAGAAGATAAATACTACAGCCCTTGCAGTGACAGAGCCCTGGGGTTGGCACAGAACCCCAAACGCTTTGCCTCCGGAACGGCCTGATCTCAGTTCTGCCTCATAAAACAAGAACAATGCTGTGCTGAGCAGCACTGGCTGCTGAGAAACCCAAACGTGCTTCCCAAGCACACAGAAACCCTCACTGAATTACACCAGAGCAGCTCTCCCAGCTAATTTCCATGCAGGGAGCCTGGCACGGGGAAGGCTCAGGAAAAGCACGACCGGTCCAGGATTCTGCCTGTGCCCTTCTAAAGGGACCCTCACGCATCCCAGTGAGATCCAGCAATCCTTTGTGACGCTGTCCACCACCAGCTCCTTTCCTCCCCACGCATCCCGAGCCTTACCTGGCATCCAGAATGCCCTCGTACTCCAGCAGCTGCCGCATGAAGCCGGCGTTGGGCCGCGTGATGCTGCGCTTCTGCTTGACGTAGTTGTAGGCCTTTTCCAGGGACCAGCCAAACTCCTTCATGGCGTAGGCGATGACGGTGGACGCCGAGCGGCTCACGCCCATCTTGCAGTGCACCAGGCACTTGGAGTGGTTCTTCCTGCAGGAGGACAAACAGGAGAATAAATCCCACGGCCCCGGTTAGGGATCTGTTACGGCTCCACCGCCGGAGGGACGGCGCTCCCTGCTCTGCCCACCACGTCACCGCTCTGGGATTATGAGGCCAGCAGAAGAATCCCTCTCCAGAAAAGCTGGGAGTAAGAGATGGGCAGCCTCATTGGCTTCAGAGACCATCCTGAAGCCTCCTGCCTCCATCCAAATCTTGGGATACTGGGGAAGGCAGGGTTTGACAGGCTCTGTCTGCAGAGACAGCTGGGACAGGTCCAGCACGGACATGGCTGGAGCAGCTCCAGAACTTCTCCAGAAGAGGAAATATCCTCATTTCCTTTCGGAAGCAAAACAAAATAGTAATAAAAATGCTGGGCTAGGAACAGGTTAATGGCGGTCCGGGAAGGGACAGGGCACGAGGGAGCTCTGGGAACACGGAATGATGATAATGCCAAGGCCCTGCAGTTCGTGTGGCTTCATGAGGGCCCAGAATGAGACACAGAGAGCTGGGATGTGCCCTCCCCCGGGGCCAGGTGTCCCAGCACTCACTTGGCCTTGTTGATGAAGTGATAAGCCTCGTTCCAGTGTGCCAGCAGGTCCGTGGTCTCCTCGTCGTACACCCGGATGTTGTGGTAGGCAAACAGGCCTGGGAAGAAGTTGTCGATTTCCCGGGTGACGTTCAGGATGTAGTCAATGCTGTGGGCACCAGGAGAGACACCCTGAGCTGCCGTGGTCATCAAACAGGCACCGAGGGATCCATGGAATCCAACCCAGCAGAGCTGGAAGGTTTTACCTACAGCCCTAAACCCCCGGTACAGCCAGTGACACGGGGTACACAGGAGGCTGTCCTGCCACCTCTCACTGCCACCACATCCCAAGTGTCCAAACACCCTGGGCACAGGAGGGAGAAGTTTATTTTATCCCATTCATCGTCTCTGAGACTGTGCAACCCAACCAGGAACTTCTCGCTGTGCCACACAGCTCTGGGGTGCAGAAAGAAGTGAATCATCTGGGAACATAACCCAGGAATCACCATCTCCAGCTGCAGGTTTTAGCTGCAATCCCATCCCTTCCCCTTCTTTCTGGCCAAAGCTATAAGAGTCACATGTTATCTCTTGATTCCTGCCAAATAGCACAGCAGGGATAACAATGTACCCAAGAATGAAATGTCCAGATTGATTTATCACCTCCTATCACTGAGAAAAATCAAGGACACAGGATATTTGTCTCAGAATTTATCCAGCTTTGCCTTTGGACACTGCATATCCCAATGCAAGACACAGTCATTAACACCCTGCTTGATTTCCTTGTCCCAAGATGTGCAGACATCTGCTCCTAACAACTCCAAATGAAACATCTTCAGCTGTGCTGAAATTGTGAAGAATTTCAGTTCCCCAAATCAAGGTCGGTGCAGGCCTTGAGCTGGAGCAGAAAATACTCATAGGCAGAATTCTCCCTGATCCAAAAAGTGTGGCAGGGAATGGACCGTGAGAGGATGGGAGAGACACCTGGAGCTGCCTGGCCAGGCAGGTGAGGAGGAGGAGTTTGCTCATCCACAGGCAGCTCTGCAACGTTCTGAGTGGAGATTTTTCCTTAGTGCTGCAAGCCTTGCTCCTCTGCAGCACTGGGGGATGGAGACCCCTCATGAACAACAGGTTTGGTGATTTTCACTCTGTGCTGGTGATAAAAGTGAGGTTTGGAGAGATTTCTCCATAGAGCTGCTGGTGTGAAGCTACCCCGTGGCTGAGAATGGGCCCCACATAAAAGTGAGGTCCTACAGATGTTCCTCTCCTCTGTTCCTCTCCAGAGCCCGGGGGGAACTGCAGGCACGCAGAGAGGGTTTGGAGCCTGGGAGGAGCAGTACTCACCCCGAGCCCTGCAGCTCCTCCAGGTTGGACGCGTTCCACTCGGAGCCCTGCAACAGCCACAAAGACATTTCCAAAGGATCCCAAACCAGCCCTTTCCCCCACGGTTCTGCAATCCCCCAGCCCCAGCCATCCTCCCGAGCTGGCTGGAATGTTGGGAGCAGGAAGAGGGCACTGATGTTCTGTCCTGAGCAGGCAGGGGTCTGCTGAAGGAGGGAGCGGGGCACAACTCACCCACAGGGTTAGTTCTAGGCCAGGATATGACTGAGCTCATCCCAAACCACTGCCCCTGGCCACTCTGGATTTTTAAACAGAGAGAAATAGTTCAGGGAAACAAAGTGAATACACCTGTGATCCCAGACATGCCACACATGAGAAGTGAGGCAAATCCTGAAAGCTCTGGGGGTGCCTACACCTTGGATTCCCCGCAAACCTTCACAAGAGAAAGCTTTAAACTGCTAAAAAGCAGGTTTTGCCCTGAAACACGAGCACTTCCTCTGACTCTCTCCAGAACAACAACAAAAAGACCCAACAGACACAAACTGTTCATCTCTGGGAAGTCTTTGTTCCAGAGGCAGAGTCTGGTTTTGCCTGGAGTACCATCTAGTGGCAAAGGATTGGACAGAGCACAGCAGAGCTCCCCTGGAACTCACCAGGTACAAATGATCAAAAATCAGGGATGGTTTGTCCATCTGACCCAGGATTAGCAGCATTTCATTGTCTATGAATTCCTTGAATTCCTTCAAGTTGCAGTTCATGTGTTTCTCCAGCTCGTTTCGGATCTGCAGAGCAAACACAAAGGATGGCGATGGAATCTTGGCATCCAGCAGAAACATTTGTGGGCACTTCCCTGCAGAACAACTTCTCACTTTTTCATTAAAAACACCAACAGGGACTCAGCCTTCTGGAGAGCAGGAATTTCAATATGTGGCATCTCTCCAATTATCCCAGAATGGTTTGTGTGGGAAGGGACCTTAGAGCTCATCTCCTTCCACACCTTCCACTACCCCAGGGTGCCCCAAGCCCTGTCCAACCTGGCCTCAGACACTTCCAGGGATTCCAGCTTCTCTGGGAATTGCATCCCAGCCCCTCACCAGGAAGGATTCCTTCCCGATATCCCATCTATCCCTGCCCTCTGGCAGTTTAAAACCACTGTGCCCTGCCCAGGTATCCTGATATCCTAAATCCCCAAACAAAGAAGTTGTAAATAAAATTTCAGATAACATCTGAGGGGGGAAAAAATATTTTGGGTACCTGCTCCTTAAAAATAGTAGTTTGAGAGATAAAAACCAAGAGCTTGTCTGCAGCAGGAGTGAGGAACACGTCCACAGACAGACACATTCTCAGCTTCCTCCTACCACTTGCATGTTAATAAACTCCTCTAAAAACCAAAAACCCACCCCAAAAAGAACCATTCCCACTCTGATCACGTCTGCACTGTGGGTGGATGGATCAAAGCAGCCTGGGGGATGGATCCAAACGAGCTCGAGCCTTGATCTGTGATTTTCCATCCATAAATTCACCAGCAAAAAGCTGTCTGCAAGGTTCTCTGACATTTGTCCAGGAAAAAAAAAGGAAATAAAACCTTAACATTAAACTTGAAAGTCACACAGTTGTTACTGAGGTCCTGAAAGATGGTTCTGATGCTGGGATTATCCTGATTTCTCAGGAGGGAAGTGCAGCAAAGCCAGAGCACAGCCTTTACAGGATGGTTGAAATGCCCATTCCAAAGCCAGAGACACCCAAGGCTTACGGTGCCTGCTCACCACTCTGCAGAGAGGGAGCGTGGCAGGAAGAATAAGAGTGAGAATTCTTTCTGTTTACCTCTTTGGAAGTCACATTTTCCAGGTCTTTGCTGGTCATGATGCTCCGGAGCTTGGCCTTGATGAGCCGCTCCGTTCGTTCCCTTTCCGTCGGCCTGGGAAGGAACGGGAAGAGAAGGGGATGATTCCAGGCTGGCAGCACGTGCACAGCACTGAGGAGGGAGGGGAAAGGTTTGTGTTAAAGGGAATTTTAATGAGAATAATGGAAAAGAAAAAAAAAAAAAAAAAGAAAAGGCAGTTTGATGGTGCTCATACACTATAGCACAAGCTGAAGTTTCAGGTCTGACTCTTTCACACAAACTCTCTTTCGCTGCTTTTGCAACCCCAGAAATGAACCAGGCCAGGAAGAACAGGGAGAAGGGGAAATTTCCTTCATGAGCCAAGCAAACTTTTCCAGATCAAATGCTGCACTGACTTGTCAACAAAGAGGGCCGGGGAGTCGGGGCGGGTGGACTCCAGGTCCTGCATCGCGTTCCACTCGTTGATGCAGCTCTGGTCCGAGCTGATGCAGCTCTCGTAGTAGGCAGCCCACACCAGGGCCAGCCCCCCTGGGAAGTAGTTGTACCTCCTGGCAACTTCACAGGCTTTGTGGAGGATCTGTAAAGCCGACCTGCAGGGTGAGAGAAGAGATTTGGGCAGCCGTGAGCAGATAAAGCAGGAGCTGAGAGAATTTCACGGAGGAAAAGCGATTTTCAGCGTTAGTTGTTGCAGTTTGCTCATTGAAAGCAGGAAATTTATGGTGTCAGAGCTCAAAGAGGCACAAACTGCACCTTGGGGGCTTCTCCCAGCAGGGCCGAGGCAGGGGCTGAAATCTTCTCCTAATTTACAGGGAAGAAGGAGGCACGAGTCGCTCTGGGGTCTAATCATTAACCAACTTGCACAGCCAAAGGAAGATAAAGAACAGGGACAATTTTCCAACCACCTCCAGCAAGGAGCCTGATGCATATTTACCAGCATTCCTGGCCCCTGACGGGCTCCAGGGACAAAGCCCAGATTGGGTCATTTGTTTTTGCAAATCTTAACATTACTTTTTCCTTCCTTCCCTCCTCAATTTTTCCTTTCTTTAAGGCTCTACTCCAAAGTTGTTGCACTGAACACATCAACCACATCCAAGGCCGGCAACAGGAAGGGCCAAATTCAAAACTGACAGGAGCAGAAGATTTATTTGCTTCTGCACCAAACCATCCCTAGCACATCCTTCTCCACAGCTGTATCTCTTCCCTTGAGATGCTGCAGGGACAGGGATCTCTCCAGGCTCCAAGGGAGCATTGCCCAGGCAGAGGGAGATGCAGTTCCATGTGGAGCAGCCTCTTCAGGGAGGAATTTTGCAGGCTCAGCCACCTCTCCTTCAGGGGTTTGGAATCCCTGCAGGAGCTGGAAGGTGAATGGGCACCTGGGGCTGCAGGAACCCCAGGAATGGGGCAGGACACAGGGAATGCCACGGGCTGGCAGGGGGCCCTGAACCTCCTCTGTCAGCCAGTGAGAGAAACATGCAGAGAGAGGAAATTCTTGGTTTGCAGCTCCAGGAATTCAAGTTCATCTTTCATATTTATTCATCTCCCTGGTGCCACCTCCCCCATGCTGAAGGACACAGAGCTGCTTTGAACTGAAGCAGCAGATCCTGGTTTGGGATCAGGATTCCCACAGCCCCTGTGCTGACACAGGGAAGCAGATCTCTGCTGCAGCTCATACCCATTGTGGAGAAGGCTAAAATGCAGCTGATTTAAGAAAAAGCAAAACAACAAACTACTGACAGAAAGAAGAGTGTCTCCCTGAGCCCAGCCCCTCACGTACCACATGGCTTGCACTGACACAGGTTTGAAGATGTGCATCCTCCCTGCAGTGCTCACGCTGAAGCCACTGATGGAGAGAGGGAAAAAGGAGTCAAAAACTGCTTTTCTCTGCACGCCAACCTGCCCTCTACAAACAGCTACTGCACTGGGGCACTCGTAGGCCAGAAGAATCAGGAGGAGAATTTCTCTCGCTGATTCTCTAACCTCCCAAGTAAGAATGCAAGAGTAAGAATGGCAAGAGGCTGCCAGGAATGGGAGCTCCAGTCCTCAGAGGGGTTTCAGAGCATTCCCTGGAGCCCTGGGAGCAGTGTGAGGGCAGCAAGACAAGAACTCACTGTTTGAATAAGAGGACTCTGCAGCCATGAATCCAAAATGGGCACTTCATTTGCAAGGTGATGGAGAATCTCTCCTAGAGCAGCCCCCAGGTAGGGAAGGACATTCACATTTATCCTTTTAATGTGGTTTCTTACCCATCCCCATCCAGATGGATTTTAGTATCACTCCACAGGCGAAGAACCATTCCTATAGTGCAGCTTTTACTGGAAGAGAGATGGTGAGACAGGAAGTTAAATATAGGCCACGATGTGGTCATGCCAATAGCCTAAATTATTAATACTCTTTAATTTTTAAAATCCTCAAGCCTTGCTCTAGTAATCCCTTGTAATATTTTAGGCCACCAAATAAAACTGGAAGCTGGAGTCTGAAGGTCTGACAAGGTGATAACTCCTGGTGATTGCTCCATGGGATCACTCTAAAAGGTGGAACAGATGAAAATGGATTTTAGGGGTTTATCTGAACCAGAAGAACACTCTCAGTTCAGACAGGCAATCTGGCAAGAAAACCCTGCTATAATGAAGGCCAGGAACTTCCAGCCTTAAATAATAAAGCTACTGAGATATTCAGGTTTTAAAGGAAATTGGGATGCAGACAGCAAAAGAAATCCATCCTTCATTCATCTTCCCTCACATCAATAATCACCAGGAGCAAATTAATGCAAGGTTGTTTCAGAGTGGAGGTGACACGGCAAACTTCACCTGCTGTGGCACACTAAGGGAATGCCACATGGGAATTTCAGAGCAGGACAGAGCCTGCAAAGCCAGTGACAATAACCTGATGAGGAAGGCACAGCTGGGAGCTTCCCTACAGATCCCTCTGCTGTGCAAAGCTTCCCCTCCCACCTTCCAGGGGAAAACACCACTGAGGTCTTCCAGAATGAAACAAAACTCATAGAGGCTGCACCACGAGGACAGGGCAGCTTGTTAAGTTCTGGAAGAACACACACAACAGCCTGGCAGCTCCAGCCTCTGACTCCAGCTCTGCCAAACCAGCCCCTTCTCCCCTGAGCCAAGAGCTTTTCTGCCTTGGTTTACTCACCAGAGCTGGAATAATCTGAGAGGGGCTGCAATAACAAAATATTTCACTTGCTTTTCCAAATACCGTGTGCTCTTATCAGTCAGACAAAAGGAACAGCTCGTTGCTGACACAGTTGTTTGTTGGTTTTGGAGCTACTTTTGCAGTATTGTTTTTTGACGTTATTTGGCAAGAAAGCTACTCCCCAAAAGCAGCTCCATTGCATCATTCCATCAACACACGAGTCTGGGGGAGAGAATGAGTTCCAGTTTTGCCAATGTGTCTGCAAGAGCACTTTGCAGGGAGCAGGAACAAACTCCCACTGACGAGGTGGATGCCACGGCCTTTTGATTCCACGGAGACCGAAAACTTTCCTGAATAAAAATGTCAGAAAACTCAGCCCCCGTGTCCTTTCTCTTGCTGGAATCTGCAGGTAACCCAACTGCTCGGGGGACTGTTTTGGTGCTGGCAGGGAGCCCATCCTGCCTGGTTGCCAGCTCAGACCTACCTCTCCTTGCTGGAGAAGTCCACTCCCAGCAGGATGTTCTCCTCGGTGTCCTGCCGCCCGCTGCTGTACACCACCACCATGTAGCGCACGCGGTCGGTCCACACGCTCTCCAAACGCACGGCCTGCAAACCACCTCTGCCTCGTTAGTGCTGCCACTGCTGCACAAGGCTTTCCAAGTCCTGATCATGCCCAAAAGCTTTATTTAGTGCAGTGGGGAAGATACAGCGAGGTTTTGTTGCTGTTCGGGTTAGGGGAAGATTAGCTGTGGTTACCCGCCCCGGTTTGAGGAAATGCTACAAAATGTAACCCAAAGGTTTGTTCTGAAGTTTCAAGCAGGAACATTGGTCGTGCACTGAGCTGTAAACAGGCAGGCTCAGAGGATTCTCCCACTCCCAAACTTTCACTGAAATAGCTCAGTCCTACAGGAGGCACAACTGGCATCGATTTCTCTGCAGAGAAGTGACTTTTACAGCAGAATTTTATCTGCAGATTTCTTCAAAAGAAAGCCCAGCCCAGCTGATGCAACTTCAAGGCTGACTTAAAAGTATCCAAGAGAATCAGCAAGGTCCTGTCTCCCCTCCTGTGTTAGTGTTTGTCAGCTGGATAGAAAATTAAATCTAACAAAACAACACATTTCAGGCAGAGCAGTTCTCAGACCCACACCTGGACACGAGGACCAGGGCAAAAGGAGTGGTCAGGAAAATGGGCTAGGGCTGGAAACCAGCACAGAGTTCAGGCAGCTCTGAAATCTAGGGTTCTCCAATGCTTTTCCTGCTCCTCTGCAGTTCTCCTGCAAACGCTTCCAAGAGAAATGAGAGCAGGAGAATGCACCTGTCCTTACCAGTTTGATCCTGTCCTCGCAGCGCAGGAGGTTGATCATCACCTGGAGGTGCTGGGGCAGGTCACCTGCACAGAGAGCAGAGCAAGCATCAGAAAGGGGCTCTTGCTGCACTAGGAATCAGCAGTCTTGACCCTTAAAGAAATTGGATGTTTCTAAGTAAAAAAAAAACAACAAACTAATTAAGGAAGATCAATTAACTTTGCTGTCCCAGAGAGGACTAAGAGAAATGACATTCTTGGATGGGCATTCCCACCCCTGGAGGGGTGAGAACCCAACCTTACAGTATTTGGAAGCCACCAAATCAGTTGAAATCACCTGTGCCTAGCACAAGTGAGGATCCTCCTTCTGTCACAGCACCCTAGAGAGGACAAAGGTTTGGCCATTAGAACAGGTGAGGAAGAAAAACTGAGTAAAAAAGCAGGAACAAGGAGAAAAGAACAACTCTGAGCTATGAATCACTCCCAGCATGGTGGGATCAGCTCCCCCAGCCCTACAGAGGGTGTGACTGAGCATAAGTGACCTCCAGAAGGAAGGGCTGCAGCAACGGCCTGGTTTGGGTGATGGAGCCCTTCTGTCTCCAAATGCTGCTCATGCACCAAATCCCTTGAGCTCTAGGCCTGTGGGTACATTTCTGTTTGGGAAAGCAGACGAAAGGAACAAGGAATCTACAGGAAAACAAACCAAGTTCCCATCTAATAACTCAGTAATGCACTCATAACTTTCCATGTGAGATAAAATTCCTTCCGTAGGCTGTTCGCTGGGTATATGGAATTGCTGACGGTTAAAGAAACCCAAAGCCAAGCTTGGCATTCAAACACTCCCTTTGTGCTGAGTGTTTGCTGAGCAGCACCACACAGTACCACACTGTGCCTTTCCCACAGGCTCCTGCTCTCAAAATGCCCCAAAATCCCAGTTCTTCTTGCCCAGCACCCAGCTCTTCCCAAACTGCCAAAGGCAGAGGGTATAAACACGGCGGAAACAGAATCAACCTGATGCCCTTATCTGCACCCAAATCTCTAGGTACACTCACCACACCACTCCCTGCCACTTCTTCCCACCAGCTGGCAACTGGAAGGGACTGGGGGAAGCAGGACAGTCTGTTCTTAAAGCATGATAAACTCCAACAGACTGTGGTGAGCTGACAGGAAAGGGGTTTTTCCTGAAACCAGGATTTGAGGAGCTAACAAATGTACATCTATCCAGACACCCCAAAACTGACCAAGCGTTCCTTACTCTGACCAGCAAACAAAACCAGCATCAGGAAATTTCAAAGCAAAAAGTCCCAGGCTTCAGATTGCTGGAGGCTGGGAGAGCCCCTGGAGAAATGTCCAGGACATCAACAAGTGCCCAAGGGGGGCTGAGCTCTGTGACTCAGCCCTGCCACTTTTCCTCCCCACAGGCCAAAGGGGAGGCAAAGATTAACTCACACTGAGGCACAAGTGACATTTCCTCCTCTGTGGCTGGGGAAAACAGGGAGAGAGATTCCACACAGCCCTTCTGGCTGCACAGAATTCCCCGCCTAAAGAGAGCCGTGCAAAATGCCACCATTTTCACATAGAATAAATTCCTACTCCAGTCACAGTCCCAAACAGAATGGTAAAAGTTTAAACCAAAACTCAACGATCCCAGTGAAACACTCAGTAGTTTGAATGTGGGCTGAAGCCCTGGGTTTGCTCAGCAGGTTGTACAAGGCTCACCAGGACAACCTGGGGAGTCACCCACCCGTGCCATCAGCTGTCCCTTTGGATGGGAGGGAAAAAGGATCCCCAGAGGGGATTGAATTCATTACCTGCATGTTTGTGGGGATGCTGGAGGCTTCGCTGGCCCTGGGAGCTGTTTCCTTGCTGTAAGAAAAGGGCTGCACCTTTCACCATGAAAAAGCTCTCGCTGAGGCTGGAAAAAAAACAAAACAACCCACACAGGAGTCAGCTGAAAGGAAAGAGCAGCTAAATGTGCACATCTGGGAAAGGAAGGGCTTTCCTCACTAAAATAGTAGGATTTTTGCCCCAGCCACTTGCACAGCATGACTCTAGGATTATTCACGGATTATTCATCTGTCATTTTCCACCACTTTTATTACTTGGCCTCTGCAGGAGATACTTGCCTGAGCTGTCATGGGCTGGAAATGACTTTATCACTTGATTATGGAATTCTGCAACTAAAAAGAAGCAAAGGGTTGGACTTTTTACAGGCTGAGACCTGCAATGGACTGGAGAGCAGGTTCTGAGCCCATCATTTCCTGCTGATTGCAGTTCTTGACATTTCTTTGGAATGCAAAAAACAAGAACCTGCAAATGTGTAGATTTAAAGAGGAAGGGAGCTGCAACCTGCACATGCCAAGGGAAAGGACAGAGCCCTGGACCCTCAGGGATAAACAACAAGCACAAGAGCAGAGGTTTGGCTCTGCTGTGGCTGGATCAGCATCCTGGGATGGAGAATCTGGGCAAACACACTTTTCCAGAGGGCAATGACACCCGGGGCTGGAACACAAAGGAGGGGAAGGCAGAGCAGCACCAGCAGGGCCGGATTTCACCACTCCCGGACACACACAGGAGAATCTCGGGAATCCTTCAGAAACAGCCTTGGCCAGAAGCAGTGAAGTTGCATTTCCCACATGGCTGGAAATCCCTGTCTCCTGAGGTACCTTTCAGCTGCACAGGAACTGCCTGGGATGTGTTTCCTCCGCTCCCCAAAGAGCACAAGAGCCATTTGTTGTTCCAAAACCCAATTTTCCGCCGCCCCACGCTCACAGCCATAGATCACCATTAATTACTGTCTGCATCTACTAAACAGAAATTGCTCCATTATGAGACTGTGCTGCACAGGAGTTACTTATGCTCCAGCAAATGGTCCCGCTGGAGTTAGTACTCCCAGCACTCATCTATTCCCTGTTTTATCCATGGTCTTTGCCTTGGGGCAGGAGAGAGCGTTAAAGATCCCAATGCTCGGCTCTACCTCAGCATTTTTGTGAGGCCATGTATGAAATCCACATCATTTCAGATTTTCTAATCTCTTAAGAACACAGTCCAGGATCCCAGGCAAAGCTTCCTCCTCCTCTTTCAACTGAATTTCAAGAATTCCCCAGAAAAAGCTGGATCAGGTGTAAATTTGAGATTTCCATTGCTTTCAAAAAATAAACTAAAATTTCTTCCTGCATTCCAGGCTCCAGGAGATGAATAAAACACCGCAGGAGAAGCGCACTCTAATTCCAACAGTTCTCCACTTTCATTCCCACTGGATTCCAGCAGTTCCCCCTCACCACACTGGCTGTGTCTGAGCAGGATCCGAGCTCAGCCAGGGAATGTGGCTCCTTCCAGGAGCTGGCCAGGAAGAGCCTCGTTTCCTTCTCACCCCAGACCTCACAGGAAAGCGTTAAAAAAGGCCAGAAGTGACACAAAGACAGCGACCCCCACACAATGTATGGGATATTCAGCACTCACAAGAGGCAAGGAATGCTTAGATCATACACAAGGAGATAATTCACAGCATTCCCACGGTGAGAATTTGGGGAAAAAAATTCTTTGGGAAAGCAAAAAATTATCCTGAAATAGGATATTTTAACCCAGTGTTTTAACCCAAAGGATCTTTGATCTCAGAATACTGACTAGGATATTTACAGTAGCAAAAAAAGCTTGGAAAAAGCAGAGCTCCTTCCCAAAGTTATCAGGATCTCCTGCTCTGATGATACATCTTGACAGATGTTCTCTCCTGCAGTCAGGAAATCTGTAACAATAAAGCAGAATATTCCCAGTTGCAGGCAAAAGGGAAAACTGTGCTGCTGGAGCAGCGAGTGGTCCAGGAAAAGGAGAACTCACATAGCAAAGTTTTTGTTCCCATGTACCCACGTGTGTAGAAATGAACTGGAAAGCAAAGCCAGGAGCCTGCTGAGAGCAAGGTTTCCATTTCCACCGAAATCCCTGTTCCTACCCTGCACAGACCCTCCCGTACCCCCAACATTCCCCAGCTCCACGCCAGCTCCGGAGTCCATGTGCCCAGCAGGGTGAGGACGCAGGGAACACACCCAAACGCCTCTCTGCTCACAGTTTACACCACATTGTAACAACAACCTTACCCAACCCCAGCCCTTATCTCCGCTCTGGGAACTCTCTGCGCTCTTCCACTTCGCACAACTGCTCTGGACACAGCTCGGTGAGAAAGGCAAGGCACAGCTGCCTTTTAAATCCCGCAATAAAGGATTAACAATAAAGTTGTTCCAGTAAACAACTAAATCTCCAAGCTTTTTCTGTTTTTTTTTAAAAAACTCTCCTAAGGAACACCCAAACCCTGGCATTAAAGCCATCCCCAAGCTGTGCCCCTGGGCAGGGGTGACAGGTGCCCAAAGCACAACCCCGTGGCTCATACATACTAATTCGGGCTGGTTTTCTTTGCACAGCGGCAGCATCGTGGTGGCCCCAGCGTCAGACAGAAGTCAGGGAACTCGAAAAGATTCATAACCAGCTGGAAAACTCACATCATTTTCGCTTCTAAACCCATTAAAAAACAAAAACAAAACACCAGAAGGCAAAGAAAAGGTCGAGCGTATTTTCTGCGCGGAGCAGAGGAATCGCGGCTGCTGATGCTCCCCGGGAACTGGATGGCTTTGAGGGAACACTGTGTCTTCCTCTGATATCCTGCCTTGAAAAAGCACTTGTCCCAACACATCCTGATGAAAGAGGGCCATTCAAGAGGGGAAACAACCAGCTGAGGCTGGGCTAATCATTTCCCTCCTCCAGACTTGTTTGTTTGTTTACTTCCCCCCGCGTGCTCCTATCAGCACCCACGCAGTCCCTGCCTGCGGGAAGTCCGTATTCCCTGGGAGGGACAGGACTAGAGAAAAATCCTATGGACTGGTGGACTGGTTCATTCCTTTACAGTTGAAGCAATGCTTTCATATAGATACAGGAAATTTAAATGGCCCTTCCTTCACCGTCCAGCTGCCCCGTTGGGTTTCCAGAGCCATTCCCAAGCTCCTGCTGGACAAGGAGTCTCTCAGGTGCTCTGTGTCTGTGTGCTGGGGGCTGGCTGGCACTGAATTCCCTGAAGAGTTCTTCCTTCCAAACCCCAATCCTTTCTGCAGGCACACGCCATGAGGTCCCCCCGGCCTGACTGGGGACAGAAGGAGCTCTCTGTGCAGCTCTCGGCCAGTTCTCACCCGGTTCGACTGGCACACACCACAGAAACCACCCTGCATGCCCTTCCAGGAATCCAGCACAACTTCTCCACAAAGAGTCACTTCAGGATCTCGAATAAACACAGAGCCCACGAGTTTTGTCACGGCCCCAGGACCCCGATTCCCCAACGCAGCTGCAGACCAGTTCTCCTCCCACTCCCAAACGCAGGAAATTATCACCCTAAGAGAGGGAACAACCAACAACACTTTTCAGCGGCACCTGGGAAATGCCAGGAGTGTCAGGAAGAGGGTACAGACAGCGAGAGCCCCTCCTGCCCCCAGAGGCTGGCAAGGAGAGGGTGCTCATGGCCACAGCCCTGCTGAGAGCCGGCTCCAGAGGCTGTTGCTCCATCCCTTGGCTCCGTGCTGCTCGAGTTGAAAAGGAAATATTTCTTCCCCTTTGGGAAAGCTCCAGAGCAGCGTGGCTGCAGCACACATCAACCCCGTTTGGAGCGGCTGAAGAACACAATAGGCAGCGCCTCCTCCGCCGCCCCCCGGGGCCGGGAATGCCAGTAAGCAATCCCTTAAAAACGCTGGCGTTTGGGAAAAGACACGGAGCTGCTCATGCTCCTGGACAGCCAGATGCCAGTCCCACAGCAGTCTCCTCCAGGGCAGTTTGCTTTCCAGCCATCGTGGCTCCCTCCAGCTGTGCTGTGTCTCACCGTGCATGCCTCAGGTGCTTGAGTTCAGTGTTTTTATGGGGAAGCTCCCATAAGCCATAATCACCTTGCAGGACACCAGAAAACACTCTATTAACACATCTTATAGCTACAGAACTCTTCTCGAAATAAAGATCCACAGACAGAGCCAGGAGAGAGAAAACTACTTTTCCTGGGAAGACCCAGGCAAGCCTGAGGTGAGCGAGCAACCTCCTGCAACCAGGTCTGTGTTTAAGGAAGAAAAACACCACAAACTCCCACAAGAAAAGGAGTGTCCACTTCTCTCAAAGCTGGTCATGATTTCACAAAGGCAAACATGGTAAATGCCTTCCAGTTCCTTGGGTTTCATGACATCTTCTACTCTAAACATTTCCAAACTGATAAGGT
Source organism: Regulus satrapa (assembly GCA_013396955.1). Classification (NCBI taxonomy): domain Eukaryota; kingdom Metazoa; phylum Chordata; class Aves; order Passeriformes; family Regulidae; genus Regulus; species Regulus satrapa. The sequence goes on along the minus strand of VWZN01010839.1, from coordinate 42,232 downwards.
GAGGGGAAAACAGGCCTCCCGAGCACCACAGAATGGAACACACTTCCCTTTTCTACAGCCCTGTTGATAAGGAGGAAGAGAACTGACTTTTTTTTTTTTTTTTTTTCCCTTTTTCTTCCCACCTTTGCTGCTTGGTCTGGAACAAGCTCAGCCACCTCAAGGCAACTGAGAAAGAACACAAAACAGCCCTGGAAAGGGGCCGAGTCAGCCCTGCCCGATGCTCCCACAGCCCAGAATATTCCAGAGGGTGGATTTTAGGCAGGACACCACTGCAGTGAGCAGAGGGGACTGGCATTGTCCCACAGCCACCCAAGCCAAGCTGGGAAAGAGCACATCAAACAGAAAGGAGTGAAATAGGAAGAGCTGTGTGGCTCCTGCCCCCCAGAAAAATCCAAGGGTGAAGGCACTGCTTGCTTTGGCTGAGGGAGGCACATCTGATAACACTTCCTGATAACACCAGAGGGGCCTTCGGAAGGGGCCTGAGCAACACAAAACAGCACCGGGGAAAAAGGGACTTCAAAGCTGCTCCTTGCCATGGCACTGCAGCCCCAGGAACAGCGCCAGGGACTCCAGCAGCAGCAGCGAGTCCCTTCTCCTGCCCTTAATGAAGAGTGTCCCTTTGCTCCGTGTCACACAAAGATTAAAGGGAATCACCTGGACAGACACAGGTGGGAACATCACCAGAGCCATCCCCCGCACAGAGCAGGGCTGCCATCAGAGCAGTGTGCTCCCCAGGGAGCAGCACCTGGGAAAGCCCAGTTCCAACACGTGCAAAGGTGGCTCAGAACAAAGTTCTAGGGCACACGTGTGGGATTTGGGATGTGCTGACAAAGTGACCTGTGCTCAGGACTGCGGGAGCCCAAAACACCTGGCAAGGTCAGAGAGATCTGCTCAGGACCACTTGGATTGAGGGGCTTTCACTACCAGAACTGCAAGGCAGGAAAGCTCTTTAGCTCTTTCTACACTCGTGATTTCCACACCCAAAGTCATCGTTCCCAGACCTCCTGAGCTGAAGAGAAGTTACCCGCAGAAGAAAAGCAAAATGTGAGTTGTGGGTTCTCAAGAAGAACATCTCTACTTCCTCAGACACAGCCAGGGCAACTTGGTGCTGGGACAGCAGCAGCTCCAGCTGTGGGAGAGGTTTGTAAAGCCTCCCTTGCAGAACCAAACATCTCTCCTCCCATCTATTTTGAAGGAAGTGAGATGTTGGGGAGACAGAAAAACCCAACAGGCTTTGCTGTTCTCAGAGCAGGGACCAAGGGAAGTGTGAGTGTGCATTGTTGGGTTTGGAGGCGTGGGGATCGTGGGCCACATCCCAGCAGGAATGCTGAGAGGGCTGCAGACACTGCAGGCCATTCACACACAAGCGCTCCTCTGGCACAAAGGGCAAAAAGAGAAAAATGAAATCAATCATGAAGCCCACAAAAGCCAATTTCCCAAGAGAAACAGACTGCTGATGATGTCCCTCCAGCCGCTCCTGGGATGCATCGGGCTGGAGCAGCGATCAGCACGGATCCTGATCCTCATGGAGCCAAAGAGGCTCAGCTCTGAGTATCCCACCCTGGGGGCAACCCCAGGATCCAGGCTGTGCCTGCAGACAGCCAGGAGCAGCTGGGATAAACCCTCCAAGAGAAAGGGCAGGAAGAGGGAAACAAACAAATTAGCAGGATCATTGCCCATTCCAGCAGACTTGCGCAAAGTAAATTGACAGAACTGCTCCCAAAGAGCCAGGAATGAGAAAATTCTAGGAATCCCTAGTACTTGGATGGTGACAAGCCAAATAAAATAAGAGATTGTTTCACAAGGAAAAAGAAATCCTTTCTGCTCATCCCATTAATCGCCGAGTTCAAAAAGGCACGAGGCTGATCCCAGCATCACCCAGCTACGCCAGGGGCTTGGAACTCGGTCTGAATCCCGAGGAGCATTTCTGAGATTCCCACTGAAACACGACGGCATCTGGGTGACAGTCGCTGTCTCAGGAGGCCAGGCCAGATCCTCCCCAAAGCTCAGCCTGCACGAGCTGCTAGGAAAAGGAGCGCTAACCCTAGAGAGCCCCCCAGCACTGGTGTCCCCGGGGCGTGCCCTGGACTGTCCCCTCAAGCTCACCTGGATTCATGGGCATGGAGGACAGCGCTTGGGAAAGCAGCAGCTGGCACAGGGGAAGAGCAGAGGCACACACAGACACGGCAGCATCAGCAGCAACACGGATTTCCCCGGTGCTCTGAGGGAAACCGGCTATTCCCAAAGCACTGTCTCCCTGTGTTTTCCTACAAGCCACTGTTTTGGATGATGCCACGTTCCTGCCACTGCTGTTCCATGACCACAGGTAAGTGGGGGGGGAAGGCCACAAGCCCTGGAGCTGTCCTAGAGCAGTGTCCAAGCTGAAGGAGAGGTGGGACGATGCCCACCACGGAGGGCACACCGGAGGCAGAGCCTCAGCCCACACTCCCTGCAGGAGCTGATCCTGCTCCTGCCCTCCTCCCCATCCGAGCTGTCAGCACACGGGCCCATCCTCCTGCATTCCTCCTGTCAAGCCCATTGTTTGAATCCTTGGAACTATTTTATTAAGTCACCCCACTTCACCCCCTCGGCAGTGTCTCCCAGAGAAACAAGTGGAAACTCTCCAACGGCGCCACTGGCGGGGAAAAGGAAGGTGAATAAGAGCCTGAAGGATTAAGGGAGCAGCTTCCAAGCGGTGTGAGAGAAGGTCAGCCAGGACACAGACAATGGCATCGGAAGCACGGCTGGGAATCTTGGTGGCACGGCAACCCAAAAACCAGCTGAGCTGCCAGGGTTCAGAACGGCTCCAAAAAAGGCAGCGGAGAGCGGGGAGTGCTCGACACATTGGTAACGTGGAAAAACAGAATCAAATAAATCCAGGCGGATCACGCGGGCTAAGAGTGGAGTGAGAAAAGTTCTGGCTCAGCCCTGACACCTCGAGTGTTTAACTAGACTGCAGCCTGCCTTCCCAGCCCTCTGAGGGCTGGAACTCTGCACTCCCAAAATCAGGAGAGTGCCAGCCAGGGGCTAAGCTCACTCACAATGGACAAGTGGTGGTAAAAAGCTCAGGATCACCCTTCTTTTTCCCCTTCACTCCAAAGCCATCTTTTCCAAGCAGGATGGTGTTGCAGAGGAGCAGACAGCTGGAGTTCAGGATGTTTTGTAAGGCTGGGAGGGAGATGCCAAGCCATGGGCAGCAGTCTCCACTGGGTTGAGAGTTTTGGACACGGTTGGATGTGACCATTTGGATGGCAGACAGAACAAACAAGGAACCTGGCAGCTTTTTGGAAATCCGAATGGGACATTTTGTCCCATTCCCTGCATTTCTGGCTGACTTGGTCCCTGATACGAAGGTTTCCTTCACCAGCAGTTCTTGCAGCAAGGATTTCTAAAAATTTTCTGAGAGAAGACAAGCCCTGCAGAGGAGAGTCCTGATCCCAGATAAACAAACCTAAACAACTGAAGGACGTGGTGTGCACCCTAATCTGCTTGAATCTGGGCTTATTTTTGTGCAGTGGTAAAGTGATTCTGCATCAGGGATTTAAATGCTGCAAAGGATGGGTAAATGTCTGGGAAAAAAACCCCAGTGCTCTCAGGAAATAATTTCAACACTCTTAATTAGAAGTAAAACCAGGCCTAGGAAGGTGTTCTGTCCATTCCCCATTCCAAAAACATTTTAGGAACACTTGCCAGGCAGAGCACAGCTCTATATGTATGAGAAATCCCTGACTCACTGATCTTGGCACACAGTTATCAAAGATTAAGATATTTAAAATCAAGAGGCATTTGAAACCAAAATATTGTTCTGACCCAGCTCTAACACCTAAATAAACAGTGACCACACTGGCCTGTTACAGGAACAAGTCCTCAGTGCACAGCCAGCACCTCTGATAGCAGGGCCTCGTGGTTTGGGTTCTGCCAAACTGCTGAGGTTTCACAGAAGGGAAAAAAAAAACAACAAAAAAAACCCCAAAATGATTTAGATACAATTCCAAAGTAGTCTAATCATCACATCTTCAAATTGGCAGCTCTCCTGCTGTTGCTCTACCTACATCCAAGTAAACTCCTCATATTGCTCAACTTAAGTCAGCAACGGTTTCCTGGAAAGGCCAGATCTTCAATAAGTGTCAAATAAGTGAATGTTTCCTCAGCTCTGTGGCCTTTGAACATCCACACACAGCCCACCACAAAATGTAAAGGCCTAATGATACCTTCCTGAGCTTCCAGGGCCACACCTCCGGGCTGAGAGCTCCCGAGGGCCGGGGGCAGGGCCGGTGCCTCCCCATTGTATGAGGAGGCTGGGGCAGGATGCTGCCGCCGGCCAGGATGTGATTCAGCGTCCTGTTTTGAACGCTTCATGAAGTCAGCAACTTCTGCAACTTCGAGATCTCCCACCAGTTCCCCCTGGACACAATCAATCTGCGGCCAGCAGGGCTTGTCAAAGCTGTAATGAGCTGCTGTCCCCACAAATAAATCCTCAAGGCAGCTGCCCCCCGTATTCCCCCTGTCCCGGGTGCCTGCCGGGCACCACGGACACGGCCGTGGGTTCAAGGCGTTCCCTCGGCGCTGCTCCAGCAAAACACGCTCCTAAATACCTAAAGAAATGAAGGATCGAGGTGATAAAAGGTAATTTTGGTGCACTAAAATGTAACACACATTAAATACACATTAACAGTCTAAAAGATATGCATATGTGATGTAAGATACAACGGTGTCCTGTGGTATGTGCCAGAGGGATGATCATGGAATTATTTAGGATGGCAAAGAGTTCCAAGATTCGAGTCCTGCTGTTCCTGCAGCACTGCCAGAGCCACGTCTACACAGCTTTTCAACTCCTCCAGGGATGAGGACTCCACCACTGCCCTGGGAAGCCTGTTCCAATGCTTGACAACTCTTTCCATGAAGGAATTTTCCCTGATATCCAATCTAAAGCTGCTGTTGCTCTGGTAAGACTTTGTCTGCACCAACGACCTTTCCTGTTGATCACTGGCCTGCAAAATTTACACAAGCCCAACCCTAAAAACCTCTACCTCCCACAGCTGCTCTCACCAACTCTTAAAATTTGGTTTAGAGGTGCCAAACAAGAACAATTCTTTCCATTACCATCTTCAGGCTTGATCAGAGCCCGGAGATAACCAACTTCCAGACCCCTCTGCAGTGGCTCAACCTCTATCTGTCTGCAGAAGGTGCCTGAAAACATTCCCCCAGCCCCGCGTTCAGGCTGTGATTGGGAAGCCAATAACGGCAAAGATTACAGAACGACTAGCTAAACAAACATATTTATATTTGTAATTAAAACCAGCGATTATCTTGCTGTGTTTGCCAAGCACATGTGAGAAAGAGCCAACACTCACAGAGCGAGTTGGGTTGTACAACATCTCCTCTGCCTCGCTGTGACAGAGCCAGCGCACGGCCAAGGCTGACAATCCACTGGGTCACACCAAAAAGGAAAAACTGCACATCCAGCCCCGTGCCAGAGCAGGCAGCTGGGAAAGAGCCGGGCTCTGCTCTGCCTCCTCCTTGATAGCATCTCCTCAGAGTTTGCTCCAGCTGGAGCAGCAGGATCTGGGGCTGAGATAAGGCCGCAGGCACGCACGGGGCTCGCATGGAGCTCCATCTCAGAGGACTTCAGGCTGTGCTTATGTCCAGGCTAACACGTCCTCCCATGGGCTTGGCCCAGCCCTGACAGCAGTTCTACAAAGATCTGGGTGAGCTGTGAGTGTGCTGCACCATTAGGGGAAAAAAGGGATCGAGCCACAGCATCTCCCTGATGGTTATCCAGGAGGGAAGGTTTGAGCAGACACTGATAACACAGCTCAGACATGCTTCTGCTTCTGCTCCACTGAGCCCAAGAGAGCTCTCAGATCTCCAACTTTTCCTTCTGCTCTCAGTCTTTACCCTCAGGGAGCAACACAGACTCCTGGCTGTCTGCTGGGAACACTGTGGATGTTACATTGTTGAAGGTTTCACAAAATTGTTGGTAACGGAGAAAAAGATGACTTAAAGCAAAGTAATGTCTAAGAAAATACAGATACCAGCATTATCTTTGAAAGCAAAGCTGAACCTAGAGCATGTCCCCTTGGTCTGTGCTGGGGTAGAAGCTGTTCCAGAGAGAAAGAAAAGCGTTTTGGAATGACAGAAAACATAAGGAAGGATGACCAGGGATCAGTGAGACGTGGCCGGGTGCAAAACCAGGACAGAGACCTGTTCCTCCAGGAAAACAATCAGATGGCTCATGGAACCAGATCCAACTGTGCAAGCTCAAATGAAAATCCTGGAATGTTTTGGAATGAACAAAAATAATTTGCTCACCAGGCAGATGAATACATTATGTCATAAATGTGTACTAGCACAGCCATCCTGTATTGATGGAACACAGCTTGAGCTGGCAGCATGTCGGGGACGTGCTTCCAACAATCCTTCCTTTTCCCTCACCCTTAGATCTCCAAGGTCTGCAGAGCCAGGAGCTGCACTGCTGACCCCTGTGCTCAGGGCACAAGTGACAAAGCCCAGCTGTCACCGAGGCCAGACCAGGAGCGAGCGAGGCACAAACACCAGCACGGGCCATCCTGCAGGGATTTTTCAGAGGAGAAGCAGCACAAGGAAATTGAGCAATCCTGCCACCCCCTGGGCACCGGGCAGAGTCTCAGCGGATTGATGTGGAGCAGGAAGGGGACAGCAGCCAGCGGGAAGGGGACAGGATCGAGCCACCAACCAACAGGAGCTCCATTTATCATCTGTGTTGTGTCTGCACAGCTCCTGCAGCTCTTGGCAGTGTTTCCCCCTGAGGACGGCAGAGGCTGTGCATGAGAGCCATCTGATTCTCCAGGTCTGTCTGGCTATTTAATTACCAGATTCTTATCCTGACAATCGTATACGGAAGAGCAGTCCCAGGAGACCGAGGGATAGAGGAAGCTCATGGGATCTCAGTGCCCGGTGCCAGTGCTGCAGCACTTTCCAACAGCCAGGAGAAAAGCAAGAGCCTTTAGGCCTGGTCTAAGAGCATCCACACCCCTGGTGGCTCTGGGCAGGGGTGGATGCACAAGCCCAGCTTGCAAAGAAGCCAGACAGACCAAAGGTGGCCAAAAATCCAAGGATCTCACCAGGATTTATCTGTACAGTGAGAACATTTGCAGTGACGAGGATAAAGCTGTATTTCCTCTTTCAGCACAGAGGTGTATATCCAAAAGAGGAGGCTGCCATCCTGCTTGGTTACATGCTGCTGTTTAATACCACACGGGGAAAAAGCACAAGAATGAGGGTTCTGTGGCTGTTCGTGGCTTCAGCGAGCTCCTGCTGGGGCCTGGCATTGTACAAGGAACAGAACAAAGGATCCTGGATTTTGATTGAATCAATACAAAATCCATTCCCCCACAAAGTGAGCTCTCAAATGGAATTACAGACAGCCGTGAAATGCCCATACACAGGAGAGCACAGAGAGCACACAACACTTCTGCCTGCAACCCATGTGTGTGCAGACAGGAAGGACAGCCATGGAATTCCAGGCCTCCCAGGCAGGCTGCAGCCAGGAGACACCACCCCAGAACACAGAAACAAAAAGAGTCCATCAATTTCCTTCTCTGTGCACCAGCAGACCTGCTTTCTGGTCCCTGACTTCACGCGCAGGGCAGACACAGCCCAAGCAGCAGCACAAGCGGCTTCGCTTTTCCTGAACGCAGGATAAGGAAAGCAGGAAGAAGGGACAAGGAGAAGAGACTGAGTACTGAGCCACTGCTGTGCCTTTACACTTCTCCCCTGGGCTGTGGTTTGCAGGTTAGAGGGGAAGCCAGGCTGAGAGTGAGCCATCCACAGCATTGCTCAGAGCTCCGTTAGCCACGGCCCCGGCACATGAGCTCACTGTGTCACCACTGTGGATCTGCACAGTGTCAGCAAGAGGAGCCTCTCTCTCCTCAGCTCAGCCCTTTCTTCCCCTCACATGAACAGAGTGGCTGTGCACGACCCCAAGGAGGCAAATTCCTGGTAGCTAATACCCGGGAATGAGGAGAGCTCTCCCCTCCCCACCCTGGGAGCAGAGACCCTTTCCCAAGTGAAGCCTCAGCCTCAGGGAGCAGCAGCAGAGCCAGAGATGCTGTGATAACATTCAAGGCCAGAGCTGACCAGTAGTTTTCCAGTGTCTTCCCACCAAGGCAAAAAGGATGACAAACTCCTTCTTTCGGCTCGTTAAATGCTCATCTCTAAACTGATGAGGGAGAGAGCATCCCCAGGTTCAGCTCTCTGCACACCATGCCATCCCCTCCAGGCGAGACACAGGCTTGGGGATCTCTGAGGGTTGGCAACTGGCAACAGTGGAAACGCTGTTAGGTGGAAATCTCCGCTTACCTCACATTTAGTCTACGCTCTTCATCACTGCCGACCTCCGCCTGAGGGGAGAAAAGGATACAAGAGAGTTACACCTCGATTGCTCCCACCTTACACCCCTCAATAAAATCCCTGCACCTAGAGGGTGTGAGGTGTTTTCTGCCGGGTTTTTCTCCCCGGGGCCAGGGATAAATGACACTCCCTAGTCCTGTGTGCCACCAGCACCTGCCGCCGGGTGACAAAGGGGCTCACGGGGATTTGAAAGCTATTAGGTCCTAATCCTGCAAGCTGGTCCTGGAGCGCAGAGCGCTTTGAAGAGCGCCAACCCCGACGTCACCGGAGCGCACACCTCGCTGCCACCGCGCACACACGTGAGGCGGGCAGCGGGCAGCCAGGGCTGGCCACAAGCAGCTGCCACTGTCCCAAGCACAAGGACACGGCCAAAAGCGCTTCTTGAGACAGCTTCAGCACCCGATGTGCAGGACAAGGCCCGCACTTGCACCTGGATGCTGGCGCGTGCCCCCAGGCTGGGACAATGCACGGCCTCTGCCTGCTGCCCTCCTGGGCACACGCTGCTGTGGGGGCTGGCATGGGTTGAAATGGGCACTTCTGCACCAGGCACTAGTGGGAAGTGCCCCTGGAAGCAAATCTGGCTGCTCAGGTGACACCACGCTTTATTTACTCTCCTCAGAAGAGATGTGGGAGCTCAGCCTGCTTCCAAAACCAAGCATTTTCACTGAGTCCTGCTTTCCAGTCATCCCCTTCAACCTCCCTAGCAGGTTCTAGACAAAATTCCTTATTAAGGAAAAGCAGAGCTGGGGCTAATTGCATCCAGAGCTGGCAGAAAAAGAAAACAAACCCCCAAACCAACGGGCTCTAATGTAGTTCTGCTTTGGTCCTGCGTGAGAGGAGAAAGGGCTGGGAGCATCCCCTTGGAGGGCAGGGCGGTGCTGGGGAGAAGATCTGGGCCCAAGAAGCAAAGCAGGGACCTTACAGGAAATCCTTCACACTCACAGCACACCTGATCCTGACACAGCCAGAGGGACACAAGCCTTGAAGGAATCAGGCTCCATCAGTGCTGACACTTGGGGAACATCCTGGTATTTCCTACAGCAGTGCTCAGAACCCACATCAAGTAAGGGTCCCGAATCAGTTACTTGTTTCCAGGTGATTTTGTACAAGTTAAAAATAAGCAAATTATCATTTCTAATTGTTGCCTACAGCATGGGCCGAAGACTCGGCTCCGAGAGTGTTTTGAGAACACTGGGACAATTCTTCAAAACATCCTGATGTTTACAGAAGTTAGCCAGTCTATGCTTAGTACAGGATTCTGCCTTATCAATCTACTTTGGATGTTTTGGACAGACAGACAGACATTGCTGTCTGCACTGCTTGCCTGCATGAGTGCTGCTGCTTTCTCTGCTCTTGCACAGAGATCATAACAAATCATCATATTCAGCCTTCTGGAGTCCATGTAGCTCTATTGCCCCATCAGGGCCAGAACTCTCCCACAGCCAATGTTCAAGACTGCAGGGGTGAGGGGACCTGGATTGCTCCACATCCTCTCAAGTCAGGACTCAGGAGGCTGGAGGACACAGGAGCTGCTCTGCTGACAATCTGGGAGAACTAAGTAAAGCCAGGGGGAAAAAAAAAAGTCCTGCAAATGCAACAGCAGAGGCCAGATATTGGAACTGTGGCCATTTGGAGGAAGGGAGATGCACAAGGCTGTCCTGAGTGACCCAGCAGAGGGTGAGGAGCATACCATGGCTATTTTTAGTCTGTTTACAGTGCAGAGCTGGGCTGCAGGCAGGGCCCCAGAGCACCCCGAGTCCCTGCAGTGGCAGATCCCCCAGCCCTGGGAAGCTCTGGCAGGTTTGGGACCTGTGCAGGGTCACCCTCCTGTTTGTTTGGGGCTGTCACGTAGCAACAAAGGGCAGAAAAACTTCTTTCCTTTTTAAACAAACGTGACTGCGAGGATGATGACTCTTGGATGTTGTCAGCTGGGGCTCAGCAGCAGGGCTGGGCCTGGAGCTGCTGTGGGTTCCTCTCCTGCAGGAGCTGAGCTGTTCTCAAAGCTGATTCTCCCTGTATTTTCTACTAAAAGCTGCAGGGAAACCAAACAAGGCTGCCCCGCCGAGCCCTCCTGCCCTGTCCTGCTCAGAGCAGGGTTTGGGGTGCCCCACACGCTGCATTGGTGCTGCAGAGCTGCAGCTGCAGCACGGCCAGACCCCAGCAGCCACTGCCACGTCCCTCCTGCTCAGGAGCACCACAGGGAGTGGGAGCTGTGGGGAAGGGAGAGGCACACGCTGAGCAAGTTTGCAAGTGTGTGTGTGAACCACTGTCTCCTAAGGATTTATGGCCCGCTACGACAAGGCAGCAGCATCCATTTTAAAAACTCCTTTGGGCTCGTGAGGGAGGAGAGGCCACAGCAGCACAGGCACAATTAGCAAGGATGCGTGGTCATCATTTCCCATTAAAATATCTACTAGTAATTATTCAAGTCCCAATGAACTCTGATTTTCCTTGCAAGAAAGAGCCTTAAAGAACAGGAGCAGGCAGGCAGTTTTTGATGGGATTTTTTCTTTAAATGAACTTTGCCAAAACAACATGCTGAATCTGGGGGAAAAAAAATCCGGGAATCATAATTTTATGGTGTTTCGTGCCAGAAGAGACTGTTTTAACAGGAATCTGTGCCTTCCTCTGGGAGCCACCACAGCACACCTGAGCTGTGGGCGCTGGTGGCATGGACAGCACCTGGTGGCAAAACCGGGGCAGCATTTTTGGGAGGAAAAAGGAGAATTGTACGGTCACCCTGCAGAAAATGCAACCACTAGCAGCTCTGACACAAAGCAATGCCTAAGACAGATGTACATGGCAAGGCCTGCTTTGACTCCTCTCCCACCTGCACCACTTAAATCCAGTCTAATTCCACTGCCTGCTCCAAGGTTACAGCTCATTTTCATCTCTCTAGACTGGGTGGCCACTAGGTCTTGTTTAAGACTCTGTCCAAACCAGATCCCACCAAATTCCTTCTGAGAACTCCTTTGGAAAGCGCAGCTCACGTCTCCAAGGTGCTGGACTGGCCCAGCGTGGCCCAGCCTGGGTCTCTGCAGGCAGGGACCCCCCGCAGCCCCTGGGGCCAGGGAGAACCTGGGAGCCTTGTGGCTCCCCCCTCCTGCTCCCCCCTCAGAGCAGCTAATCGGGGGAGTCACAGGGACCTGACAGGTGACAAATAGGATTGTTTACCTGGCAGGAGTGGGGACAGAGCGAAGCCAAGGGCAGCGAGCATCAAAGGAAAGAAGCACGGGGGAGAGGGATGCACGGGGAGGATGTGCCGAGAAACACCAGGCCTATCTCTGAAGGTCACAAAAGAGCTAGGTTAGGAGGGAAAAAGGCAAGCAGGAGGTTCAGCTGTGTTCGGACAGCACGTGGGAGCTGTGGGGGGGAAGCAGAAGCTCAAGGCCAGGCAGAGGCAGCAGAGGGCATTCCTGGGGCACAGGAGTGGAGGGGGCGTGCAGCAGAGCTGGGACTCGCAGAGTGCCAGGCCAGCAGGACACCGTGGGGCAGGTGCAGCTCCTGGAGCAGCAGAGCTGCGGGAAGGAGAGGGCAGCAGCCCAGTGAGGGCTGTGAGGGGTGGCACAGGTACAGGGCGGAGCAGGATGGGAGCTGTTCCTGGAGGACTGACCACGGTCACCTCGGGGGAGGGCTGGCGGGAGCTCCCTGAGGGGCAGGAGCTGCAGCACACGTGGGGAAACGCGTGTGCCGCGGCAGGGACAGAGCGATAACACGGGCAAAGCAGAGCATCCCTGGGGCAGGAGGCGGCGGCGGCTCCGGGATGCCAGGCAGGGACAAGGTCTAGGGCCAGCACAGCTGCTCCCTGAAGACAGGCCCAGCACTGTGCCCAGAGATTCACCTGGCAAGGTGAAACGGGCTGCCCCAGGGTTTAGGGAGCTCAGCTCCCTGCCAGCTGAGAGCTGCAAGGGGGGACAGGCACAGGGGGATGGAGCTGTGTGTGGGGGGGATGGCAGGACAGACCCCGGCCTGGCTCAGCCCGGCAGCATTAAAAGGCTACGAGAGGGAAGGGCTGGCACGGCTGGGGGCTGTGAGGGGCCGGGCCGGGCCGGGCCGGGACGGGACAGGGTAGGGCAGGGCAGACCGGGACGGGACAGGGCAGGACAGGACAGGGCAGGATAGGACAGGGCAGGATAGGACAGGGCAGGATAGGAC
>VWZN01010839.1:0-29141 GCA_013396955.1 Regulus satrapa | reverse complement strand
AAATATATCAATATATATCAATATATATCAATATATATCAATATATATCAATATATATCAATATATATCAATATATATCAATATATATCAATATATATCAATATATATCAATATATATCAATATATATCAATATATATCAATATATATCAATATCTCAATATCCGCTGCTCTCTGTCAGTGTGAAGGCGTTCCCCCTTGCCCTGTCAATCCCTTGTAAATAGGCACTCCCCATTTTTCCATCAGGCTGCATGCAGCTTGGAAGGCCACAGTTAGGTCCCTCCGAAGCCTTCTCTTTTCCAGGCTGAACAATCCCGGTTCCCTCAGCCTACCCCAAAAACTGAGCCAGAAGCACTCAAGTTTTTCCAGCTCCCACAGGAATCTTGTGCTCAAGAAGCAACTGGATGTGGCATTAGTGCTCGGTCCAGTTGACAAGATGGTGACCAGTTGTCGCCATCAGTGATCTTTCCCAATTTAAGTGATTCTGCAAACCCAGAGGCCGGGAAGAATCACAGAATCGTTGCCTTTGGGAAAGTCGTCCAAGATCATGCCCGCTGAACCCATCCCGGTGTCCTGCTCTGCCAATGGTCACCATGGAGACAAGTGGCAGGGATGGCGTTTTGCCACCCATGGTGGTGACCCTGTTTCCTGTGACTCTGGGGCCGCCTGCCAGTGCCATCACGTGGGAGCTCCATCTCCCTGGAGCCAGAGCAGACTTTGGCCCTGCTGCCCTGGACACTCAGACCTTGCCCTGCTGGGCTGTAACAACTCTGACTCCGAAGGCTCCGGACACGGCAGCGACTGCTCCGGACACCCCACGCTCTTTACGCAGGTAAACTGATGGAAAAGGTGCATTACCATTATTTTTTGGCAGCTCCTCCTCGGCTGGTGCTGCAGGGGCAGCTGGGGCTGGTCCCTGTCCCTGGTGGAGGAGGTGACCCTGGTTCCCGAGGTTTATAAAACCGTGGCAGATGGGAAGCAGCCCCCGCTGCGCCGTTCCGATGACTCATCCCTCCATCCTGGCAAATGGCAGGCCCGCTGTTGTCGCAGCAGGACTTCACCTTGTCCAAAAAACCACCGTGGGCTGGAATTCATTCCTGCTCCCAGAACCAGCCAAGGATCTGCACCCCCAGCCCTTCCCCAAGCTGGTCTTTGTCCACTCCCTGCACAGGCAGTGACCACAGAGCTTTTCCAAGGCAGGAAAGCGCTGTCAAAAGGAACCAGAGGCTGGAGAGGGGCTGCAGCTTGCCCAGTTCTGGGCCCCTCAGTTTGGGAAGGACATTGAGACACTTGAATGCGTCCAGAGGAGGGCAGCGAGGCTGGTGAGGGTCTTGGAACACGAGCCCTGTGAGGAACGACTGAGGGAGCTGGGGGTGTTCAGCCTGGAGCAAGGGACACTCAGGAATGCCCTGATCCCTCTCTCCAGCTCCCTGGAAGGTGCCTGTGCTCAGGTGGGGGTTGATCTCTTTCTCCAGGCAGCAACTGACAGAACGAGAGGTCACAGCCTCAAGCTGTGTGAGTGGAAATTTAGGTTGGATATTAGGAAAAAAGTTTGATACTGAAAAGAGTGATAAAGTACCGGAATAGTCTGCCTGGAGAGGTGGTGGAGTCACCATGACTGGATGAGTTTAAAAAAAGGCTGGATGTGGCACTCGGTGCCATGGTTTAGTTGAGGTGTCAGGGCATGGGTTGGACTCGATGCTCTTGAAGGTCTCTTCCAACCTTGTGGTTCTGTGATTTGCTGCCAGAATTTGCCCCCAGCCATTCTCCAAGCTGTGCTCAGAAGGGTTTGGGGTTGGCAGCACAGCCACCTGCACGTGCAGCCCTGAGGGTGACAATGCTGTGAGGACCCAACCCTGCACTCATCACACCTGGCATTGCTCCTTGGAAAATGCCTGCTACTTCCCATCTTTTTTATCCGTGCCCACCTCTTGCCTGCAGCTCCTGCCAGTGGCTGAGGAGGATTGTGAGCTGCTCAGAGCAGGGTTGGGCCACTGGGATGGAGGGGTCACAGTGTCCCTCGGGAGATGGAGCTGTGGTGGGTGCTCCAGCATCCCCCTGGCTGCTCAGCCTGTGGCTTGTGGGACACGGAGGAGGATCCTGAAGCTGTGCCACCCTGGCCCAGGGCAGGACACACCTGGAACTCCTTGTGCCAGGTGAGGAGTCCAAGATTGCAAGGTTTCAAGGTTGCAGCCGAGCTGCAGCTTTTCTGCTGGCACAGCCAGGGGTGGAGCCTCTGGCCTCTCCAGCCACTGTGAGGATCCACTACCCCCATCCATGATTCCAGTACTTGGCCAGAGCTTGAGGAGGACCTGGGAGGCTTTAGAAGAAAAGCACACAGATGCTCCATAAGGACCTCAGCCCTTCCCTGCCACTCTGGCAGGGGAGCTGAGGCTCCTGCAGGAGCTGGTGTTCCCCCGTGGTGTTCCCAGCTTGTCCAGCAGCCCGGGCAGTGCCCTTGGAGCCCTCATTCCTTGCAGGAGCCGGAGCCATGCGTGTAGCCATCATCGGGGCCGGCGTGGTCGGGCTCTCCAGCGCCCTGTGCATCCATGAGCAGTTCCACGGCCTGGTGCCTTCCCTGGAGCTGGAGGTCTACGCTGACCGCTTCAGCCCCCACACCACCAGCGACGGGGCGGCCGGGCTGTGGCAGCCCTACCTGAGTGACCACGGCAACCTGCAGGAGACGTAAGGCAGGAGGAGGAGGACGATGTGTCCCTGTCCCTGCGTGCCATGAGCTGCCTTGGCACAGCTCCATGGGGCTGGCAGAGCCATCGCTCTCCCATTCTCATCACAGGCTCTGGAATAAAGAGACGTTCGATTACCTCCTTGGGCACCTGCACTCCCCAGCAGCCAAGGAAATGGGACTTTTCCTCATTTCTGGCTACAACCTGTTCACAGAGCAGGCGCCGGTAAGGAACAGCTCACAGCCAGGGCTGGGAAGGGTTCCAGCTCAGTGGCTGCCTGTGCTTCTTCACAGCCAATGCTTCCCCTTATTTCCAAGTTTGCCTTGTGACTGTGCCTGGGACATGGCGTTTTCTGTGCTCCCGAGGCAATATTGGTGTGAGGAAGGGCCAAGCCCTCTGAGGGTGGGAGGGAGAGAGCCTCTCCAGCTGTGCTGGCAGCTGCACATCCACCTGTGTCCCTCTGGGGTGGGCTGTGTCCATGATCCCCCCGTGGCTTCTGTCCCACGGTGATCCCGGTTCATTAATTATCTCAGAACTCTTTCTCTGCTGTAGGATCCATCCTGGAAGAATATTGTCCTGGGATTCAGGAACTTGACACCAAAAGAACTGGAACTCTTCCCCGGCTACAGGTATTTTTCAGTCTGTTTTTTGGAGACTCAGGTAGGACAGTCCTGGATACCTCCTGAATACAGCCCTGGCGTGGGGCAGTGGGACAAGGAAATGCAGGCATAGAAATGTCCTCACTTCTTTAAAACTGCTTCCCTTAAAATAAGTAGGAAACAGCTCAAATGGCCAAAAAAGCAGCAGTCCAGCACAGAATCCATTCCAGCTCCTCTCTTACCTCACCGGTGCCAAAATGGGGGAGGAAAACCAGAAGGTGTTTTATGCTGTAAAAAGGGAGGGTCCCAGGGGGCATTGGGGTCCCAGATCCACAGTGGCTGTCTGGAATGTTGGGGCAGGAGGCTCCTGTAGGTCCTGACAGCCTCTTCTCCTTCTGTTTCAGCTATGGCTGGTTCAACACGGCGCTGATGCTGGAGTGCAGGAGTTACCTGCCCTGGCTCACCAACAGGTGAGTGCAGCTGCTCCTGCTTCCTCCAGCTGCAGGTGTGGATTTTCATCCTGCACATCAGGATAGGATAGGCAGAGATGCATTCCTGGGAAGCAGGGAAGAGTGTCTGGAATTACTGTTCATTGCCCCAGTGGGGTAACACTTTAACAGTGAGATGTGCATTTTTTGCATGACAAAAATGAAAGTAATGGAATACTTGGAGCTGCATCCAAGTGCTTTTGGCTTTGGAAGAATTTGGGGCTCGATTTTATTCCTGTAATTTCTAATGCTGAGCAGGAGTCCTGGTATGGAACATTTGCTTTTAATTTGCCAGTAACAAATGAACTTGTGCTTCCCAGGCTGACGCAGAGGGGAGTGAAGTTTTTCCATAAGAAGGTTGAGTCCTTCCAGGAGGTGAGTGGGGATGTGGAGCCAGGGCAGAGGGCACAGCCCCATCCAGAGTGGAGAAGGTGAGTAGGAAGGTGCTGCATCCAGTAGGCAGGTGCTGCTCCAGGATATTTCTTGGCATGAGTGATGGGCCAGGGGACAGCAGCGCCCAGGAAATAAATTCCACCAGAAAAGATAAAGGGTCTCGGGTATTGAGGAATGGTTGACAGAGGACAGGGTAGAGCATTTATCCAGCATGGATTGGCAGCTTTCCCTGGAACGGCTTGGTGGCACACATGGGGTGTCAGCAGGAGCTGCCTGGTGAAGCTGTGCCCTGGACCTGACCCTTATGGTTTATCCATTTTCTGACTGCTGGAAAGAGCACTTGGCTCATTTGGAAGCAGGAACGTTGTGCCTCTGTGGCAACATCCCAGTGTGCTGCTCCCAGCCGTGTCCCTCTCTCCTCAGCTGTTTTCCCAGGGTGTGGACGTGGTGCTGAACTGCAGCGGGATGCGCGCGGGGGATCTGCAGCCCGACCCGCAGCTGCAGCCCGGCCGGGGCCAGATCATCAAGGTGAGCTGGGGCAGGCCTGAAGGCTTCCCCAGAACCCATCTGTTACCACGAGGAGTGTCTGTTTCCTTTGGGGAAAACCATGGGCTTGTGGCTGGATCTACGCTTGGATCAGGTCCTGATTCCCAGCAAACGCTGCTCATGTGAAACCAACCAGGATCCCATTCCTGGTTCAGCTCAGGGAATGCCCTCAGTCTCCAGCCTGTTTCTGCATAGGGTGAGAGCTGGGGGAGGTCAGAGGCACAATGCTGATTATAAAAATACATAAAATCTTTGGGAGAAAATGGTGATTATTTGGAAAAATGTGGGTGAGTAGGAAGCTCATCCCTACCTGCACTTCTGTCTTCCCATCTTCCCAGGGAAGCCAGCACAGGGAACACAGAGCTAAGGGAGGGTCCCATATCTGGACCCTCGTGTCCTTCCCGCTGCCCTCTTAGCCTGACACCCACTCTCCAGCTCTGACTTCCCCCCCTTCATCCCCCAGGTCCAGGCCCCGTGGGTGAAGCACTTTGTCATAACTCACGACTTGAAATCCGGGATCTACAACTCGCCCTACATCATCCCGGGGTAGGCGACGATGGCCCAGGCAGGGCTGGTTGGCACCCGTGACATTCCCCTGTCAGTGTCCCCAAAGCCTCATCTGGGACATGGCTCCTGCTGGTGTCTGCCAGGCCTGGCTCATCCCTGGTGCTTTTCTTGGCTGTGTGGGAGGAGAGCAGAAGGACGTGGGCAGCAAAGCGAGGGAGCTGCACAGAGGACACCCTGCACCACGGTGCTTCCATGTCCTGTCCTTTTCCAAAGACCAAATCCCACCAAAGCAAATTGAATCCTGGCCAAGTCCCCAAAACACTGACAGTGCAGTGGATATTCTGGGGGAGATATTTTGTTTTCACATCTGTAGCCATCTTTATTATCAACCAAACTGTGGTGCAGCACCTCGGGGTGGGGGAAAGGCACTGCTGATCCATGCTCCCATAGAAACAGGGTAGGAATTCTTTTACTCTAACAAAATCTCCCTGGGAAAGCTCAGCCTTCCCTTCAGTATCCCCTGAGCTGCTGGTGAGCCTGGGGGCATCTCACTGGGTTTATCATGGAATCATGGAATATCCTGAGCTGGAAGGGGCCACAAAGATCGAGTCCGACTCCTGGCTCTGCCCAGGGAGCTACACCATGGGATAAATAAATCCATCTGCTGTTCATCCCTGCTCTGCTTCCTCCCAAGGGCCTGCAGCGACCCTGCTCTGGCAACGGAGAGGGGTCTTTAAGCTGGAATTTGAATGCTGCATCTCTGGCACTTCCTATTGTCCTAAGATTTCAGGCTTAGGCAGTAAGCCAGGATGTAAACAGGAGCGTTGCAGGCTCACAGCCCCCATGCAGCACAGTGTGAGTGATTCCTGGTCACAGTCCCAGCCACAGATGAGTTCCTCTGCCTGTGCTTGTTTTAGCTCGAGCTGTCAGAGCTGGGCACCAGGCTGATCCCAAAGGAAGAGCTGGATCCAGTGCTCATGTGGAGGGCACCCCTTCCCTGCTGGAGAGCTCAGCCTTGGAGGGTCCCTCCTTTTGTTTTTGTGCTTTCCAATGAACAAGCAAGATTTTGGAAGAGTCCAGCCAGTACAGACCCTCCAGGCCCCTCTCAGCCTTAACCTGCCTTGTGAGCTCTGTTAACCCACAGGAGCTTGGGGCAGCAGCAGCACCAATCTGTTCTCAGTGTTCCCCCATTCCTTTCAGCTCTTCCTGAGCCAGGCAGGAGCAGACCTGTTTGATAAGCATGGAATCATCTGTCTGCTTTGCCCAGACAAGGAGGGGCTGGCAGGATTTAATGAGGTCTTGCTCACGAGCGGACGTGCAGGCACTATTCTCCGCCTGCTCCACGTGGGAGTTTCTCCCACAAGAATATTTTGCAGGCTCAGGATCCAACATCACACTCACCCAGTGTCCCTCCATGTGGTGACCCCACAGGGGACAGCTGGGGACAAGTCACCACCGTGTGTCTCCTTTGGTTCCTGGTGCAGGAGCGAGTTCACGGTCCTGGGAGGGGTTTGCCAGCATGGAAACTGGAGTGAGGAGAACAGTGCCAAGGATCACAAATCCATCTGGGACAGCTGCTGCCGGCTGCTCCCGACTCTCCAGGTGGGTGACCTGACTGCCAGCATGGGGCATGGGAAGCCGGGGGGCTCGGGGTGCAGGAATAGGTGCTGGGACAAACCTCACGTTTCCATGAGTTGGGGTTTCTGTGTGTCCATCAAGGACACTCCCTGGGGCTCTTCCACCTGGCTGAGGGACAGGCAGGGCTGGGGCTGGCACTGAGACAAGGTTTGTAGGCATAATAATTACTCGTGTAGCTGGTAAAAAATGGAACCAAAGCTTTGGGAGGTTCCAGCCCTTTGATTGTCCCCACACCTTTAGAGAAGGGTTGTGTGGGATAAGGCTGGGTTGTGTCCACTCCCTGTGCTGCTGTCCTTCCCTGGATTAGTAGGAAAGGTGGTGGGGGGCCTTGGCACTGGGATCTGCCTCAGCTGCAGGCTGGCACTCCCAAATTGTTCTGCCTCGAGCTGCTGCAGGTTGGGGAACCCTCTGTCCCCACTCATCTTGGGGCTCACCTGGTGCTGTGAGGTTTGGCAGGTGGGATTCCAAGGAATGCTGTGCAGTGCTGATGTGCTTTTGCTTCCAGAAAGCGAAGATCGTCGGGGAGTGGAGCGGCCTGAGACCAGCACGGCCCTCGGTCCGCCTGGAGCGGGAGAGCATCCGCCTGGGGAATGTCCAGGCAGAGGTACCTGCACAGCCCCGGGGGCTGGGTGTAATTAATGACTCTGTTAATTGTGCCCTGGGCACCATGCCTGGGGCAGTGATGAACGGCCCTGATCCCATGATCATCCCTCTATTTCCCCACCAACAGCGAGGGAATCTTTGAACCCAGGGATAAATGTCAGAGATACTGAAATTATTGACACGGCTCCCCCATTCCTGGGAGTGCTCAGGGATCAGCTGGACAGGGCTTAGAGCAACCTGGGCTAGTAGGAGATGTCCTTACCCACAGCAAGGGATGGGATGAGACTTTAGGCTTTGAGATTCCCCCCAGCCCATCCTGGGATTCTGTGGTTCTCCCCCAGGTGATTCACAACTACGGCCACGGCGGGTTTGGGATCACCATCCACTGGGGCTGTGCCATGGCAGCAGCGCGGCTCTTCGGCAGCATCCTCAAGGAGAAGAAGCAGCTGGCCACCCCCCCAGGGCCTCGCTTGTGAGCACCCGCTCCCCTGGAACATCTGACAACAGTAGCTTAGGGATCACAGCAGAGGGATGGGAACAACGCAGGGATACACACACGGCTTGCTCGACCCTGCTCCAGCTCTGGCTCTCAGCGTCTCATTTCCAGATGGCTCCACTCCAGAACCTCCACAGGTTGTTTCCTCCACAACCTGCCTGGAGAAAAGCCTTTCAGATATGGACTCATCACCCTTAGCCAAGTGCACCAAGTGCACAAAGTGCAGCAACTGCTCTCTGGGATCAGGCTGCAAAAGGGCAGGCTGGGTTCAGCTGAACCCTGGACAGTCCTGCAGTTCATCTGCACCAGGGGACAGGATCTGAAACAGAGCTGGAGACACCTGAGGTCTGTGCTGGCTGCTCCAACACCCAGTGTGTAATTAGATTTAGAGGCTCCCTCCCAGGAGGCAAAAGCTCCTTAGTAGGAAGAAGCTCTGAGGCTCCCAGGGAAGTTACAGCAGCTCTGGGAGCATGTGCCTGGGTTACACCAGTTTTCCTCACATTCCTGCCAGGACAAAGCTCGGGCTGCAGCACCTGCTTAGTGTAGCTGGCACCAGACAGCAGCACTTGCCTAAAATGGCCTGTCCAAACGGTGTTTTAGCAACAAAAGTGACTCGTTCCAGCCCTGTGGGCTTGCCAGACTCTATATATAGCAGAGAGCATAAGAAAATAGCTCTTCTTGTCCCTAAAACTTCCACGGGCCCCTCAGCTTCCCATTTCTCCCAGCTGTGGGACACAGCTCAGAGAGAGGGCCTGGCTTGGGAAAGGTTGTGCTTCTCAGAGGAGGAGCAGAACTCTCTGGGGTGTTCAGGGACACTGTTGGGGACCCAACGCACTGTTCTGAAGATACAGCCTGCCTGATTTTCCAACGTGTCTTTCCTGCTTTACAAACCACCCCAGACAGGGCACTGGATGGTCAGGAAGCCTCAAATCCGAAGGCTGTTCTGAGCCCAGCACAGTGCCTGGCTTGGTGGGGATAAACCAAGTGTTCCTTACTCATCCATGATGCAGCTCCTCTCTGCTGCTGACTCTGTGTGCCAGGAATAGCTCAGCAGCATGGAATGGGGCAATGGGGGATGCCCGAGTGCAAACTTAGCAAACACAGCTGGGCAGGGGAAATTGGGAGCCACTGCCATGCCCAGTCTGTCCAAAGAATTTCCAGCTTCCCTGGAAATGTTGCAGTCACAAGGTAAAAATCAGGAAAACAAAGGCTGGAGAAAATTCCCTGCTGATAAATGCTGAATCAATGGTCTGTGATCCCACCTCAGGAGAAGCCATTCAGGGGAACTGGAGCCCCTTGGTTTCACTTATTCCAAATATGAGACATTCAGGAGCACATTCTCTGCTGTAAATCCAGCCCCGTTTGGGTGATTTGGGGGAAAATTCCACTGGATAAACAGGGGTGTAGGAAATCATTGTACACCTGGCAACAAGCAGCTGATTCTTGTGATCTCAGAGCCTGCAGGAGCCACTGCCCTGCGATCTCACATGGCCTCTTGGCAAACAGGAACAGGCTGATCTGTAATTTTATTTGCAGGTTAATTCTGTTTGTTTCCCAAAGGGTTCAATTTAATCTGTGTGACCAATAAAGAATGTTCAAATCTCTTGTGCACGATGCTTCTTCCTCTTAGTGATGGCCCAGGAAGGGCCTCAAATGCTGGTTCCATAGAAACCAGGAGATCACCATTCCATGTCTCCACACACATTTTTCTTAAACATTTAATCCTGGAGGAAGAGGGGGCATCACTCCAGATTCTGAGCAGACCAGGGAACCTGGAATATCATGGTATTGGTTGGTATGAAGGCCTGTGGTTGCTGACAGTCCCCAGGGCATTAAGAACTCACAAAATTCACAGAATCAGGGATTTGGATGGGAAGGGACCTTGATCATCCAGTCCCCCCCACCCCCCTCAGGGTAGGGACACCTTCCACTGTCCCAGGGTGCTCCAAGCCCTGTCCAACCTGGCCTTGGACACTTGCAGAGATCCAGGGGCAGCCACAGCTTCCCTGAGCAAATTCCTCACTGAGGGACTGAAGTTCACTCCTGAGGCCAGGGAGAGGTCAGGGAGTCAGGGAATGGGGTCTGGGCAATTCCTGCATGTCCTGTGACACACACAAAACACCAGCCCCATGTCCAGTGTCGGCACATTTTAGGAACTCCCAGTTCTCCACAAGGATCTCCTGTGACCCAGAACAAAGCTGGAAGCACATCAAGTATCAGGGAAGTCAGCAAACAGCAGCTCTGGCATTTGGGAAGACTCCTGCCAGAACTCAAGAAGCATTTGCACAATGTTCTCAGGGATGCACAGGGTGGGATTGTTGGGGTGTCTGTGCTAGGCCAGGAGTTGGACTGGATGATCCCTGTGCATCCCTTCCAGTTCAGGATATTCCACGAATTAGCTTTAGAAATGCCCAAGGATACCAAAAAGTAACCACAGAGAAAAGAATATTCCCCCCAGCATTGGTTCAGCCACACAAACCCTTCTAGTTCCCAGCTAATTGCATTCCCAGGAGCGAGGCTCTGCATCCCAGGCTGGGAGAAGGAAGATGGATGCACTCTGGGATGAGAACACCCTGAATTAGCATGAGAAGGATTTGCAGCTCGTTAGTCATTTTGACTCATCCTTGGACCACCTCCTGCCTGTAAATTATTGGGTATCAAAATAAGAATATCAGTGGCAGGGCAGAGGAAAATAGGGTTGGGCACTTAATTATGTTTTAGAAAAATGATAGGGAAATGAAGGGTTTATATTAAAATGTAAATTAGAAGGAACCCTCCCTGCCCCAAAGCCTAGACACATGTGGAGCCAACTGATGCCAACACACCCAGGGAAGAGGCCAAACTGGCTGGGGTTTCATGCCCAAACTGAATTAAATATGAAAATCAATTAAAGATTTAAGAGAATTTAAAAAATCATAGAATCCCAGAATGATTTGGGTGGGAAGAGACCTTCAAACTCATCCAGTCCCACCCCCTGCCATGGGCAGGGACAAATTCCACTATCCCAGGTTGCTCCAAGCCCTGTCCAACCTCGCCTGGAACACTTCCAGGGATGGAGCATCCACAATATTTTGCTGCAGTGAGGTTACTTACAATGGGAACAGGAATCCTGTGACTTTACTTTACATCTAAATACACAAAACAGACAGAAAATGAGTCAGACCTGCAAAGTGCTGAGCCCTGTAGCTCAAACCTCTGAACACCAAGCCAAAAAAAACCAAGAAAAGCAAAGTCATGACCCCTCCTAAACATCCCCCACATCCCCCAGAAGAGCCAAAAACTTATTTCCTGAAAAAACTATTTATTTGTTTAACATAAAATATCTAATGTGGACTTAACTCTCCAATGCTGCATCAGGAACAGGAACCAGAAGAGTATTTTACAACAAGCTTGAGATACACCTAGTTTTTCAACATTAAAATGTAAATCCAGCTTAAAAACTGTACATTCAGACATGGAAACATTCACTGTTATTTGGGAATAACAAATCATCCCATCCAAGCACACTTGGGGAATGACATTCCCACGCCAGCTTGGCACGTTGATACCTTGGACACTTGGCAAAACTGAATCCCACAATTCTGTTTTGAGTTCCAAAGGATTTCACTTTCCAGTTTGAAACGAAGCAGTTGCAGTAATTCCTTTACCAGTGAAAAACACTCAGTGTGGAAAAGGATTCTTTGGAAGTTTATTTTGTACCTACACCAGTGCTGCCCTACTGATAAAATCTATTGGTGGTGATTTATAACTGGTGTGAGCCCCAGTGTTCTCAGTGAACAAGCTAAAATGGCCTTCTCTTATTAATAACATGCAAATTCCTACAAATCCTGAATCCCAGCTCCATTTCTCCAGTGCCCAATGGGCTCCTGCTGAATTCAGACAGGTGGGATCAGCTGTGGTGGGCTCCTACCTCTCCCTTTCATTCAGCTGATCCAAAGCCTGTGGATATCCACGGGAGATTTTCCCAGATTTCAGTGAACTTTGGATCAAGCTTTAACAAAACCAAAGACCCAGCAACACTGATCTTGGTATTCCTATCATTAAATAGATTTTTTTTTTAGTGCAGAATTCATAAAAAGTGAAAAGCAAAAATGCCTTCCTTTTTTTTTTTTTGGTTACCACTGTAAATGTCACAGGTTAAAACTGATCTATTCAACAGCGTGGGAAATGTTGCATTCCCTATAAATCTTTACCTGGGAAGTAGCTTATCTGTAGGATCCAGGTGTGCATGAACAGATAAACTTCACCTAAAACTCTCTAAAGGCCGTTGAATGCAATTCTTTAAAACTGCTGAACATTCACCTAAAAAAATGAAATGAGATGTGAACATTAACCCTCAGCAGAATTTTATCTCAAGGCATTGAGTAACAAACTGGGGGGAAGGGTTCCTTCAGGCCAGGCCTGTCCTGCACTTTGGATTCTCTGTCCTCTCTACCCAGGCTCAATTCCAGAGTTTTGGGGTGCAAACCATGGCAAGCCCAAGGAAGGAAGCATGGAAGCCTCTGGGGGACTGGAATGGCCTCGAGGGCCTCCACCAGCAGGAGGATGAGGATGGAATATCAGAGCTGGCCCTGAGGGGTGAACAGCCTGACTGTGCAAAGGCAAACCCAGCTCCAGTAGATCCCAGCCCAGCAGGTTTTCCAGCTCACTGGCCACACACGTGGGGTAATATCTGATTAAACCCATCCAGGATCTGCTCCCTCACTGCTGTGTCCCATGTCCAGCACATCAGATGCCAGTCCAAGTGAAAGCAGAGAGGTTCCCCATCCCTGGAAGTGTTCAAGGACAGGTTTGGATGGGGCTTGGAGAAACCTGTTCTAGTGGAAAGCGTCCCTGCCCATGGCAGGGAGTGGGGCTGGATGAGGTTTAAGGTTCCTCTCAGCCCAAATCACTTTGGCATTCTGGTATTCCATGGAACAAGCCCCTCTGGCTCTGCTCCAGGCTGCCTCAGGCACACAGGGAGAATGACCCAACTCCAGCCTGGCAGGAGGAGGAGAACAAAGGAATTGTGGCTGCTGTCAGTGCCATGAGAGCCCTGTCTGTTCACTGGGATCAGCTGGAGCTTGATCTTGGTGGAGCATGGAGACACAGGGACAGGGGACACAAAGGGAACCAACCTAGCTGGAAGGGACAGAGGTTCTGTGCCACCACCCACAGCTGAGCCCAGGGATCCCAGGGATCCCTCGGGAGCTGAATTCATTTCCATCTCGCTGGGAAAAGCCAAGTTTGCCTGTTTCCACCAACCATTCCTGGAATCCTTCACTGAGTCACCATCCCCCAGTGGGACTGGATGGACACTGTGTGCCTTGGCAAACTGTTCTCAGCAGAACATCCCCCCCTCACACAATCTCAACAACCTCTTTGGCCTTTTCCATCAGCCTGAGTTTTCTGGCTTTCTTTAAGGGATCATCCACTCCTGTTTCCCCTCAATCTCCAAACGATGGTGCAGCCTCCCACGTGGTGGAGCATTGCAGTGACCTCAGAGCTGTGGCCCTCAGTGCCCCACAGTGCTCACTTGTACTGCACCAAACAGGGACTTGGACTCCTATTCCTGACCCCAGGAACGGGGGATTCCCAGGATACTTAAAACATTCAGCTGTAAAAATGTGTTGCACATTTACCTGTGTTCAGGTGAGACACCTGCTCAGACAGACCATAAACCCCCACTGCTCCCTCAGCCTCACCAAGTCCCTCTCACCCACATCGATCCGTTGGGTGTCCCAAGGTCTGGAATCCTGAAAATCCACCGAGACCTGGACATCTCAGATCCCTACACATTCCCACAGGCTCTGCCACCTGACTTGTGCTCAGGGCCAGGTTTGTGACAAACAGAGGTCACAAAGGTGAGCTTGTCCTCACCTGAGCTCTGCTACATTCCCTGATAAGAGTGGAACCATCCTTTGAGGAGCCACGCCTGAAGGAGGGATGTTCCTCCTCCAAGGGCACTGCAGATGGACTCTTCCCATGGTTTTGTTCTTTTATTCCAGCTACATTCCTTTGTCAATGCACAACCAGCAGGAAAGGTCCTGCCCAGCTCAGGGAGTGGCTCCATCCCAACAGCAGCGCTCCCGACTCCAGCTGGGGCCACCCCACCCTGAGGATGTGCCCAGGTGATGGAGCAGGGACACACCTGGATCCACAGAGAGAACCCCAGGAATGAGAACCTCCCCACTCCAAGCAATGGACAGAGAGCTCAAGGTCCCTGGCAACGCCAGAGAAATCCAATTCTGCTCCAAAACATGAGGATTTACACATTGCACGTGATGAGCTTGGGGATCTTTTCCAATCTTAATGACTCTGTGATTTACATTTCTGCTACAAGGTCCCAGCTCTGCAGCAAACACCACCCTCCCTGCTCCAACTACCCACCTGGGATGGGAGAAACAGTCAGGAATCAGTTTCCAAGCAATCCACTCTCCAGGAACAGAACCCAACTGAAAAGCCCGGGCTGGTTTGCCAGAACCACATTTTGGTGGTGGTTTTAATGGCTAAAAGTGCAAGGCAGGCATTTAATCCATAGTGTAAGGGATGGAATCCACCCTGTGCCAGGCCACGGCCACACTAAACATGAACCTCTTGGCTTTAGGCATCAAGAGCTCAGTGTTTTAATGACAGCTTATGCTGGGCTGCAGTCACTTGGCATTTGCTTGGCACGGGACATTTTAAGCTGAAGAGCTGACCATGCAAGCACGACAGACTGAAGAGAAACCCCTCCTGCTAAAATTCCAAGGATATCTGGATCAAAGCCCTCTCCATCCAGAAAGTTTTTATGAGTGTGAGCAAAGAGCAGCAGAAACACAATTTGCTGAGGTTTCAACCCCAAACTCCTGCAGTTTGACACGTGATGTTGGCAGTGATGGTGGTCAGCTTCCCATACTTTAGGCTCGGAGGTTTTGTGAGACATCTCGTTCCTACCCTTCATTCTTCCAGCAGGTTTCCACGTCCCATCATTCCTGTGATTCCCCTGGGGAATGAGATCCTCTGCCCACCATCTCCTGGCCCCATTCCTTGTGGCTGGACTCCTGGAGGCCACGGCCCTTGGTCTCGATGGGCAGGAAGCAGGAGGCCAGGGCAGCCAGCAGGCAGCAGCCACTGTAAACCAGCAGAGTCAGGTAGACTGAAGATTCCAACATCACCTGCAGGAAAAAAGGCAGGGAATGCAAAACAGCACCTCAGCATGGAAATACAGACACTGAGGGAGCAATAGAAATTTGATTCGTAGTATTGGGAATAAAGTTTAACTTGAAGCTTCTGGAAAGGAGGGAGAGGGATGTTTTATAGATGGTGCCAGGACAAGGGACTGTGGTTTTAAACTCTCAGAGGGGAGGATTAGACTGGATTTTAGGAAGGAATTCTTCCCTGTGAGGGTAGGAGGTCCTGGCACAGGCCGTCCAGAGAAGCTGTGGCTGCTCCATCCCTGGAAATGTCCAAGGATGGAGGCTGGAGTAACCTGGGATAGTGGAAGAAAAGCAGGTTCTCCATCACCTTCATAGAATCATGGGATTGCTAAAGTTGGAAAAGACCTCCAAGATCATCAATCCAAGCTTCCTGTGCCTCCAGTCTCAGAGGAGAAGGGACTTACCTGTGCAATGAATGGGGTTATGAGGGCTCCCACTCTGGCCATTCCACTGCACGTTCCCAGGCCCAAAGCACGTGTGGCTGTGGGATAAACCTGTGGGGAAAACATCATCGCATCATTCTCAGAGGGAAACTTTCCTCCTTCCACTCCTAAATCAATGGGAATTAATAAGTGGTGCCACAGCACATTCTGTCAGACAATGACAATGGGATCTACAGCTCCAGTCTGGTCTGAGGTCCATTTGGAACAGGTCATCAAAATGACTTTCCCAGCCTATTCTCATTCCCCTTGAATATTCCCATCACCACAACAACCTCCTTACCTCAGGAGTGTAAACATAGGCAGCCTGAAATCCTCCTGAAATAAAAGCTCTTGCAATGAAGAGCAGCACAGTAAGAACATTTCTGTGAGAAGAAAGAGGAGAGCAGAGTTTGGGAATGTTAAGTACAATCTGCTGGGGTCACTTGGAATTCACTTTTACTTCCCACCAAACTTTGGTGAGAAAACCCAACCCCAGCCTTAAATCTTCTCAGCTGAGCACGACCATCCCAGAGCTTTTCAAACCACCTCTCCCAATTCTCTCACCACAACCAAGAGAGGACTTGAATAAATCCTTTACTCCACTTGCTCCCTGTGCTGGACTCACCTTCCAACACAGAGAAAGAGCAGGAGGCTGCAAAAGGAGAAGACAAGGAAGGACAGGGCCATGGTTTTCTTGCGGCCGATGCGGTCGATGATCCACAGGGTCACCAACACACCTGTGGGAAGAGACCAGGGGACCCTTGGGATCTGGGCTGCAGCAGATTTAACACAGCTTGGGTGGCTTAGATTGGAAATTTTGGCCTCTCTTTCCAATCCTTTGCTGGTCCCAGGCAGGGTTGTGGGATGGATTGCTGCTGGTGTCATGTGAAAGCAGGAGTTCTGTGTCCCAGCTGCTGAGTCCTGCTACGTGCTCCCAGATCCACAAATCCACACAAATCCAGGGATTACTGATGTGAATGCCTAAAACACCTGCTCATGGCTCACTGGGAGAACTTCTGTCCAACTTCTGGCCATTGTTCCCTGATAGATTTAAGGGCTCTTTAGAATGTGGTATTTTCTTTCTGTTCTGTTATTAAAATGTTTCACCAAATTATTTCTCCCATGCTTTTTGATAGGAAATAGATCAAGCTCAGTAAATCTCACTGTTAAGTCTTCCCTTCAATGCCATTTTCCCAGATCCTTTTGAAAGCTGATGCACAGCAGGAATGGGGATTATTCCAGCATCAGTCTCACGTGCAGAGGTACCCTGTCAATATTTCTCACTCCCACCTCAGTCAGGATCAAACCAGACCTTTCAGCCACAGCACCACTCCAAGGTACCCACTCTTTTTTCTGGGAACCCTTCCCAAAATGACTGTTTGGCAGCACACTCCTCTTAGGAATGACTGTGCATATTTCTCAGTCATACTTGCAAATTACCATTCATTAAATGGCTTCTCCTTGAGCTTTTAGCCCTGAAAGCATGATCCAGAAGAGGGAAAATATGCTGATCCCTGTCTCTGGTGTTGTTTCAATCAGATCAACACTGGGAGGTCCCCTCCATCTGAAGGATCAATGGCTGTTTCACACTATTTTGCTTGTCCTAAGCCAGACTGTCCATTAAAGTTTGCTGGAATTGCCTGAAAATCACAGGATTAAGACTGAGGCTGGACACAGAGATTTAGGGAGCAAGTTCCCCATGAATTCACTGTACCCATCATCCTTTGAAAATACATCTGGAAAGTCACTTATGGATAGAAATTCCAGTGTTCTGCCCCTTTGATTGAGTAGGTTTTCCTCCTCTGAAGTGTTGCTGGGTTGGAACAGACAGAGGGGCCATTCCAGAGCAATGACTGATTTTTTCTGGAGTGATCCCAGAACAGGGAAAATTCCACAGCTACAACAAGGAGCTCTAAGTGCTGTGGGAAGCATCAGGCCACACATCCCAGTGGCTCTGCTGCTGCCAGAGCCCAGTCCCACACCCTGAGCCCTTCCCAAGGAGAAAACTGGTGTTTCTCATTGCTCCTTACCAGGGAATTCTGACAGGGTTGTCCAGAGCAGGTCAGTGTAATCTTCCTCTGTCAGGTACTCACAGGTCAGGCTGCACTTGGCTTTTACTTCCTGCCTTCTGCTGGATACTGCAGGGAAAACAAGCACAAATATTAAATGTATTTTAAGCAAACTCTTCCCTGCTGTTTACCTTCCTGCTGGGTCTCTCACGTTTACTGCTGAAATTTAGGAAGGGATGGACTGGAAGGACTGGTATGGATTCACTGCATCCTTTAAAGTACTTCTGGAAAGTTGTTTAGGGACAGAAATTCAAGTTAATCTGCCCCTTTGATTTGTTATTCCTCTTCTGAATGCCTGATGTGCTGCTGGGATGGAATTCAGAGTCAGAGGGGCACTGAAGAGAAGTGCTTGGTGGTTTTGCCTGGAAACACTGAACATTTATAATGTTGTCTGTGACAGGATGTCTCAGCTCAGAGAAAATTCCACCTCCTTATCAGCTGTACAGCCTGAATTATTTTCCAGTCCGGGGCTCAGGACAGAATTAACTCAAATAATTCAGTTTCTCCCAACACAAATTGGGATTCCAATGCTTCCTACACTCTGAGAATATCGAATAACCCCATGTCCTCATAAAAACAAGGTGTTTTTTAAGGGCTGCATCCTCCTCTGGGGAGGCAAACCTGAGTCAGAGCTCTCAGAGCTCATCACTGCTGTTCATCCCTGGAGTCAGGGGCAGCTCCAACACTCCCCATCCACCTTTTATCATTTCCCGACTTCCAGGCAGTTTTCCCTAATTACAAGTGTTCTGAATGCAATCATTCCTCCCCTAGGGAATCAAACTGTTCAAGCCTCTTCTTAACTCAGTCAAAGCACCTTTTTTTCCACCAAAAAAAAAGGAAAATTCTACAACACAAAGGATGTTGGTTTCCCACCATTATCTTTTTTCTCAGCAGGTTTTCCCATCTTGAGAACCCAGGAGCTCCACAGCAGCAGTTTCTCTCTCTCAGATCTAATTAGACCTGTCAAATCTGCAAACTTGTATTTATTCAATCACTTTTCTTTTATCAAGAAGAACAGAAAACAGGTCTGCCTTGAAGGTTGTCTTGCTGTTTGACATTTTGGGCTCAAAACCGTTGCAGGATCTCTCTGCACTGGGCAGAGATGAGGAAATATTTAAAATAAACTTAAAACTCAGCCACATTTCTTTTCCAAACCACCAGCAGAAGGTGATCTAATAAAAGATATTCCAGCAGTTTTAACAGGATGTATTTATAAAGAAAAGATGGAGCAATACTCACTGCTGCAAACATCTCCTGCTTGGAAGAGCTCTGTAGTTAATAAAACTAACCCATAATATGAAAAAGCATTGGAAAACCTGCAAGGAAACAAATGAGAGATGAAGTTTCAGCTGGTCCAACTTTAAAAAAAAACAACCATCAATCAAAAATCCTGCCTCAAAGCTATTTCAGCATTCAGAAAATTAAAGGGCAATTTGATTGGGAATGCATGGGTGGTTGAATAAATTACAAATCGATAAAAGCTGAGGGGATTTTTTTTTTTGTTTGGTTGTTTTTTTCCTGAGGAGAAAGTTGCTGTATTTGAGTCAAATCCGTTCAATAAAACCCATTTAGAGCTGTGCTGGCACTGAACCTTTAGGTTTTCTCTTACCAAATAAACCAGAGCAACAACGTGGTCCAGCGGAAATGGGGAGTGAAAAGATCCCTCATTTTGCCTCGGTCCTCCTGTTGGGAACAAGCAGAAGCTGGGTGATGAGGGACAGCTAAATTGTCAAATTTCACCTTGTTTCATGAATTCAGATCCAGGAATTCTGACCTGAGCTCTTCAACAATTTTAAGGTTGGGTTTTCTTTAATAACAGTGAGGGTTAAATAACATTAATGCCCATTTTAAAGCTGCTTTTCACTTCCAAATGAAAAATTAACTCTTCCTCAGTGGGAAAAAGGCCTAAATGATCAAACTTCATTTTTTCTGCCTAGCTGAGACATTAAAATTGAATGGAACATTGATGATTTGCTTAGAAACCCCCTCAGTCTCATTGTTCTGGAGGTGCCTGTGACCTGCACGTACCTGCCTGGAAACCACCAGTTTTCCCAAGGGCATTGGAGCTCCATTTTCCGTGGCAATCCTCTTCAAAGTGGCCAGAGCTTTCTCCTGGTTCCCAGATAACACATCATACCTGGCACTTTCTGGCAGCCACTGAGGGAGCAGAGCAGGTCACACACTCAGGAGGGTGTCACAACCAGCAATAAACTCTGGGATTTTCCTTGGGGGACTCTCAGTGACTCCAGCAGATTCTCACATAATAAAGGATTACAGAACTAAGCTTGATTCCAAGGAAAAATCATCTCATGAGGCTTTCAAAACTGCAACCCCCCCACTTTCCCCATGAACTCAGAAGCCTTTCCATTCTTTTGAGAACTGTTGGGAATTTTTGCAGGTTTTTTACATTATCCCTTCCATGTAGGAATGCCAAAGTATCTGGGGCAAGGTGGTCTTGGCATTCCAAAATTTATGGGTTTAAGCTCCTTTTAATTTAGAATAAATTTGTGAACACCTGGATAACTGGAATTATTCCTGAAGTACTACTAACAAAATAATTTTAAATATAATTAAATAATTAGGGATAAAAAGGGCTGCTAAGCCACCTGACAAGGACATTTACTACGAGGAGACTGACTGCTTGGCAAAGATATCCCTTAATAAATAATAAAATATATCCCTGAAGCTCAGGTTTAACTTATTTTGGAATCTGACCTGCACTCTGCAGATCCTATCCCTGATTTGGGAGGACTTTTAAGTGGAAATTGATTCTAAAAGTGACAAAATTGAAAGAGAATTTAGGGAAATAGCAGCAGCTTTTGATGAAATGTCGATTCCACTGAGCTTAGTTGAAACAAAGTCATTAAAGTGGGGAGGGTTCCAGGCCTGATTTCACCAAATTCCATCTCTCCATTGTCCTCCAGCAATTACAGTCACATCAACACAAGCCTCCCTGGAATGTTTTTCCCAGCACCCTGTTGAAATTGCTTTTTTTTTTTTGGTCATTCTTTCAGTTATTCCACAGAAGACACCACCAGAGAGCTCTAAACTGTCCTGATTTCCTTCAGCTGGGTCACAGAATGGGGTAGAGGAATGGGAATTGCAGGAATTCACATGAATCCTTGAGGAATACCTACAAAACACAGGCCAGCAAAGAGCAGGAGTGGGAGGGCAGAGAGGATGAGGAGCCAGCGCCAGCCGAGCGTGGGCATCACCACCACTGCCAGGAGCACTTCAAACACAGTCCCAAGGGCCCAGAACACCTGGAAGAGGGAAAAACAACAGAAAAAATGAGGAATGGAGTGCTCCCAAGGCCTCTTCTTTGGAACATTCCAGGCTGTCCTCACCAGGGATGGCTGGAGAGAGAAATTCCAGGGCTGCAAATTCTGCCTTAAAATATTCCAAGGACAAAATTCTGCCCTCTGTGACTTTGACATAGATGAAAATGTGGAGCTGAATTTAGCACTGAATTTGTGGAACTGTCAGCTCTCCAAATCCATCACTTGAGATGCATTCCATCACAAAATCACCTAATAGTGATGGTTGGACACCCAATGCCCCTCTTGGGTTCACTTTGCAGCCCCGGGTGGAAAATAATTTGGGAAAAGGCAAATTCAACACGAAGAGTGGAGTGTGACAGGAACATTTTCTGCTGCTTTTGGAGCCGGGCTGGTGACAGAGCTCAGGAGGGACTCGGCTCCACACCAAGGTGCACAGGCCAGGTCTGGCTGCAGCTCTGAGGGGATTTCCAGGCAGGAGGATGGAAGGGATGTGAACACCAGAGGATTTGTCCCTCGAGGATACAGAATGCACCCACTCACCTCTATTAATAAAATGCATTTTGCTCTGGCTTTTATTGGAAGGAACTCAGCATACAAAGTTACCCTAAAAGAGGGAAGAGAGAGGAAAATGTCAGCACACAGAGGGAAATGCCACAGCAGACAAATATCCCTTTTGCTTTTTAATAAAACTGCCAAACCCAGAGCAGCAACTCAAAGCTCTCCCTATCCCCAGAGCCAGCCAGGCTGTGACACTGGGTCACATTCCCACCCCAGAACAAAACCTTCAACATTGCATAAGAGGGCACAATTTGCTCTTCTTGTGTGGTTTTGTGACCCCACAGTCGCCAGTTAAATGCAGATCTTGATGCTCATGTTTTCACAGCCCTGCTCTGAGCCAGAGCACCATTGAAAATAACATTTTATCTGCTATTTTCAGTGTGGTCCATCAGAATTCAACATAAACTCTTGCTGGATAAAGAATTTCTTCAGGGCTTTCCAACTGGCTCAGAGAATTTCCATCAGTCTCCTGTGTCAGGGTTCAATTCTCCAAGATGGGAAAACTTTCATGTTACTGGTATAAAATAATTTGCATTCTTTTACTGTGGGATTCAAAGAGCAACCACTGAGGCTTTGTCTCATGCCTGTGCCAAGGAGTGATGGCAAAGCTTCTCCAGGAGGAATTCCTGAGGAGGAATTCAGGCAGCAGCCACACAGGCTCTGTCATCTCCTTCAACCTGGTAAGGTTTGGCTTTACTCTGTTTGCATTCCATTGACTCAGTCTGTTCCTGCCTCCAAACTCCTCAGGCTTCCTTTGAGGTTTGGGATACAATTCCTAACTTAAAGGGTGGATTGATCCCTGAGGAGCTGCTCAGTTCGGGGAAAGTAGAAAGTCTCACACAATATTTCATTCAAGCAGAGATTTAGAGAACTCAAATCACATCTTTGAAGTGTAGCTCAGGTCTCTCTGCAGTGCAGAGAAAATAGGAGCTAGTGAATGACCCCAAGAAAAGAAGGACATGGAATTGTTGGAGCCAATCCAGAGGAGGAAAGAAATTACACTCATTGCATGGAGATCCAGGCACTCACCTCCAAAAGCACACAGCTTAAGGATATTAGAAAGGAGCTACTTTTCCTGCTTCATCCGTGTTTACACCTCTGTCAAATAAATCCCTGTTACAGTTAGAACAGGAAACAGGCTCAGGGAGAACGGGATCCACTTGGAGATCTGTAACTGGCTCTGGTTTTTCTCTTATGAAGCCACAGAACCTCAGGGAGCCAAGTTCAGTGGCCCTGGCTGGGCTGCACCTGCAGCTCTGGATTTTTTATCTGGGAGTGGCCAGGGAAAAGCCACTGCCTTGCCTTGGAAAGGAATCTGTGAGCCATCAATCAAAGCCAGCCCCTGTCTGCTCCACAACAGCACCTCCAGAAGGCAAAAATATCAACTATGGCTAAGAATAAAAGACATAAGAAAAAGACTATTTAATTTATAATTAAAAGCCTAGAGCAGGTAGAAAATTTACGGATCCCTCTCTTCAGTGAAAGGAACCACACAATGATAGAGAAATATCCTGACATTTCCTTTTCCTTCTGAGCCATCCCAGATTCTCCAGTGCTCCAGGTCTGGATTTAAAATTCCAGCTCAGGGTGAGATGGGCTCTGACTGAACAATTATCTGGGGTTTTACAACCAGAGTCTGGGCTCAGCTCTGCTTCTAAATGCTGGTGTTGAGGGCATGACCTGCCTTGCAACAGGACCAAGGTTTGGGGTGGCTGAACAAGGCTTCAATCTGACATGAGACTTTTGTAAGAAAGAGAGAGAAATGAGGAAATTCAGATTTGTGAATATTTACTTACGACTGAGGCACTCCTCCAATCCCAAAGCCCACCAGGCCCCTCAGCACCAGGATCCAGCTGTAAATGGGAGCAAATCCACTGAGGATCCCATAGTAGAGCGTCCACAACACGCTGATCTTTAGGCCCTGTGTTCAGCAAGTTAAAAATCACTGTAACAAAAACTGAACTGCAAAAGAGAGCTTCAAATGCCTTATATTTCAGAGGAGCTCAATTCTGGATGTGCTTAATGCTGCTTCGTACACGTGGGCATTTGGGAACACGGAACCCTGGAATGGTTTGGGTTGGAAGGGACCCTAAAGCTCATCCCACCCCACCCCCTGCCATGGGCAGGGACACCTTCCACTATCCCAGAGTGCTCCAACTTGGCCTCAGACACTTCCAGGGATGAGGCAGCCACAGCTTCTCTGGGCACCTCGTGCCAGTTGCACTGAAATGTTGGGATATATCCCAGCAGGAGCTGCAGACTTACTGTTTTCCTCCCATACTGGTCTGAAATGTTTCCCCAGAGCGTGGAGCTGGACATCATCCCCACAAACACCACCTGTGGAACAGTAGAAAAAAAAAAATCTTTCCCTTAACAACTGAAAATTCCAGTGTGACAGACACAGAACACAAACCAGAACATTTCAGCCCAAAACAGAGCGAGATGTGCGGGAGGTCAGAGAATGGTTTGGGTTGGAAAGGACATTAAAGAGCATCCAATTCTCTCTGGGCTGGAGCAGGGAAGCAGCAAGGTCCCTCCTCAAGTCAGCTTTGGATTAAAAAAATCCACCAGTGACCACTCAGACCATCCCAGCTTGGCCTGGACTGGGCACATTGATATTGCTCCTGGAGGACACAGAGCTCTGCGGTTCCAAGGAAAAGATTCCTGAATAAAAGCTGAGGAGCTGTTGGTTGAGATTTGCAGGACAGAGCTCGCCTCCTACCACCATCCTCAGCAGCTCTCAGGTTTGAATGGAGACAAAATTACACCTTAAAAGTTTAGTAAAGTCTGAAATGTGAAAGGAAATACCCGGAAGCCTTTTCAGAGGTGACACTCTCGTGCTGAGCTGCAAGAAGGACCTTCTGCATTCAGGGATGGGACACTCATGGGATTCAAGGACATAATTTCAATCTGCTGAGCACTTAAACCACTTTACACAATCAAACACAGGGCATTAAAAACTAAAGGAGAGAGAAATTCAGGAGATAAAGTCCTTACATTCAGCAGTGGCCTATGCTGAGAGAAGGTTTCCCAATTTTGTTTTCTTATCCCTAAAGGCATTACAGGATTCCAACATTCACAGCACCATCCCTGGAGGTGGTGTTGTAAGATCTCTGCTTCCAAAGATCTGGATAATCCCAGAATTCTTTAGGCTGGAAAAACCCTCTGATATCATTGAGTCCAACCTCAAAAATCAACTGTTTGTTTTCTCTCAGGGCTCTCAGTCTGTCAGAGAGCCTAGATGTGCGGAGAGAGAAAAATTTGCCAGCAAGATAATAAAAATTTACCAATTTTCTTTTTTTATTTAATTAATCAAATGGTTTGAATTCTTGGATGAATCTGAGTGAATTCATAGGCTTTCCTGGAAATTACATGAAACTTCAAGCCAGAAACCTGCAAAATGCCCTCACCTCTCACTGAATTTCGTTATTTCAGTCTTTAAAAAAACTCCTATAAATATATGTTTTTTTAAACTCCCATAAACTTGCAAGCTGAAGGCAATCTGCAAAGGCCACAAGAAGATTTAATTTTGGGGATACAAAGCAAAATGTCTGGGTAACAGTGATGGCAAAACCTCAGGGAAGACAGGAGCTGTCAGGTATTTTTCCTACCGAGGTGAGCAATGCAACCTGCCAGCTGGGTAAGCGCCACTCACAGTGCAGCTGAGGAGCAAGGATACTTAAAATCATCATTTCCATGGCATCTGCCATCTGCAGGGGGAAGAGAAAGCAAAAATCAACAACTGCCTGCAAGTCAGGTGGATTTAGGAGTCAGTAACAGGACTCGGTGACATTTCCCTGCCGTTCCCGGCTCGGGGTTGAACAAAATATTTAACATTTAAACTCATTTCTGATTGTCAGCACATTTGGTAACTCTGGCAGAGAGGATCCAAAGAGCTAAATCCAAAGGTTTTGAGGAGGTTTGGCTGGTCAGTGACACAGGTTCAGTCACCTGCACAGTGCAAATTGCAGCTTTCAGCCCCTTCACACGGGGATTCCTTCGGGGCTGCTGAGTACTTTGTAACTTATTCCATTAAACACTCCTTTGCATAGGTCACCTGGAAACCAAATTCCACAGCTGATTTAGGATCTAAACCATGGCAGATTCCAGCTTTTTACATGGATAAAAGCCAGTAAATACAGCTCCAGGTATAAGGATCCTAAAGTGCACCGAAAGAGTTGGAACACAGAGCTTTGGAAAGGGCAGAGAAAAGGAAACCAAAGCTTTTTTGCTGTTGATATCAAGGTTAAAAAGTGGAAGAGCTGGGTAGCTGTTCCCCTGAAACTGAGATTGCAGCAATCCTGATACAGACAACTGAGATGGCAGCTGATAGGAGGAAGGTGCCAAAATCACTGCAGGAAACCTCAGGTTCTGCAGGAGCAGCCTGGAACCTCCTTCATTTGAAACCAAATTGAAATGGAGAATCAAAACAGCTTCCCAAACCCTGACTTGTAAGAACTTCAGAGACAAAGAAATCCATCATTGTCCCTCACAACAAGGCTGAGTGCTGCTGTTATTTTAGAATTTCCAGTGAAATTCCTGCTTTATTGTACACTTATCTGCTTGGAGACTCTCTGCCCCCATTATTTGAGATCCCTGAGGTTCTCTAAGTGAAATGATCCTGATGCCAA
Source organism: Regulus satrapa (assembly GCA_013396955.1). Lineage (NCBI taxonomy): Eukaryota > Metazoa > Chordata > Aves > Passeriformes > Regulidae > Regulus > Regulus satrapa. The sequence goes on along the minus strand of VWZN01010839.1, from coordinate 3,050 downwards.
TTACTTGCCCATGCCAATCCAGTAATGACAGAGAGTTTCCACTGGAACTTCCCAAATCCAATGGCTTCCACCGCATCTTCCACCATGAAAGTATCTGGAAAGAAAACAATTCCAGTGGATTCCTTCCTCAGAAAAGCCAGCCCTTGAGAGAGAATTTTCTGGTTTAATTACTAATTCATTGGCTAATTTGCTAAGATCTCAAATATATAACAGAGCTTCTTAATTATTATACAATTCCTACTCAGGAAAAATCTCTGTGTTCTTCCAAAGGAAGAATAATTCTAATTATTCCTAGAATATTTTAATCACGTGGAGGTAAATCAGTGTGGCACCCACAAATCCAGCCCATGCTCAGCCTCTTCCTCCTGGGAGTGACTCCTCCAGCCACTGAAATGCAGCTTTCTGTGGGGAGAAACAGCTCTGCCCCAGCCCACAGCAGTGCTGGGAGCTGCAGAGAATATTTCAGTGCAACCTCTCATTATTTAAATCAAGAATTTCTCCAAAACACACGAATCTTAAACACTGCTTCTGTTAAAAATGCTGCTGGTTGTTTCCCACTCACTGCCATGACATCTTTAGTTTGTTCCAGCTGAAGATGCTGAGATGTCTCAAATTCCTTTGCTCAAAGGCAAAATGAAATGACCAAGAAAAGCACATTTTGATATTTGAGTTGTTGAAATCAACTGAAGTCTCGCAGTTCTAACACTTGCATCAGTTTGAAAAGGACATTCCTCAGAAAAGCTTTGGCTCAGGGGTGTGAGATCCCCACAATACCACAAACCAGGAGGAAATCAAACAAAATCCAAGGGATAAAGCAGAGCAGAGAAGTTCAGGAACAAGATTAATACCAAATTTTCACACTGTGCAATATCTGTCACCCCTCCTATAGCAGCGATGCCTCCAGGCAGGAAGCAGAGGCTGAGATGGATGTTCCTGTTCTCCTCTGGGAAAAGAGGAGCCAGGAACTCTGCAGATTCATCTCAGCCTGGAAGGAGAGTCAGGTGTAGCTGCTCCAGGAGCTCTGAGCAGCTCCAAAGGGAACTCAGGCAAATTCCAGCGTGGAACAGGGGCTGGCAGCTGGATCCACAACTCCCTAACAGGAGCATCCAGCACTGGGGACACAGAAAGGAACACAGAGAGCATCCCACGGGGAATGGGCTGGACCAACCAGGATTTTCAGGCCCAAGAGAATTCCCCTGAGTTATTATTTTTATCCTTAACTTCTCCAAACCCCCTGCACCCAGCCTGACCTGCCTTTCCCCACAAGCTTCTCCTTGCAGGAAAAAAACAAGAGCCCCCCCCCCCCTTACCATCCGTGGGGTTGGGGAATTCCTTGGGCACTGCAGCTCCATCCCCCAGCTCCACGGGCTCCAGCTCCGTCCTCACCCCCTCGATCTGCACCTCGTGCTCTCCCGAAATTCCATCCTCCTCCGACCTCGAGCTCTCCCCCGTGCGGCGGAACTTCACCACCCTGAAAGCACAGGAGGAGCGGGGATTTCCCCCTTGTTTCCAGGAGTATTTTCCAGCTGGGACTGGGCTTGCTGAGCCTTGAAGCCCTGTTTGTTATCGAGGTTTCTCCTCATTTCCCTGGCTCCCATTCTCCCCTGGGAATGCTGGGATTTGTGTTTGGGTTTTAGGAATCCTGCACTGGGATGGGATAGAATCCTTGGGTTTGGACATGGAGGTTGTTATTGTGCTGTCCACAAAGTTATAAAAGAGGTCATTAAAATATGATGGGATGGTGCATTTTTAATGAGATCCATGGTTTGTGTGCCTGGATTTAACTGGAAGCTGTGTCGTTGAATTTTGGGGGTTTTGTCCTCACGGGAAGAGCCCAAATTCCATTTTCTGAGTTGTTTTTGTGATTAGAAGTGAAACTCCTCAAATGCACCAGAATTTGAAATATTATTTAGTGAAATTCAATTACTGAGCTCATTCAGGGCACGGATAGAATTTTTTTTTCCATCAGGATGCTGACTCCGTGACTCTGCTTTCATCTTAAACAGAATTATTTAATATCATGTCACTAATGAAACATCTGTATTTTAACACCAGAATTTGCTAAACTGACACAGCTTTGATGTTTTGGTGGGAGGGATTTGCTCCCTTCCCTCAGAGAAGATTCTTTTCACATCTATGAAGTTTTCAGTGGCCAAAGATTTGGGAACAGATCCCTCAAACTTCCTTCCCTTTCTCTGCAACACAGCAGAACTTCTTCCCCTTGGAAAGTGAAAATCCCTTGGATTTAAGTGAAGCAGGTTTAGAAATATCACAAATAGTTTAAATTATCACCGAATCACAGGGAGGGACCTTAAAGATCATTCCAGCTTTGGAGATGATGTAGCCTAAAAAATCGGAGAGTCACAAATCCAGGCAGGGATTGCCACATTCCTCAGCCCAGAAAATAAAAATACAGGTGTGTAATTTAGGGATATATGAAGCAAATCGATACAAACGAAGGAAAAAACTCCATGGGAATAATTTCTGTTCGACACTTCCCAAATTTTTCACATCTGGGACATCTCAGGGAGCTGCTGCATTTATTTGCAAAATCTCACAGCACCAAACCCAGCACTGGAAGGTACTTTGGAATGTATGCCCAGGTTTTGTTCTCGAAAACGGGGGAAAAAAAAAGCTTGATAAAATAACCTGTGATTCTTTTCCTCGACGAGCTGAAAGCATCCAAACTAGAGGTCGGAAAAGAGCTGGAGTTTGTGTTCAAGGTATCAGGAATGTTATGGGACAGGGTGCTCTGTCATTGACACGAGCTCATGAATATTTAACACCAACTTGAAACATTTCTTCCCTGCCTCGCAGAGCCCATGATTTATAAATAGGAATATGTTGCAAAACACCTGAGAACGGAGCATTAGGAAAAACGGGGTTGGTTTTTAAAGAAGCATTAGGAATTGAGGGGAAAAAGGAAGGAATTTCTGGGGTTAAAGGCACCAAAGATTTTATCAGGTTTGGGGTTGGGTTTGTTGGTTTGGATTTTTTTTCCCCCCCCCCACAAATCCAGCAACCACATCGCAAAGGCAGAGAGGTCCTGG
>VWZN01010833.1:13453-27814 GCA_013396955.1 Regulus satrapa | reverse complement strand
AAGATATACCTTTTACTTGTGCTGAAAACACAGAAAACAAACACCCAGGCACTGAAAATGCACGCACTCATGGTGATATTTCACTATTTGAAAACTTCTAAGCAACAAGATATCTTAGATGAGTTTCACATATCAAAGGTGTTCCCAAGTTTTCTTCTGCTTTAGAATTTTATGATTTGGCCATCCTGTCCTAAACTTACTAAATTCCTAAAGCAAATTAAATTATTCCAGATCAAATCAGCATGTGAGTACAAATCAACTTCTGCCAAACCAACAGTATACCTTAACCAACACAGTGGAAGTTGTCCCATACTGTACTTTAAATAATACAGCTCCCTGGTCCACCCTGAGATGTTTCACTGGATTCTACATTTTCTAAACCAACCTCTGTTCCTCTCTCACCAAAAGGAGATGGGGCTTTTAATTTACCCACTTTAGTTTCACTAGCACACAGCCTCCCCAACATAGATTAGTTAGAGGGGAGTGTTAGGTCTCTTGTTACACTTCCCCATACCTAGTCTTTTTGGGTGTGTTGCCTGGCCATTCAGTCACCACCCTTTTCAATTTGTCTGTGGGGAGATGTTCCATCACTCTTTTTGGGATTCCCTTCCTCCAGCCTTGTGGCCATAGGTCTTACCTTGTCAGTGCTCTCTTCCACCTAGACTGGAGTGGGGAGGAATCCTGGATCACAGACTGGGGCTATGCCATGTGTCTTGCCACACAAGTCTCTGGTTGGCTCACTGTTGTTTCTGCAGGACCGTATTTTTTACCAAAATTGATTAATTCCTAGGCAACGTCTCCCGTGACCAAGACCTTCCCTTCCCAGGCCAGGGTACCCCCTGAACGGGAGGAGGTGGTACCTCTCAGAGCAGCAATTATTCTCTTTAAGGCCACCAAAGCCTGTAACTTTCCCTGCAAATGAATTGCCATCAGTTTTAGAGAGTTGAGAAGCCCCTGAATTAAAGAAGTCTACTGTGAGCAAGACAGGGGATTCTTGGAAAAGGGAGTAGTTTGTGATTATACATAATTTGTAGACAGGTTGTCTTATTGTTTATAGTCTCTAGTAATTGGTCTGTAGTCCTTTCTACAGCGAGGGGATCACCTCTCTCCAAGGGATCCACCCCACCAGCCCAAAATGCAGCCCTCTGGGTCAAACAGTGCCCAGCAGTCTCCTGCGGTGAATAAAACACCTGGACCCCAGTAACCTTCTGCCCCCTTCCCATTAAGCAGTATTTGGTCTCCTCTGCTTAAGGAAATACAAAAGACATACTCAGTTTCAGTTTTTCCAGGGTGGCATTTGAATTTCCTCTCCAGCCAATTCTAGAGCTGTGAAGGCAGCCCTTCAGTTGTTAGGAGGGGGGAATGATCCTGATCATTTTCATATGTGTATTCCATTTTTATTAAGGGGCAAGGCAGACTGTGGGTCAGCTCAGCTTGGCCTGCTGCTCCAGGCTCTCTTCTGGGTTCTGAAGACAGCTCTGGCCATGGACCTTTGGCTCTGGAGGCTCTGGGAGCAGCAGCTTCCAGACCCAGGGCCCCAGGGTACCAGCAGTGTATGGACCAGCAACACCCCTTGCTAAAATGTCCCCCAAAACCTTCCAGAAGCTGTCATTCTGCATCTTTTTTCCTCCTCCAAATTTCTCTGCAAGTCCACAACACAGATTTGCAGCGACTGCACTAGCAATTTTAGTGATTCAGTCGTTGTCTCCTGGCAACACCAGGCAGCCCTCTCCTGTATAGTGGCCATCAGAGCCACCCTCAAGGCCACACACATGGCTGCTTTCCCCTTCCCAGTCTTGTATTTTGCTTTTGACCTGGTCTATAACACTTTGGATGCTGTGCCTGTGGTCCCTAGCCCCCTTTAATTCAGAATCAGAGAGTTTTGCTCTGAAACCCTCTAAGAAATCCAGTAAGGGGTCAGATGGGTCTCTGCCACACTCTCCCATTACAGTGCTTACATTTATTGCTACTGTTTTCTCGGGCAAACAACTTTTGGGGAGGGTCAAACCTTATAATCTCTAAGTGCCCAAACTAAGCACACCCCAAAAGCACACAAAAGGTTGTGGATTTTTTTTTTTTATTTATTTTGGGGGTGAGGAGGTTTTGTTGTTGTTTTGTCGGTTTAGTTTTTAAAAACAAACAACAAAACCCACAACAACAACAACCAAACAAAAAAGCAAACAAAAAAAGTCCCAAAGCATACACTGTGAGACAAGGGGCAGCACAGCTTCCTGAAGAGAGTCACACCATAAAATCTTCCAGGCACCCTGAATAGTACTTCCCAAGAGGACACACCCTACAGCAGCAAGACAACTGGCAGCAGAGATGCAGCATTATACTTCCCAGGAAGGGCCACACCAAAAATGTGGCATGGAAAAGTCCTCCAAAATGCCCCAAATCTTCCCAAGAGAACACACTTTAAATCACAAAGCTGCACACAGAATTACAGAAAGGGGGGCAAAATGCTTCTCAAAGAGTGCTGCAGTGTAAAAGTCCCCAACAGCCCCAAGGAAAAATTATTTCTAGAAAAGGCAGAGCAGGAGGGTCACAGGGAGGTGGGACAGGCAAGCAAGAGCCAGTGAGGGCAGGAGAGCCAAAAGGCAGGCTGGGGCCAGGGCATAAAGGACAGAAACCAGGTTAGGGCCAGGTCAAAGGAGCAAGTGATCCTCCACAGGCAGATGCCAAAGCAAAAACACAAGACCCAAGAGGCCCCAAGACTGGCCCCAAGACCCAGTCACCAAGCCAAAAACACAAGACTCAACCCCCCCCAGACCTTGTGGTGCAGCAGTAGCTTTCATGCCACCCTCAGTCGGTTTTGTTACCACTTGGTCTCCTCCCAAGGTCTGGCTGCTCAAAGGAGACCACTGGCCCTGTCCAACCTTCCAGGCCAGTCTTATTGGAGATTTACTCCAGGTTGGAGAGCCCCTCTGGGGAGTGTCTCCTGCTGCCTGCCTGTTCCATGTGAAGTGTTGCCAGGCTAAGCCCCCAGAGAGACAAGGCTTCCTCACATATTCTAATGGCCTCCTGCAAGTGGCACATGTGCACCTCCTCCCACACCTGCCTCTGACAACCAGAGTTGAGACAAATCAAACTTGGCTCCTCACACCAGACCATCACTCTACGTTAAAANAAAAAAAAAAAAAAAAATGATCAGGGCGTGACAGCTCTGGAAGTTATACAGAGAACATGGATTGAACTGCATGAAATGTCTGACTTTCAGAAAAACAGAGAGAAAAATAAGGAGCTTTTTAAGTTAATAAAGACAATGTGGTTATTTTCTCATTTTCTATCCCGTTCTGAACACACCATCATTGACCATCTCTTAAATAAACAAAGCAGCAGCTTTAGTAAATAACTGCTTCTGAAGGTACCTGCTCCTCAGCTAGAAAACAGGTTTCAAATTTTTTGAACATCATACTTTAGGGTGACAGCACATTGCTTACAAACACCTGCTGCTCAGGTGTGTGTCTACACAAATTAAGCTGTGAATTTAGTCTGGGGTTTATTGCTGTCTGGGTTAGCATTTACTCAGTCTGTGAGATCAGAAAGAGCCTTGTGACAGTAGCACCCTTCTAAGTGACAATTCCTTGCATTTTCAGCTCAAAAGAAAGTGGAACACTGGACATCTATTATTAGGCTAACTTAACAATGTGACATCTTTTTTTGTTAGAAAAGCAATATTTTTCAGGATTCTAACTTTGATATTGGTGCCAAATTTCCATTCATCTAACGTACAGACTCCTCTTTGCAATATCCTTCTCTTTTTTCTGGTTAGACTTTGCAAACCATTAATTTTCTGCCACCTTCAAATAATTCTGATATGTTATTGTACAGAAATGTCAGAGAAAATCACTTTAAAATATAAAAATTATGACCTGGTGAAAGCAGAGGTTTCTGTTGTTCCCATAAAACAAAGAGTGAGCAATGGGATTAATCCCCTTTGGTCAGTGTTGGTCATTCTGGTATTGGGATATAAGTATTTATACAACCGCACAAATTTCCCGCACAAGTAGTATCACTGATCATTCAGTTCTGATGATCCAACGTGACTTGGCTTAAGGGAAACCTGATAATCCTGTCAGGAGTTTTCTCTCCTTCATGCTGATTGACCAGAATTTAGCCAGATGGAAGAGACTCAGAGATTTAGAAAATTTTTAGAGTTTTAGAGAGAAATTTGCCTTTTAGAGGGAAGAACACTTTACCTATTGCCACTTAGAAGCTGGTAGAGAATATTACAACCTGTGAGGGATGTAGCTAGAGACAGCAACAATCTGTCTCACTCGACACTTTAGTAAGATTCCGTACTGGAATTTGTTCTGACTGTGTAAAATACAGACTAATCCTCTGAGCACATATATAATTTTGGTTTTCCCGGTTCTGCATGCAGAGATGATTTAAAACTTTCAGGAATGGCAGAAATAGTTTGGCCATGGGAATCATCAACACTTAGAGGGTTTGCTTCCAGATATTTTTTCATCTAATCTGAGAAAATGTGTCTTTTGGGAACAGTGGGTTTGAGATTCTAGTTAAAAAATATTATAGGATTACTTTTCAAGTTATGGGTAAGACATCTGAACCAGACAGAATATGTTAACTAAAGAAGAAGCAAGTTTCCAAGAAGTGGCTATGTTGACATCTGCTTTCCTATTTCTATTTTCACTTTAATAGACATGATTATCTTTTAGTTATTTGGTATATTGTGCTGTTCAAATGTGTGGAACATCTGGAAATGTCCAAGGCCAGGTTTGAGGGTGCTTTGAGCAACATGACCCTGTGGATGAGTGTTCCTGCCCATGGCAACAGGGGTGGAACCAGATGATCTTTCAGGCTTGCTTCAATCCAAACTATCCTGTGACCCCATGAGTAGCATTTTGGAGAATTGTTTCTTTCCTACAGCTGAGCTGAGATATTTGAAAATCTGTTGTATCATGAATAAATTTCCCAGAATTTTTTTTTTTTTGCATGCTACAGATATATTTATACTGATACTTTTCTAAAAATACTTAATTTTTTAGCATCTTCTGCAAGATTTGGTGATTCTTTCAGCTATATTTATGCGTCCTGAAATCAGACATCCCTAGTGTGCTCGCACAAGGACAGTAAATGATAGTTTGCATATATTTCTTTACAAGAATAGATGGATATGCAGGCAGGAAACCCATCAGAAAAAAAGCCAGTAAATTAGGAGGGAGTGGAAAAAGTCACCAGCTAAAATTTAACAGTGATGCTTCAAAAACAATTTTTGAAAATTAAATCCATTTAAAGAATAAATTAAGAAGACTTCCTTATTTTCAACTATTTTCCATGCATAGGCACCTAAAGATAGAACAGTTTTAGGAATTACTATACAAATAGAATAAGGAAAATTCAGTTGGTCTGTACATAAAATTGTCTGAAAGTGAGGTAGGGTAGTGGAAGCAACAAAGAAAGACAAGTGGCTAAAAAACCTTAATTTTTGATTAGTGATGTGAACCAAGTTAAGAAAATAACAATTATGGAAAATGTTCAAGCATGGCCTACAGTTCTCACAAAAATATTTTTAACTGCCTGTTTCCTCGCAGGATGCCAGCCACCAGGGCGTTTCATAGATAAAAATGATAGAATCACATAGTGTGCTGGGTTTGAAGAAACCCTTCGGGATCACCAAGTTCAATTCCTTGTCCTGCACAGGACACCCAAAGAATCACACCATGGGCTTGAGAGCATTGTCCGAACACTTCTTGAACTCTGTCAGGCTTGGTGATGTGACCACTGCCCTGGAGAGCCTGCACCAATGCCCAACCACCCTCTGTGCAAAAAAAATTATTTGTAATATCCAATCTAAACCATCCTGACTCAGCTTCATGTCATTTTGTTGAGTCTGTCATAGGTCAAGAGATTGCAGAGATTAGTATCTGCCCCTCTGTTTCCCCTCATGATGATGTTGAAAACACCAACGAGGTCTCCCCTCAGTCTGACAAGCTCCTCATTCAGCTTTCTCTCTGGACCCTTCATCTTCCTCGTGGCCCTCCTTTGGAAGCTGTCTAATAGTTTAATGTCTTTCTTACATTGTGGCACCCAAAGCTGCCCCCAGCACTTGAGGTGAGGCTCTCCCAGAGCAGAGCAGAGCAGGACAATCCCCTCCCTGGCCCGGCTGACCATGCTGGGCCTGATGCCCCCAGGACACGCTTGGCCCTCCTGGCTGCCAGGGCACTGCTGGCTCATGTTCAACTTGCCCCTGACCAGGACATCCAGGTCCCTTTCTGTAATGCTGCTTTCCAGCCTCTCATTCCCCAGTCTGTACACAGAACCAGGGTTGCCCCATCCCAGGTGCAGAATTCAGTGCTTTCCCTTGTTAAAATTAATGGTACTCCAGCTCAGGGCACTGAGACCCCCTTGGTTCATCAACTCTGTTGAAGACAGAGGCAAAGACTGCATTAAATGATTCTGGCTCGTCTCTATTTGTGAGGTGACCATCCTCATCCTGCAGTAGACCAATGTTATTTTTGCACTGCCTCCTGGAATTGACATATATGATAAAAACTCTCTTTATTGTCCTCCACAGTACTGGCTAAGTTCAACTCCAATTTGGCACTGACCTCACAAATTTTCTCTATACAGTGGCAGCAGAATTCCTTTATTCTTCCCGTATCATCTTTTTACTGAACAGTTAATATTTCTTTAAGAAGAAGTCCATACAGCAGTGAGGGGATATGTTGGAAAATCCTTTAAACTTTTTATGATCCCTATATTCATGGTTAATTCTTAATTCTGTACATATAAGTACTGTATGTACTTAGGCCAGAGATTAATGTGGCTTTGAGTTAACTTCCCACATCAGTGATTATTAAGTCTTGTAGTAGCTAATTCTTCTTTGTTCAATTCTATCAACGTTTAATATATCCTAGGTGACATCTTAGTTTTGAGAGCAAGAGTTGTGTGTCAGAGCAAAGAGTGATAAAGGAAGCACATTATGACTTGACAATGTATTTGAAATACTCTCAAGGAGAAGAAATCCATCAGAATATCTGGAACCATACCCAAAGAAGTCCATAGGAAAAATTAACATAGATGCATGTATTCTGGAAATTGGATAAAAGTATGTTAGTTTCTGGAATATAGCTTGGTCTTTTAGGTTACTGAGCATCCATGCTGTCAGGGGAATTTTACATGCCTTTAGCACTGCTAATAAAGAAGTGTCGACTTTCCAAGCTAACAAATTGATCAGGGAGTTCATTGCATGGTTTTCAGTAGCAGCCTGACCTTGCTTCCACTGGGCATAGACATTCTGGTTTTGCCTGTCTGCAAAAGAAGATTCCTGTTCACCCAAATCAGCCATCTGCCTCATCTGCCTGACTTCTGATGTTTTAGAATTTTTTGCTGCTGTGCCCTTAAGAGGCAATGTTTAAAAAGTGATCAACACTGCAAAAAAAATTTTCCCAGGGTATTTTACTCACTGGTTTCCTGAGTAGCCTGAAGGCTGCTTCCCTCATGTCCAGGGCTGAAGTTTTGTTGGCACTCTTCTTCCTGTCAACAGAGATTTTAAACTCAATCACTTCATGGTTGCTGTGGCCAAGACAGCTGCCAAACTCCACTTTGCTCACAAGATCCTTTGACAATCAAGAAGGGCATCTTTCAAAGTTCTCTCCCTTAAGTTCTCTTCCACAGAGTTGTCATACAGATGTGTTCTGGATGTCATCATGATGTCTGTGTCATCCAGGAATCTTCTATCTCGGTTTGTATCACTTGCGTGATGCTCTCAGTTAATTTTTGTCAAGTTGAAGTTCTCCATCAGGACAAGAGCAGTTGATTTGGAAGTGTTCCTCAATTCCTTATTCATTGGCATCATTGTTCTATAGTAGACTCTCACAGGGATATCGACAGTATTTGTTTGCCCCTTGATTGCTGCCTGGAGGCTCTGAACTGCACTGCCAGCTGTGAGCTCCATACATTCCAACCCTTCTACTGCATTCAGTGCNAATATAGCTTGGTCTTTTAGGTTACTGAGCATCCATGCTGTCAGGGGAATTTTACATGCCTTTAGCACTGCTAATAAAGAAGTGTCGACTTTCCAAGCTAACAAATTGATCAGGGAGTTCATTGCATGGTTTTCAGTAGCAGCCTGACCTTGCTTCCACTGGGCATAGACATTCTGGTTTTGCCTGTCTGCAAAAGAAGATTCCTGTTCACCCAAATCAGCCATCTGCCTCATCTGCCTGACTTCTGATGTTTTAGAATTTTTTGCTGCTGTGCCCTTAAGAGGCAATGTTTAAAAAGTGATCAACACTGCAAAAAAAATTTTCCCAGGGTATTTTACTCACTGGTTTCCTGAGTAGCCTGAAGGCTGCTTCCCTCATGTCCAGGGCTGAAGTTTTGTTGGCACTCTTCTTCCTGTCAACAGAGATTTTAAACTCAATCACTTCATGGTTGCTGTGGCCAAGACAGCTGCCAAACTCCACTTTGCTCACAAGATCCTTTGACAATCAAGAAGGGCATCTTTCAAAGTTCTCTCCCTTAAGTTCTCTTCCACAGAGTTGTCATACAGATGTGTTCTGGATGTCATCATGATGTCTGTGTCATCCAGGAATCTTCTATCTCGGTTTGTATCACTTGCGTGATGCTCTCAGTTAATTTTTGTCAAGTTGAAGTTCTCCATAAGGACAAGAGCAGTTGATTTGGAAGTGTTCCTCAATTCCTTATTCATTGGCATCATTGTTCTATAGTAGACTCTCACAGGGATATCGACAGTATTTGTTTGCCCCTTGATTGCTGCCTGGAGGCTCTGAACTGCACTGCCAGCTGTGAGCTCCATACATTCCAACCCTTCTACTGCATTCAGTGCCATCCCCTCAGCCTCTTCTGCCCTGCCCATCCCTCCTGCAGAGCCTGGAATGTCCAGCAGGGCACTGCAGTCACAGGACTCATCCCAACAGGTTTCACTTATGCCAGAGGTGTCAGATCAGAGGATCAGTGAAAGCCTTGAGCTCCTCTTGTGCGTTCCCCACACCCTGTGCATTACTGTAGAAACATTTCATGTGTGGTACATAGCAGCCAACAACTCCTAGAGCAGATTGGGGGATCCCATTAGTGCTCATTTCCTTGAGCTTTGGCACAGCAAAAAATCCCATTGCCCTTCACTGGTGAGTGTGATTTTGTCCCTTTCCTCCTGCCAAGCTAGGTAGAGCTCTGTCAGTGAGCCTTGCTACCTCCTATTCTACAGCTCTTTTTCCCCCTCTGTGATGGGTGTCTCCTGCCAGCTATCAGTAGACCAGATGTTGAGTAGATCCTCTCATGGTAAAAAAACACAATTTTTTTTCAATTATACCCACCACACAATGATTTAATGTATCTGCCTATTCCTATAAATATTGCTCCTTTCTACTAGGATTAAGGAAGTCAGTACTTGTGTTCCTGATAGTGATTTGAGCTATAACGAAGTATGGAAATAGTAAATATTGGAATTTCTCACTCCTATCAATGTTAGGGTAATTTAAGAAAGTCCTATTTAGACACATCCTAATGACAACGTTCAGTATGAGCATTTTTTACTCACTTAAAAATATAGTTAATAAACAAAATATACTAAATAATGCATAAGATTTTGTTTGATTATATTCTATTAGATAAACACCTCAGCTGATGTTATGCATTCAAAAGGTAAGGGAACAGAATGTATATTTTACCAGTGGATAGAAGTTAATTTCGCTGATTGTTGTATGGACATCTGTAACATTTATATGGCAAGAAAATAACAAAGAATTTTAAAACTTGGCTTGATACTTGCAATTATGCAGTTTCAGATCTAGAACAACTATATAATCTCATATTAACATGGAAAAATGTAAACTGGTGATTTTGCAGTTTATACTTTTTTGTGGGATGATGTAACTAAATCTGCTAGACAGAGGTAGTGATCCATTTTCCAAGACACAGGATATCCATGTAAGTTTCACTTTAGAAAAGTCAAACCTAAGCAAAGAAAAATAAAACAAAACAAAACAAAACACCAAAAAAAAAACCCACAAACCCAACAAGGTTTCAGTCTTTAAAGAAGTTTCATAAGGATTAAAATTATCTGTATTTAAGTTCAGAATTATATTTTCCCTTTTTCAAACACTTAAATGTAAACTATGTGCAATTTTACTTCACTTTTTTCTTAAAATTTTTGCTCGATTCATATTCTCATTTAGATCACGTTATACACAGAATTTCAAGAAAATCAACTTTTAAATTCATAAATAATATTTTTCTTTTTCAACAGACATTTTTGTCATACTAAGATTGCATTCTGTAGGGATACAGATAAAAGAAAAATTTTAAAGTGTTTTGCTATGTTTCCAATTAGTCTGATGGTTTTACAGAACCATCTGGCATAAACAGAGAAGGATGTGACCAAGACAATTAGGATGAAGGAGTTTTTAGTTAATTTGAACATATTAATTGTATTACTTGAAAGTGATGGGACAAAGTATTTAAATTTAATGAACTAAAAATAGGCAGCTAAAACAGTCTTAGATCATTTTTCACCAGCCAAACGAGTTTAAAATTGAGCATGTTTAAACATGTCCTTAATCAGCTTAATTAGCATGTATACTTTCAGCAAGAAGTTCTAGTGGTTTTATCTACATGTTTTCTGAATATATTCTGAATACTAGCACAAGTGATGCTATTTTACAATAGTATGTCCAAAGTATGGTGAGTTATAAATCTTGCAGAATACATCCAACATGCTGATCAATTTCTAAAGAGCCAATGCTTCACCTGGGGACTGTGAGACCCAGCACTGGCCCTAGAAGAAACTCAGTGGAGTAATTAATGATGTTGGTGTATATAAACATGCAATCACACTACTATTCTTGCAGCAATGATTTGGTCTAAGCTCAGAAGAGTTTTCCTTTATTTACTTCTCTCTGACACAAGGCTTCATATTTACATGGCATGAAGAAGTTATTTGCATTAGTCTGAAAACAAATATTTACTAAAATATGAAATATATATAACTTTGTTACTCAGTCTCACAACTTGGAGATTACTAAGATCCCTGGACTGCCTTTATGTCCCATATGTGTGAAGCACATATGAAAATATTATTTACATATGTTCTGGTCAAACACCAGATATAATATGTCTATTTAAAGCTGTGGTTTTGCTCTACACCTGAACATAGAAAGAAGCTACAGCTACATCTTTCCTATACAATGCTCTTAAATATAATTATCTCACTTTATTTTCTATAGGGGAGATGGAGTTTAGAAGTAGCAATGCACATTTGGCAGGATGCCAAAACAGCTCAGCATCTACAAGAAAATGACAGTGACATAATATGATTTAATATCAAACAATTGGTTAAGGCAGTGGAACAAATTCCTTGGTCTTAAAAAATTTAAATTATTTTATAATATATTATGACTGTTGTAGGTCCTTTCCGCTAGGTCTATCCATCACAGCCTGGATGGAGAAACAGCTTTTCCTGCATATTATGGAGCCAAAATGTGAGGTAGGCTTGTTGGCAGAGGATAACAAAGACCTAGGACCCTTCAGGAGCCTGTTCCTGCCATTGTCAACAAATTCTTCTGTGTCTTTACTGAAACAACAGGTACCACTTCTTGCCCTGATATATACTGGGATGCAGCAATCCTATCAATCCACATCTCCAAAGTGATTTTGGGTCTCAGCATGCAAAGCTTGACCTTCAGCTGTGCCTTGCAGAGCTGGTGCCAAACAGTGTGAATTGTCTTCCTGTGCATTGTGTGGAGAGGCCCTGGAGGTATTCCACCTCTTCCCTCCTCTCACACATTTTGGTGTTGCATATGAAGGCATCACAGCAGCTGAGTTTTAACCTCACCTCTGACAATTTCACTCTCTCTTCATTCTTCCTCATCTATTGCCCAACCCGTAGCCCTCCCTTCCCAGCCCAGCAAATCTGAAATACTTTACACAGAGTACAGATGCTGTGGGCTGAGGGGACTGCTACCCTGGGGCACCAGGTGGTTAAGCCATGTCTGGAATGGCTGCAGGAAGGAATAAAGCTCAGAGAGGTAAAGGTGCAACATACAGCTGTGTTTCCTATGCTCCTACTGAATTACTAAAGACAGCAAAGAACAGGTGGGAGATACCTCCAACTATGCTGGGTTTTGTGTCATGTCCACACCTTGTGCTGTCCTGATTATTGCTTTCTTTAAGATCTCATGAGATGGGAAAAGCTGAAAAAGCCCCAGGGGCTGCAGACCATTGAATGTTTTGGAAGGGACCTTTAAAGATCATGGAGTACTGCTCCTCTGAAATAAGCAGGGACATCTTCAAGGCTGCTCAAAGCCCTACCCAAACTGACCTTGAATGTTTCCAGGGATGGGGTACTTAACAGCTCTCTGGGCAATCTGTGCCAGGGTTTCACCACCCACTTCATAAAAAAAAAAAGTCTTCATAATGTTCAGTCCAAAACCTTTCTTTTTATGGCTTAAAACTATTTCCCCATCCTATCACTACAGGCCCCACTAAAAAGGCCTGTCAACACATTTTTTAAAGCCCTCTTTAAGTATTAAAACACTGAAGCCTAGTAGACTCTGTTGAAAATAAACAAGGTGAGTACCTACAAGGTTTGATGAGACCCACCGAATTTTATGTGTTTCTCTTGTTTTCTCATTTTAAAAGACATCTTACCTATTGTGTTCTCAATTGGTTACCTATAAAGTGATGACATCAATACTGCTATAGCATCAATATTGTGAAGAACATTTGACTGTGATAGCCTTTATCTTCAAACATAGAATAAATAGTAAAGAATTATGTATATTTGAGTTTAAAAAATTATCCCCTGAAGATGATAGAGCTTCTATTTTGCTCATATACAAATTAAAGGAGCAGGCATTTCTATTCACACATCTGCTCCTTTATCTTATCACCATCATCTTTGTCATCATCATTAGTTTACATGAACATAATTACTCTTTATGTAAGTATAAATTTTGATAAAACCTGTAATGGCATTCTAACAATTCCTGGGAAGTAAATGCTTACTTTCCATAGCCTGGTAAAAATGATGCTTGTAAGTATCCATAGGAGTAAGTCCATGTAAGAATGGAAACTACTATTTTAGAGACAAATGTTAGACAGCCAAAACTGTTGTCAATTTGCCATAGAAACAAACTTAAAACCAGTTGGGTCTTAGCTGGTTCTGGTTTGTAATGAGCAAGGAAGCTAGGCTGGGCTTACTGGCATTTTCACAAACCAAACTTTGTTGATTTTTCACTTCAAATGAAAGTCACACAAAGCTTGGGGCTCTTGGCATAAAACTAAACTTGGGCTCAATTCTGTTCTCATGGGGTTTTTTTAAACTAAAAGTATAGTGGGAAAACCCATTTAAAAAAAAAAAAATCCTGCTGTCTAAGTGAGACCTGCTAGAAAATTCCAAGACAAATCCTATATTGTCTACCTGCCCTCTATTCTTCACTGGAGCTGTGTAAAGCTACTCAGAAAGCCAACCTGTTTGGGGCCATGCATTTTATTTTCTTTGCCTCCTAAAGCAAAAAAGCACAAGATGCTGAAGGTGGTATAAACCTGTATCACAGCTATGTGAGGTAGGCAGAGAGAACATTCTTCATTAAAATCCTGATACATGTTCATGAAAAGTTGTAAAAGTTATAAAAGTAAATCACAGGACTATCAGCATGGTGTGAAATAATGGAAGATCAAGAGATAACAGGTTCTGATTTCTCTTTCACTCTCTGGATTATAGGAATGTCATCCTTGCCTCCTTTTCCTGCTGGGTTGATGGGTGAAAGTCAGGAAGGACTGATCCTGTGCTAAGAAGCCAGAATAGCCTCACAACAATTCCAAGAAGAATTCAATTTCAACTGGACTTGAGGATAACCACCATTATCCCTCTCAACTTCCACCAGGGTGTAACAGATGCATCGCTAAGGAGGTTCCACTACTACAGAGGTATCCCTGCTTCGTGAAGCATTGTCAGAAAGAGATATCCCCCTAGGGCTGTGAGGAGAGCCTGCAGACCTGAGCCCTGGCTGCCTCCTGCTACTGAGACACTAAGTATCCAAGTCGATGTAGTTGATTTGTGCTGAAAGTTGCATAATATTCTCCAACTGCAGTGCAAGAGGGTATTAGCTCTGCAAAAGCTGCAGTATAATTCATGTAGACATTTTCCATTCTGAAATATAATTTGATTAAATTAATTTCTGAATAAAATGAACCTGCAGCATTGAATGGATCGCACTAGGGTCAGAGTTTTGCATTCGGAAATCTCCTCTTTTTGGTTAAAAAAAAAAAAAAAATAAACCCAAACCAAAAAACAAAAGCAACAAAAACAAAACCCTGTTTCACCTTTGTGCACTTTTCCACTTTTAAGGTATAAGAAACCATGTATTA
>VWZN01010832.1:31304-50881 GCA_013396955.1 Regulus satrapa | reverse complement strand
AGAAAAGGAAAAAAAATGCTCAATGGAAAGAGTGTCTCCCTTGCTGTCTGCTCTGCAGGTGGTAGGTGTGTGACTGGGACTGAGATACTAGAAAGAAGAGTGTCATAGTTTGTCAGTGTTTTCCCTAAAGCTAGAATAATCCAGAGACCTTAAAATCAGTCCATTAGACCTTAAAATTACTGCCTTCATAGGCAGATCCCCAAGCTGCCACTTGCAGTCCTGTTTCCCTGCAAAAAAGATATTCTCTCCTCTCTTTGTTTGTGCTCACAATGATATGTGATTTTTCAAGGCTCTCCATTTGTATTCTTTGCACAGAACAACACTTCTATTGTTACATACTCTGGCTGTTCTTCTTCTGCAAACACTTTAGCCTTTAAACACAGCATGTCTGGTTTATTTTGGCTTCCCTTCTCTTTTTACTCAACCATATTAGAATGGAGACATGTATCTCAACTGCACTCTGTATTCACAGCACACTGGTCTGTGCCATTTTGCCTCTTCTGCAACTGTTGATCTCGTGCGGTTATTGAGAAGACAGACATTGACCAAAACATTCTAAAACTACAAAAACTTTGTTATCCCAGGATTATTCCAATTTTCTCATTAAGAGTGGCAGAGCCAAATCTAATTCAATTCTTGTGAGGAGATCTCAGGCCTAAGCACTTACATAGTAGTTTTCTGAAGAGCAGCCTGCCTGCAGAGACTCCTGCTCCATCCTCAGTCCTAGTGATGTGACACCACTGAATCAAGTTGAACTCCAGTGTTTGAAAACTACTGACAATGAGAGCAGCATTAGACCTACTCAACTGTGTGTGTTTTACGTGCATCTGTAATTTTTTCCAGCCCACTCCTGACTTTGTTTCCAGGTCTGTGCCACTGATGCTCATAAACTGCAATGCTTAATAGGTCAATATAGATTGTTGATGTTGTTTTTGTAGTTACTAAAGAATTTAGGGTTTTCAAAGAAAGCAGACAGTTGCCTTTCTTTATGTGAATACCATTTTTCATGTAAAAAAAACCCCACAGGATTAGTAATTTGATAACTGACATTTGAGTTATGTTGCAGTCTTTTTTCCTTAAACATGATGCTACAGAAATACCTGTTGTTTTGACAATCAAAATCCATCTATTGTAAAGATGTCCTTAAAATTTGGGTTTTCTTGAGGAGGTAGCTTTAATCCTCTGTCTGACAGTCAAACAGGATTTTTTCTGCTATGGGTAGTCTACAAACTATATTTTACAGCTCCTCAGCATTCTTCGAATGCTGCATGACTTCAGAAATAGACCCATTGAGACCACTACTTTCCCTGATATTTAATCTTCTTTACAGAATATTCCTCCATCTGTGTAGCAGTCATCAAAAAAGAAGTAATAACAAAGGCAGAAATTTACTTCTTGTGTTATTCTCCTCCTTTGACAGAATCACAATGCAAGGAGTGCATGACTGAGCCCTCCATCCTCCAGGAGATGGAAGAATTTCCTTTGTCCTTTCTGTCCTCTTACCTGAAAGTCTTGAGCATTCAGCATGTCTTTCCAGTTCCAGACAAACTAATTCATGGACAGTTGTTTTCAAAAAGCTGACATCTTGTTCACCTGTCTAGAAAATGGAGTTAGCTCATAACCAATGAGTTTAACATCTTGCCCCTGTCTCGAAAGTTAATATTCCCTGGTTGCTGCTGTTTTGGATGATCAAACTAAATGTTTAACACTTCCTTCATTGTGTTCATTTTCAGTGGAAAGACTTGCAATTAAATGTCAGGGTTGCCAAAGAAACCACAAAGTCACCAGTCATTTCTGTCTGTGAAATCACAGAGGAATCACATAATCCTGCCTATACTGGCTAGTGAGGATAGGCACATGCTAGAACCAATGTGACAGACACCACTGCAGTATCAGGCAGACAAACTTCTGAATTGTGAAAGGAGATGCCTTGGAGACCACTGAGACAGGAATAGATGTCAATTAATTAATCACTGGAATTTAAACATTACAGTAATTTGCTTTTCCATGGAGAACTTGTGAAAATTTATAACAGATTAACAGGATCCCAAGTCCAGCTGAGATAGAAATTGCCTCAGTTCTGCTTCAGTGATTGTAGCAATGATGATTTATACCATCTGAGCTTTTGAGTTTGTGTTGTTGTTCGTAACCATGGTGAAAAGGTGTATTCCAGTTAGCTGAGTAACATAGCATACTGCAGGTTAATTATTTTTCTGTTTCTGGTTTCTCACTTTCTCTTTGTCTTATTAGTGCTATAAGCAACAGCAAAAGTAATATGAAAAATATACAAAAATTCAGACATAACATTTTAAAGTAGCTTTTACAAACTTCACTTGCTGAAGTAGGGACACTATAAGTTGGTAACTTTATTTGTCAGCAAATATTTTGTTAAATTTGGAAATATCTCTTCTTGTCAAGAGATCAAAACCTTAAATTCATTTTCCAGTGTGAATGGGATTCATTCCTGATGTTTCTGGTGACTCATCCCCTTTTCTTACCTTGTCTTCTTCAAATGCAAATGGAAAAATACATCAGCCTCTGTCTAATTCTAAGATATGTTTTGATACATAGGTTAAACTCATTAAGTGTTCTAAGAAATTCTTAGGAAGCATGCAAGGCTGTCACACTGTTCTTACAAAAATGGAGAATTTTGTTTGGATTAAAGTTTATCTTTCTAAAATTATCTTTCTTTGTCAGCAATTTTCTGGACACACTGAGAATAGTCAAATGAGCAGTTAACTCTGAAGTGTCTGAGTCTTAGCTATATTCTTGTAGAATGGTGAGAATTATCTTTCAATTGGGGATCTAACTCGTTGAATATTTTGGATCTACTTTGGGAAAGAAAAGTGCTGAAAGTGTGGTGAAATTAAGCCTTTTATTAGATCCATTAACATACCTTTCATTTCATTTTCAGCAGTGCTGGAAAGCAAGCAGAGTGAAACAAAGCTTGTTTGCATATAGTCATGTGCAAATGAATTTACCTATTTTGTCAGAGCTGATTTCTTCTTTTTCAAGGGATAGCAAGGAAAATAAACATCCTTACAAATTTTTTACTGGAATTTAGCTGAGCTTTATCTTAAACATGTCTTTTAACCTTGGTTCTTAATCCTAGTAATCAATTGAAATAATATATTTAAGAAGTTGTCAGCCAAAAATAGCAGCTCTCTTGCTGATACCACCTCCCCTTCCCATCCAACTCCGGCAAACATTCTCCTTCTTCTCTTTCTCTTCTTATCCAACCATGTCATCCAACACAACCAGAGGCTGGGATCTGAGAGTGTACAGGAAGGTAGCTGGGGAAAGAGGAGATAAAAATTTGGAGAGGACAGAGATGTTTTCTCTTGTTCTGTATATACTTTCTAGGCATCCTGTCTGACTTATAGGGAAAAGGCACCCTATATGCCAATTAACTATATGTCTTTCAAAGTATCATCCTTTTCCTAATCTGGTATTTGGAAAACAGTAATGACAATTGATAGTCCTGAAGTGTCATTTCAAAAGAACATTACAACTATTCTATTTTGAAACTTTAGAATTACATGTCTTCAGTTTTCTAGAAATAAATAAATTGTTTCCTTTTTCTTACTCTGAAACTGTTTGCAGAACCAACTTGACCTGTACTGCTATCTCCATCCAATCCCAGAAGCATCTTTTTTAACAAACTCAATGGCTGTGGCTTGCCCTAATGTTTTTTCAGCTCCCAAATATCATCTGCCACCTGCCACTGACATACATCTTGATAAAAACTTTTCATTTCATGTGAACTGGGTTGTTCTTGTTTACACCCAGCAGTATAAAACAGCTCCTATTGTCCATTGTTCCCTTATGTACTCTCAGAAAACCTATTTGTTTCTGGCAGCCTTACCTTCAAGGAATGTGATGTAGAGTACCGATAAAAGTGCAAACATCTGTTAAGATGACTGGCATTATTCTGACAACAGTGTTGAAATCATCTGCTTGGGAAGGCAAGCAGGCACATCCAAACAAAATTGACTGTAGCTTCAGTATGCAGTGGATATGATAAAACATATACTTTAATTCCAGGAGAATTAAAGCAGCTGTACAAAGCCTGCTACTTATTTCTTACACTTCCTATTCATGGCAGGCATACACATTGATTCCTTCAGCAGGAGATGACATTTAGCTACTAAGTTCCACCATTTTTAAGGAAAATAGTGTGGATAAAGGAAAAAAAGCCCCAGAATTCTTAAAATATTAATTGTTCTTGTAAGTTTTAAGGCATGCTTGCAATCCTAGAAGCTGGTACCTGATAGTCTTCAAGTGTTGATGCTCTATTTCAGCTCTGAGCGATAGAGGAAAGTCTCTCCAGTTATCAATGCTATTTTAGGCATCACTAAGAAAATTCTTGATGTGTTCCAGTTCAAGCTTTGACCTGACCTGACCCTGCTTAACTTTAAAATCTGACCAGCAGTGTCTGAAATTATTTTTTCTATATCTAAGAGTTGAATGCGTATTTAAATGCTTTGGGCCTCTACTATAAATATTGGTCCTCTGATCAAAGATAAATTATTATATTGGACTTTTACACAGCTGATTTTTTCTTGGCAGCCTTAAAAAATATTTTTGAAGGAAAAAAATCACTGAAATCCAAGATCCCCCTTTTTTTTTTTTTTAAATTTCTAACTAAAATATATTTTTAATAAGGACGCAAGAATCTTCAATGGCATCTGCTGAAAGACCTTTCTTTGTTTCTCCAATAATATTTTTTTCCTCACTATTGCTGGCTAGATTCAACAAAATAATGTTCTTGAAAGAGACCAGATATTTCTCTTCCTTTCATTCTATCCTTCTCCTGTTTTATTTTCAGTTTTTATTACACAAAACGCAAGGAACCCTTCTGAATGCTTTCAGCAAATAAAAGTGTCAAATTCCCTAAACATCAGAAAGCAAAAATAGCAGTAGAGAATCTTCTGCAAGACTCCTGTGCTTTCATAAAACAACAAAAATGAGATAACTCACATGCAAAAGAGACATAAAACAACCAAAATGAGATAACTGCCATCATTGATGTTTCTCTGGGCTGCACAGGGATATCAGGTTGATACTTTGATAGATTGCAATCTGTTTTCAGCAGCTGACCCAGACATAACATCATCATTTCCTGATTATATTGATATGTGTTTCTATTATTTGCTTATTTTGCGCCTTGAGAAACAATTCCTTTTTGTTGTTAAACTGTAAACAGCATAGCAAGGCCTCATATTAAATCATAATTATTTACCATGCTGTTCACGCACCTTTGTCCCTGGGGAATGTGGTGACGTGAATTTACAGGAAGATCGGGGTATTTCTCACCAACAGTTTCCTGTTATTGATATGCTTTTGTTTAGTTGTGATCTTTTTTTTACTCTTTCAGGTTCTCAGGGGAAAAATAAACAGGCACATTACATTAATCACAGTCTTTGGGTATCGTATTGGAAGTCTCACAAATACTTTCAATGTGGAATTGTGAACTAGGTTTGCATCTTTGGAAAACACCAATGACAGCTTATTGCTTGCTATTACTTGCTCTTCTATTCTGATAAATTATTCCAATAATTCTTTAAAACTCTTTTGTGATTGTGTCCTTTTTAGATGGAAGAAGGGTTCAAAAGTTTATGAAGACAACTTTTTGCATCGTGTGTGTAGATTTGCATAATTGGGCTAAGTTTTCATTTGAGAGAAAATATGGATCACATAAGAGATACAAAGGTAATTTAAAAATGCAGTCTTTTCTGCATTTGATAGAAAATACTATCAAACATGGCNTATATGATACAGTCCTAGCCAAAAATCTTTCCAAAATATCTTGATTTTGCAATAAGAAATTGCAGTAAAACAACCAAGAAATTTAACAATGAACCAAACTTTGGGAGGTTTCCTTTTTTTATTTCTTCCAAAGCGTTGTAGAAATATTGTGGTTATAGGCAAAATGACATTGTGTCCTAGAGAACACACACCCGGAAGGCCACTGAGAGATAGATCTGTTTGCTAAAACATATCACTAAAGTAACTCCCGAGTAATGTAGTAACTATTTAGATTTGTACTAAATTCTCAGAATTTGATATACCAAATTCTCAAATTCAAATACTTTTGTTTTGTCATTGTTAAATAGCATCTTTCTTAGCATCTGTGCTTTAAGATTTAGAGAAAAAGCTCTGAGTCAAACCTACATGCCCACAACTTATTTGTGGCTGCGGATTTATTGTATTTGGTACTTAGTACTTCAGTGCTACATTGAATATGTGACATTGTTTTCCTTCATTTTTCCTGCTAATATTAAGGACTAATAATAAGCTCACAAAAGCTGTATGTGACACAATATTAATAAAAATCACAGGATCATAGAATGGATTCGGCTGGGAGGAGCCATAGAAGCCATCCAGATCCAGCTCCCATGCCATGGGCAGAGACACCTTCCACTATGCCTGGTTGCTCAGAGAAACAATCAGCCTGGCCCTGAACAGTTCCAGGGATGGGGAATCCACAACTTCTCTGAGCAACCTGTACCAGTGCCTCACCATCTAAAAACTGAGGTTTTTAACTACCCTCTCCTCCTGGAGTAATTAACTTCTGGATAACATGTAAATGTTATATGATTTCTCAAAATACTCTAGTTTTCCTTTCCAGGCAGGCCATCTAATCTAAATGGCTTTGTAAAAAGTTTTTCAATCCTGCACCCTCTGGATTTCTGTGTATTTGTCCTCATCTCTAAGCTCTGGCTTCTTTTCAGATGAGGAAATTCTAAGAAATATCAGGTTATTAGGCTGTTCTACTTGTGACATTTTATCCTCTGGACTTCCACATCTTGAAAGCAATTTGCAGGTTCCATTACTGAATCAGATGTATTTCCTCCCAAAGCTATCAGTTTCAGAATTCACAAGCTAGGCAAAATATCTTTCTTTTTGTGGAGAAAAAAAAATTACAAAACACACAAATTATTTATTAAGCAGGCTATAACAAAGATTCCTATGTTTTTTTCATTATGTGCAAGTATCCCTCAAATCATAAAAGTATGCCATCCACCCAAGTCAAATTTTTCCATTCCAAGTGAAGTTCAGACTAACAGATGAAGTCCTTAGCACAATAGCAAGCTCATCTCCCACAGTGATATCACCCTTCAAGACCTTGGGTGCTGAGTTCTCTTCCAGCACATAGTCCTCTAGAATCCATAAAGTCCTAAAGTCCCATCAGGTTTTTCCCAACAACATTGACATTTTAGCATCACCTGTTGGGATGTCAACTCCAAGCTGTACAACAGTGTACTGTGCCCTGACTGTGCCTCAGCAATTTTGTGGCCTGAATTAAACTGAACAGGTTAATTACAGGTTATTTACTGAATTAAACTCATACAGCTGATGTATTCTTTAACTTCTGCCAGACTCAACTGACCCGGTGAAGATGAACTCAGAAAAAAATTTAGGAAATTTAGGAAATGGCTAATTCCCGAGTCATATCCACAGCGACACTGAATGCACAGTTTTAATGCAGTTCTTCCTTCCTCAGTAAAGGTTTAAGATACAAATCTGGATCTTCTATTTAAGTACCACACAGGATGGAAAGTAGTCAGAATTACATTTTATTCAAAATATTTCAGATTCTTTACTCCTACTGGTGTGGTATTTGGGATCACTCCTCAGGAGAGAGGAAGAAAAAGCATCTGTGATTTTTCTGAGTCATTGAATGTTTTGTTTGCTGTTGTTTCTCTGTAGTTCTTACTCTCTGGTAACTACCTCCAGAGTAATTTCCAAAACATGGTGAGATGTTTGTACTTTGTTATATCTCTCTGAAACATCAGTAAGTAATTTTGATATGCTTAACGTCTCTCTCAACATATTTCTGTTATTATTTTTTCATTCCACAGGAAAAAGTTATTTCTGTTGTTGTTAAGTGCCTTTTGAAAACAGAGATGTCAGTCATAATCAGTACAGAATTATGACCCTAAATCAGTTTTTCCCACTGCATAGATGCTTTGGCCACTTTGATTTGTTTTATGTTTGACAGATTGCTTTTGTATTTGTCACAATTAGGAGGACAAATTTTCAAGAAAACAGTCAAAACTAGATATTCAAAGGTCAATGTTAGGTATAAAAGCTTACTCACAAACCCTGCCCTGCTTCCAGAAATACCCAAGTTCTGGAAAACTAAACTTTCTCAAAAGTTTGTAAGTCTCTCCTGTTTTCATAGCTCAAGGTCTTGGAAAATTTTATTTTCACACAGAATATGCACTTATATATTCAATCAGGAGCAATTTTACATATTCCTGTACTTCCGTCATGACAACTCTATTTTCTTATTTTTATTTCCTATGGATCAAATAATAATAAAAAAGATCCTTGATTTCCCTGTCACTCGATTGTAGGTTTGGGTAAGATAATTTTTGTAGGTCCTTTCCAACTGAAACAATCTATTCCATTCCATTCCATTCCATTCCATTCCATTCCATTCCATTCCATTCCATTCCATTCCATTCCATTCCCTTTAACTTCCACTCACCAACTGCCAGATAATGTACTTCCCTGGTACTGTGTTATGGCTCTATATCTAACATGTATATAGCTCGAAATGCTATTTTAACACAAGCTCCAGAAGAATGCTGTAGTATTTTTTTTAATCTCATATGAAAGACTGAGGTAGTGTTCTTAACTCATGCAAGCGCAGTGCGGGAAACTACTGCTTTTTGTGGGTCCCTTCCAACCCAGAATAGTCTGTGATTCTGCCACTTTGTCATATATTCTCCCTAGATTCCATACATAATTTATAGAGAATTATAAGCTCTTTGAAAGAATTCCTTTCACCCTCTAGAGAACACCAAGAGTGGGTCAGATGAGAGTATACAGTTGTTGTGAATGAGCTGGGTTTACAATTGTAAAGGTTTAGAAGAAAAGCAAATGACTCTACAGCTCTATGAACATTTTAAAAAGAATTGTGTAGGTGGTAGTTCGAGGCAACACTGAAGGGCTGGAGTCCAACTCGCCCCTCCAGGCAGGGCTGTATGAGGTCAACTACAACTTTGTGGCTGACAACACAGGCCACTGACACCTTGGCACTAGCACACACAAATTGTCTGTACTGTTAAGCTCTCTTAGTCCAGACTCATGTTTGCAGCATATCTCCTTTTGATGTGGTAAGCCCTGCTCAAAAGCCTTGTACTGCATGCACATCCCCTTCTTGCCTTGGCAGCTTTTCATCTTTGCAGGGGTTTTTAGTCCAGGTGTGATTTACCAGTGAACTAAAGCTCACAGAGGCACCCAGCACACAGTGGGTACACAGACAATCACCAAGTTGCGCAATGAATGCCCTGAGGGCTATAACCACTGTTACAAGGAAGGGCAGATACATTCTGCCTTTGAAGAGGCAGGATGCAAACACATGTCAGCCTTAGATTGGCCTATACACTGAGTTAGAGTCCTAAACAAGATACCAGTATTGTAATTAAAATGTATTTTTTTTACTTGAGAGGTCAATTACACAAGTGGGATTATAGTTGTGCAAATTCCTATGGATTAAATGTGCACATCTCCTGCCTGCTATTTTGTTTGCAGAGAGCAGCATCCCTTAGGATGAAAATCTGATTGGTTTGAAGATAAATTTAGGCTGGGACAAGTGAAAATACTGAGTTACCATCTTGCTGGCCAAGACAGTGTAAGATTCTGTAGAACATCACCTTGGAGGCAGCCTGGTTGCACTGAGACACTGCTCAAAACCAACATATAAAGTGGGAAGGGGAACTTCAGTGACAGAATCACAAACCCCCCAGAAATGTCTCCAGGGAACCTGGTTGCCTTGAGAGTTCAAATGGCATTTTCCAATAGTTTTGCTCTATCTTTTAGCTAATAAAATGTAATGCAGTCATAGTAGAGTCTAGGTCCTGAAAAAATTTCAGCTGTGATGATATCTTCTGATGACATACTTGACTAATGAGAGCCAAGTCACAGTAGTCAGGAGACTGACAAGAAATGGGAGTGATTATGTTCAGACAGCCTCTACATTTACTCCAGTGGTAGTTACAGAATCCCATGAATCTCGCTCACATCTCATATTGGCAAATTTCCAAGTGTTTCAAAAACTGTATGGTGGAATAGAGCTTGAAGTATTACTTATATTCTTAAATTTAAATGCACAAGTCAGAAAGCTGATCTCATGGGAGAACTGAGCTCACAGCCAGTGAGGTCTACCACAGAGAGTACATTTTTAAAACATAAAACCCCACAATCTTTCCTCTTGAAAAATATTTATTCTTTCTTTTCCTAGGCTATGTTTTTCTCTGACATTTTTCAGATATTGGTGCCAATATCATTTTACAACAATTTTTGGCTCAGAATACAACATATTAAATTCTTCCTCTCCACATAAAACAAACAAATAAAAAGAGAAACAGAAAAACCTTTATCTGTTGTCTTTTTTTCCCCACAAAAATTAGTTATCCATTGTTATTATAATCAAAAATCACTCATTAGTGTTACCAACAACATTATGGAACAAATTAAGAATAATATAGATGTCACTCAATAGCTCTTATCTAAAAAAAATACAAACAACATAATATGCTAGCATAACAATTTTACTTATAAATTTTACTCATAATATTTGATGTGTAATAAGTAATGATTTTACTTAAAAACCTTATTTTAAAGTACAAAGTGCTTATTTGTAGTTATAGTGTATTATGTCATGATATCAAATATGTCTTTCATTATTTTTTAATCTGGATTTTACATAAAATTTACCAAGCTAAAATTTGAAACAAATATTCATCAATATCCAAACCTGCAATGTTTTCAAAGCACTTTTCTACTGCTTTAAGAAAAAAACCCAACACAGTAATTCTTAGAAATGTCCAGGTTGCATTATTTCTCAATTCTTTATTCGATTCCACTTGCTTTCTTGCATTGAATTTTCAACCCCTCAGATTCCAACATGTAAAATCATATTTAAATAAGAGATTTAAATCTGCAAGAGCTAAGCAACACTTTTTAAGCCAGTGGTGGAACCTTCAGATGGTTGACTACAAGCACAATCCCCATAAAATTTACACAGATAGAGAAATTATTTCTTTCTTAACAAGAAACGAAGAGAGCACTTGGCTCTTTCTCTTGGAATCGGGGTTTTTTGACATTATGATTTGTCAAATTAAAACTCCACAACAGGCTGGTGCATAATGGTAGAGTTGGCTGTGAGTCTGAAGAAAATTGCCAAGAAAAGCTTTAGTGACTATGAATTTATTCCAGTAAATGGTCTCCTGTCAGTGGAGTTTCTTCCACTCTAAACTGGTTTAGGTAGTGCCAATGAAAGTACTCCCTTGCTCTGGTGAAGGAATGTTGCCGGTATTGCTAGAACAGAACATCTTATGCATGCAGACAGCTCAACAGTGTGGTGCACCCTGCACTGCTGGTGCTGCAAAGTTGCCAAGATGATGTCCCCCAGTGCCTGTTTTGTCTAAAGAGATGCATTCAGATTGGCAGCAAGAGGAACAGACTTCAGAAGAACTTGACAGCCAGCTGCCAGGCTGCTTCCATGAATCTTCAGTCCCCTAACCTGTACACAGGAATATTACTGGTTAGCCTCCTGTTTACCTCTCAGAGAGGTGTCATCTCCAGCTGAGGAAGGAGCACAACTGCAGGTTTGTATTACTAAGTCTCAGGGGTAACCTCCACACTGTCCATATGAATCTACCTAAAGTATTTTCAGGAGGGCTGTGAATGAGATGCCTGGACAAGCCATATGTATGTAGCACTCAGCAAAAATGTTCCTGAGACAAGGGAGACACAGCCAGCCAAAGCACTGGAAGAGAAGTCACACTTTGGGGAATGAAAGTAAAAAAGGAAACCGAAGTGGAGAGAAGTAATGAGACAGTATCTAAGTAAGGCACAATCTGGCAAGACAAGCCACTGCTTTGCAGTAAGCATTGCTGGGTGTTGGTTAATTGTTTTCTCTTTCCCTTTCATTAATGTTTTCTTGCTTTTTTTCCTCCCTAGAAGTTTGAGTGTCTGTGTGAATTCAATGGCAAGACACCTTCCCCCAAACTCAGAAATACTCTATGGTACTTAGAATTTAAAATTACCACTAGCAAGGCACAAAGAAAGTTATTTTCTGAAAATTATGCCTCATTTTAATAAAAAAAAATAGTAAATAAAATTCTCAACCAGAAAGAGAGATTTCCTATACCACCAGTAATTAGTGTCTGAGTATAAACAAGATTTCTGGCTTTTTTGAAGTATACTTTATAAATTATAGACTATTTCTCAAATATAGCTTTTGACTGAATCATTTCTTTCAAGAATGAAGACAGCACCCTGTGGCTGATGAAAACATTTGAAAGTGCTAAGTGTACATATCAGAAAGAAAAATGTTTACCTTTCATGAAGACACGATGGCAAGGAAATATTCTGAAGACATTTTAAGCTGCTGCTTGGAAACTTGGCACTATGATCAAGAGATCCATTATTGCAGTCTTTTCACACCATGTGTGAAATCACACTTGCCCTTCTCTAAGCACTTATTGGGGAGGCACTTCAGAAACAGAGCATTCATCCTCATGGGGGAAATCCTAAGGCATAAGCTTGAACAGTAGAGTGGCAAATAATTTTCAGTACCTCAAGGATTAGCAGGAGACCTGAGCCTATTTCCACTTTTCCCCATCTGGTAGGTAACCCTGGCTATATTACATCAGTACATTGAGTCTCACTTTCTTCCTTTTTAAACAGGAAAGGGAAATGTGCTTTAGAGATAAGGATGTGATCATTATACAAGGAATAAATACAACTTTTTTTTAAAATCATGGGTATAGAACATAGTCATTGCACTATAGTGCTAAAAGCTTCAAAGCTCTTGACACTGACTCAGTATTTCTTCTATTTTTTTGAATGTTTTCTTTCTTGCATGTTCCAGAACATG
Organism: Regulus satrapa; assembly: GCA_013396955.1. Classification (NCBI taxonomy): domain Eukaryota; kingdom Metazoa; phylum Chordata; class Aves; order Passeriformes; family Regulidae; genus Regulus; species Regulus satrapa. The sequence continues at coordinate 37,983 of VWZN01010832.1, read as the reverse complement.
GAAAGAAATTTACCCTTCCAGGAAGAACTGGAGAAAAATATAGTATAAAGAAGTAAATATTGTAAGTATAATTAAATAAAATTATTTAAACTTGTTGTGTGAGAAAGGGAATAGATAACAAGTTTTAGAATGAGAAGTCATTTAGTCTTACAGAGTTGGAAGAGAATGAAACATGCTTTGTTTGAGAAATAGCTTTTAACTGCAGCCCAGAAAAATATCTGTGTGATAAAAATATATTGAAGAACTTTATATCATAGGAATCAGTAAGAAAATGCAGTCAGGAAGAAACCAATTAGCATAGTGGTGAGGCTGATTATGCTTTAGCCTAGCAATGCTCAAGAAGTGAACACTAAATAGGAGCTCAAAGAGCTGCTTTAATAGAGACAGCAGTGTCATAGATTCAGAGAATGATTTTGTTTGAAGGCAACCTAAGGATGATGTTTTTCAAATCCCGTACAACCTGGTCTTGGACATTTCCAGGGGTGCAGCATTCACAGCTTCTCTGGGTGATCTGCGTGTTGTCCATGTATGAAGTTATACTGCTTAGTAATATATTCAGTTATACTGCTTAGTATAGAAAGTTATATATTCAGTTATACTGATTCTCCTTCTGTGTAACTTAAACCTTAGAGTCATAGAGGAAATATCACGGATATTGAAATCACGTTGTAAGTTACAGATATGATACATCACTGTGTTAATCAAAGCCAGCATTAGAAGTTGAGGTGTTTGCACATGTGCAGGCTTAGCTACTTGGATCTCTGTGTCTGTGATTCTCTCGAAGAAATGTGAGGTTGCACAGTCCCACATGGTACTGGGACGTCTTTGTACTTTACTGTGTGTAGACTCACAGGAAGATATAGTCTTTGTCCCAGAGCATTTTAATGTCTACCTAGAAACAATGGCATGAAACAAAAGGAGGGAAGCAGAGAGGGAAAGGGACAATGTGGTCTCAAAGTTACATGAGTCAACTCCACATACAATGGAATTGACCTGAATCCTCTGAAAGTCTCCTGAGGTAAATAGTTTTGCTGTCCTGGTATGTGTCCGGGCAGCTGGTGGTTTTACACCAGCTTTGATGGTCTGTCTAATCAGTTTCATTCTGATGTGGAGGATGTTGTTTGCATTGTAAGAGTAGAAGACCTGGTTTTGAGGAGGGAAACAGGATTTCCACATTTCCATGCCACTGAAATAAGTTTGGGAAATAAAATAAAACCTATGGTGTTTTTCACAGCATGTCTGAGAACTATAACAGGAACTGATATTAAAGTTATCTGTCATTCTGAACTTCTATGTTTCTAAAGTCCCAGCAGTTCAGAGAGGTATGTGCACAGGGGCTATGGAAAGGATCTTCCAATAATTTAATTTATATTCATTGAGAAATTAATAAAATTTAATTGCAGATGACAGTCAGTATAATTTTTGTCCACCATCTGTCTTACATACAAACATACTTGTGTGAAGAAATGCTGCTTCTCAAAGTGTGTGAACCCATGTGAAAAAAAAAAAAAAGAATTCATATGGCTTTTTCTGAAGAAATGGTTGCAAAGATGCACAAGCCTGCTGGAAGCAAACATCTGTCCAGAGACAGCAAAACTCTTCATGACTGTTAAACAAATTTGTAGCAGTCTCATGCTCAGAACTTCTTCATTAAAATTGTTAGGCTCTAGGATACAGGAAAAATACATGCCCTGCACTATAATCAAGTTCTCTCATATCAAATTATAGCAATGAGAAGTCAAGTTAATTGACCTTCCTCTTCATATTAAACCACAGGATACCTGAAGGTGTGCCTTGCAAATGTTTAGAAAGCATTCCATAGAAGATAATGCAGTAGATAGGTCACTGGTCTGGTACTCTCAACAGCTAGCGATAGCCCTTGCTTTGGTGCAGAGTACCAGGGGAGTCCTGGGAGGGAATCTTGCCCTTCCCTTCCTATTTGCAATCTTCAGGCTGTAGTGCCTTTCTGTCTGTGAGTGCAGCCATGGGAGCACATTAAGGACTGCAGAATACTGGTGAAACAGTGGAGGAAGCAACAGAAAGAGGGAAAAATACTTTCCTGTGTTTCCTGTGCTTTTTTACAGGAGAAAAATATTCCTACCTGCCTACCTGCAGATTCAGCGAAGTTCCTACAGACATTGCATCTGAGCTTTCCAGAGCACAAAATCTTTAGGTAGCTCGTTTGCTATTTCTCCATGTGAGCACTGCCAGCTGAATTCTCACTGCTCCTGTCTCCTGCGTTACGAAGGGTGCTATTTATAGCCCCTCTGGCTGCATTCCACCTGAAGGTCAGATTGTTTACAGGGAGTGAGGATATATTGTGTTTTTTAAATAGAGAACACATATTTTGATTCATTAAAAAAGAACAGCAACTCTTTTCCCTGTACAAGATAATGGGCAGATCTTACTCCTTACTCACAACAAAGACCTGGCTGCAAATCCAAAGCATTCCAGAGAGCAGAGATAGATGAAAAATTGGGAAAGTTCATTAAGGGTTTTCACATGCATGCAGGAAAGTAAAGAACATACAACTAATAAACACAAACAAATACAGATGAATGCAATGGCATTTCTGTCTATTGAATGCTTAATGTCTTATGTTTGTTTTTCTTGCAGTTACTCCTGCTCTGCTACTAAACAGCATATGATGTTTTGTACTTTCCTGTACAGTTTCATACTCTGCAGGCATGCCATGGCTCCCATTAATTTTCTTTACTATTTCCTTCATTAAAAGCAGGATTGGCTCAAAAGTTTTTAGGCTCTACAAACTCCAACAGAGAAGGAAAATGGCAGGTACTGCATAAAAGCAAAGTGTTGGTTTAGATATATTATGTATTGTATCTATTTTTTTCTCCAAGTTCCATGTGTAGTACAGAAGTACTTTTGTTCTTGTGAAACTAAATGAGTCCATGAATATGACATAGTATGGTTCTCCCCTTACTTTACTGCTTCTTAGTTGTCATCTTCTCCTTTTCTCAATATAAGAAGGGAGGAAATATGACAAAGATAAGAATTGGTCCCTCCATTCAAATGCTTTAAAACATAAATTAGCCATTCTAGAGCTTTTATGCATCAGTCCTTTGCAGCATAAAAACACATGGAACAGGCAGAAACTTACACATGAACCCAGGTAATTCACATCACTCAACAAAGAGAGCTATTTTTGCAATTAGGAAATTAGGTGTCCTGAGAAAGAAATCTTATCCGGTGTACAATAAAATAGGACAGTGTATGGCCAGTGAGCTGATTATAGGCTCAGGCTTAATTGGAGAAATAAGGTCTTCAGCCTCTCCTCTCCTCTCCTGCTAATTCCAGCCACTGCCATGTCACATGCGGTTGCTGCAGTACAGCTTGCCCCTGAAATGCAACCTTTCAACAGGCCTATAAGTCTGATCTCCTCCTTCCATTACTGAGACTACTGCAAAGTTAAGAGCCTAACAAACAGGGGAAAAGTTTTTAAATATTGTTTAAATTTAAGTGATTGAAAAGGGCTGTTTCATACCTACCACCCCGTGAAGGCACCCAGGGAATTGAGGTTGGGGCAGAGAAAGTGCTGCCTGATGGAAGTCTGCCCAGGAACATGGCCATGGTGACAACTCTCTCCAGTACATAAAGAGAGCTTGAAAGCCTTCCAGTACCTGAAGGAAACTGATAAAAAATATGGAGCCGGGCTTTTTAAAGGGCATGTAGTGCCAGGACAAAGATGAGCTGCTTTAAACTAAAACAAAGTAGGTTTAGATTTAATANGCCCCATCCCATTCAAGGCCAGGTTGGATGGGATTCTGAACAATGTGGTTTAGTGTAAGGTGTCCCTTCCCAGGACAGGGGGGTTGGAATTGGGTCATCTCTGAAGCTCCTTTCATCCCAAATCATTCTATCATTCTATGTAGAGAGAAGATGCAAACTCTACTGCTGAACTTGTTAAGGTGCTGTGAACAGTTGGGAGGCTCACAAGGCTCAAATCAGATAATGTACTCTGTGGGCCCAGGACTTAAGGCTGGATCGTTCTTCTTTAAAAATTGCTCGATATTATAGAAAACCAGGAGTTTCAAAGAATTAATCTTATTTCAGGCTAAAAGAAACTGTAAACTGCAGGTGGACAAGTTCAAGAAGTGATTAAACTGGGTTCTGCCCAACAATTCTGTTCACAGATGAGTCAGCACAGCCCAAGTATTTCTGCTGCCAGCACAGTTAAAGTACAGAACATTCTTTTTGTTATTACCGATTTGGTCAATAGAAAGAACTGCTAGATGCCAAGGAAGTCCTGAGAAAAATACTGTCAGTTTGAAGGCTGTTCTGGAGCTAAGGGTCATTATGAAGAATATATTTGGCTAGAATAATTTTCAGCCTGAACCAATATGTATCTTCTCCCTCCTTATGTTACATTCTTACTGCAGCACCAGCCAATGACTCTATCTTATGATGTGTAAGGGTGGAGATCAGCTACCCTGTACTTCCTATGTAATCAATCATCAAGTTCCAGGTGTCACAGTGTTTGCACAATTGAATCAGCTGAGGCTGATCTCACCTTCTTCTACTTTTTAGTGTCCAGTCTGGAGACCAATAGAAAGCAGCCACCACACTACAATTATCTACTTAGCTACTTATCCAAGACAAAGCAAACTTGAACACCTTCAGGACCAGGGAGAGACCTGGACCCAAGTATAGTCCATGTTGCTGTATTGCTTTTGTGTGGCCAGGTTTTGGTAGAGTGGGAGGACTATAAGAGTGGCTTCTGACAGTGGAAGCTGACAGAAGCTTCCTCGGTGTCCGACAGAGCCAATGCCACCTCAGCACAGATTGGACCCACCACTGGCCGAGGCTAAGCACATCAGAGAAGATAATAACACCTCATTAACATATTGAAAAATTAACTTATTTAATAAGGAAAAAAGTTATTGTGCAGATGTAATTGCACTCACAGAAGAACAGAGTGAAAATATGTGAAAGGAACAGTCCTGCAGACACCAAGGTCATTGCAGAGGAAGGGACAGGACATGTTCCAGGCACCAGAGCCAAGGTTCCCCTGCAGCCTGTAGTGCAAACCATGGTGAGACAGCTGTTTCCCTGCATCCCATGGAGGTCCCAGGAGAAGCAGAGATTCACTTGCACTCCATGGAGATCCATTCTGAAGCCAGTAGATGCCTGAGAGGAGGCTCTGACCCTGTGGGACTGTCCTGACAGGGATCTGCCCACCCATGGAGAGAGAAACCCATGCTGGAGCAGGTTTTCTGGACTTGTGACCTGTGGGAGATCTGCACTGGAGCAGGTTATGCCTGAAGGACTGCACAGTGTGGAAATGGACTCACACTGGAGTAGTTTCTGAAGCATTGTAGCCCATGGGAAAGATTCAGGCTGAAGAGGTTCACGGAGAACTGTCTCACATGGGAGGAGAGACCCCACACTGAAGCAGGGAAAAGACTCCTCTCTCTAAACAGCAGCAGGAGCAACATGTGATGAACTGAGCATAACCTCTACTCCCTGCCTCCCTGCACCACTGCAGAGAGGAGGGAGCACCTAGGAAACAGAGAGGCAGGTACAAGGTGGGGGTTTTTTTGAGATTTGTTTTATATTTCATTATCCTGTTCTGATTTTTTATTGGTAGTATATTCTAATAATTTCTCCATGTCAAATCTGGTTTGCCTATAGCAGTATTCAGTGAGTGATCTCTCCCTGTCCTTTACTCATGAGCCTCTTCTTATATTTTCTCTCCACAGTCCAGTTGTGGAAGGAACTGACAGAGCATCTTTGGTGGTACCTGGTATCCCAGCAATTATTGGTAAAGTCTTCATAATTATTTAAAATAATTTATGACAACATTATTAACTTAATTATTTCCCAGGGCATTTGTACATAGTTTTCATCAAATATTACTTTATTGGTTGCTTTAACTCAGTTGTGGTGGTGGCAAAGATCTGTGGACGGCTGTGCCAGCTCTCATACTGCCCAAGGATGTTGTTGCTTGACATGGCCACAGCCAGATTTCAGCAGTTCAAAGAGGCTTTGTAAAGTAGAGAAGTAATAGAATTAGGGAAGGCAAACAGATACTTTTGCTGCTCACTGTGTTTAGTTTTGTGCTTTCTGTTGCACGGTGTCCATGGACAGCCCCCAAGCTCACAATGTGCTAAAGGATTTAGTTTGGGCTTTTTAACACCATCTCTTAGATTGATCACATGACTGCTGATTTCTGAGTCTCTGAATACACACATGCAAGGAAGTGCATTCCCCTGTAGAGGAGATTATTACAGGGTAAACAAAAATTTTCTTCAAAAATATTTGTATGTTTTTAAACATCAGGTGATGCTCCTAAGCAATTCTTTGTAGATAAGTCCTAGGCCGCTAGCAAAGCATTTACCCATTACACTAACAGGTGAAANGGGGGAAGGGAAATAAAGAAAATTTCTTTATGATAGAACACAATGTTTCACCTGAGCTCACTTATGTTCCTTTTTTTATTAAATGCCAGGGTAGGTGGCTGGCGTCTTGGTGGCTTCCCAGGTGGAAAGATCAGGATATACTTGCCTTTGAATTTTCTTTGTGTGATACTCTTTTCTTATGCTTATGAAGCCTGAGTATGTTAAAAGCTGAAAACTAGCAATGTAAATTTCCTAAATGCCTTTAGAAAACCAAGAACTCAGCCACTGCCAAGAGAAACATGACTTCCTGAAACTGGACAGCA
>VWZN01010832.1:19782-31246 GCA_013396955.1 Regulus satrapa | reverse complement strand
AAAAAAAAAAAAAAGGAGAGCAAGCCAAATGCCTGAAATAAGTAAGACAGAGGGATACCAGAGTTAAGGGGAAGCTACATAGGAAGCAAAGCAAAGCCCTAAATAAAGAGCAGGAATAGAAAACTAAAAATAACAAACAGGAAAGTGTGACACAGCTGCAAGAGCTCTAGTGCATTCTCCCCAAGCATTGTACCTTGTTTTTTTTCAGGAACATACTAAACTGTGTTTGGATTTCAATGGCATTCCAAACCACTATTTGTTCTTCAAAAATAGATGTTTCTCTTGTGAAGAAGAAAGATATTTTCAAGTAATGTTCATAGGATTTTGGTTGTTCCAGTTTATCAAAAAACACTTTAGTTAGGGTCAGTGTTCGCAGAACAGAGAAACTGCATTGGTTGTGTTAGTTTGTGAAAAATTAATCTGTGTCTTCCTAGAATAGTGAAGATAAGCTCATGCATAATCAACTGTTACCCTTAATTTCAGTTGAGTTTTTACTTGATAGCTTTCAAAAGGAAGGGAACAAGCACATGAATTCTGAGGTGCAACCACTTTGGACGCACAGTGAATGGAAGGGGATAGGAGGATGAGGAGCACCATGTACTAATAAAGTTGAGGAAGTCTCTGTCTTTTCCAAACACAAGTTTGTTAGCTTACAGACAGCACTTTGCAGGACCAGGAAAGTGTAGCTCAGGGAACATGAGGCTGCCAGGGCTGTGGCTGGATCCCTGCTGGTGCCTGCAGAGAAGCCAGGCTTCCTCCAGGCGTGGATGCCATACAACCACCCAACCATGACTGATGTACTCAGCACATGTACAGGGGTCACTGGTAGCTGCTGCAAAGGAGAGGGAAAGAAAAATACTTCAGCATTTGGATGTCTTGCTCTTTGAACATCTATTTGCTAAACTCACCTTGAAATAATTAAGCCAAGTAGTTAAGTGGTCTCTGGCCATACAGAAGATAGATGGTATCATTTTTGGAGGAGAAAAAAGCTTGAACACACCAGTTTGGTAGCCCCAGTTGCTTTGAACATTCACAAACCCTAGTGAAAACCACATTAAGATAGGCCAAAGTGAAGATCATGTCTGTAAAGCTATCTCTTCAATTTGAAAAATTCCTATTTTTGGCAGACATAATATGGACAGGAAATATTTACCAATTTTTCAGGTGTCAGGAAATATTTTCAAAGTGCTGCTGTGACATGACAGTCCATTTAAATAGACAGCAAGCATGTACAGAAGTGACAATAAATATATTTTAATTAAAAATACATACTTTGATGTGTTTGCTCCAATACCTGCGTCCTAGCAAGTCAGAGTGGCAAATTTGTATTGTTAATCACACTGTAGTGATTAGGTAGTGATAAATCCCACAATACAAGTGTGAATGTTTTATATAATGAAATCATACATTAGAGTACATTAAAGATGTTTCTCATAGTTTATGTTGATAAGACTGTTTTTCATTAAAAGTTGATCTACACTGGAAATATATTTCTTATATATTATATGAATTGCGGCTGAAATACATCTGAATATATTTCAGGCTTCTCTAGGCTATGTATTTCAGACTGCTCTAAGACATTTGAATATATATTGTTTGAACTGTAATAGTGTCTGCAATGCTCTATAATACAGACTCTAATCCAAACTACATTAAGGCACACCAGTTTTACCAGTGTCATCACACATTAGATAAAAAATGAAAGTCATTGCATATATTACATTGCTTACAGCTCAGTATCTGAGAAAGTGACAGCTACCTTCCAGAGATGAGGCCTATTTGCCAAACATGTTCCTACTGTAAGTATTATATGACTCCACTAAAAACAAATTAAGTACTAGATAACAGGACCACATTCTGTGATGAACTATCTCAGGGCTTTTAATTCAGGAGTATTAGTGAATTTTTCAGCTTAGCAGTTGGACTCAAACAATCTTAAAGGTCTTTTCCAACCTAAACAATTCTACTATTGTATGGCTCTAGGATCATTTGCATTATTTCTTTTCCTGATGTAGTAGCATTGTCACTGGTAGCAACAGATAAATATTTCAACATGTAGAGGATTAAGAAAAGGATGAAATACTGTAATTTCATCCTGAAATATATTCTGTGTGCAACAAACTATCACTGAAGCAGCTGAAGAGATGCAAAAACATTTTATAAATTTTATTTTAAAAGTAAAAATCGTCCAAAAATGTTTTCAAGGCATGCCTCTCCATCTCCTCCTTTCTCCTGACTTGCCATCATGGATTCACAGGTTACTCCTTTATGATAAATGAAAGAGTATCAAGGAGTTGCAAGCTCTGCTCCAGAGCTAAATAGTCCCTGGCATGGTGACAGCCAGGCAAACATGAAAAGACAACTTCCAAATCCTTCCTTTACTGGGATTGGCCAAAGAGTGGCTGTTCCAAGTAGGCAGCTAGGATCCAGCCCCCTTGTTTTGAAGATGAAGGTGGTTGAAATGGTGTGGATACAAATATTTCTGTACATGAGACACCACTCATTTTCTGCAATCATGAACGGTCCCAGCAATTTGCTGAAATAGATGCAGACATTTTGAAAATGTTTCTGTGGATTTGAGAGCAAAAGTGTACCTGATCTGCATGCACCGTGGCTGTACCAACATCAGAAGGCTTACTCTGTCATTAATAGATAGACACAATAGACAGTGATGCTTTCAGTTGTGTGGGTTTTTATTGAACAATAAAAATATTACACTCTTTTTAAAACCAACTTACTTACTAGATATACATTCAAGAACTCATAATGTCATTTATGACACTGTTGCAAAATATAATAATGTATGCAGTATTTACTACATTCTTTAAATATTTCTCATCAGTCTGCTGGAAGATTGTGTGCTCTCACTGAAATCAAAAAAAAAATATTACTTTTTATATCAGTAGAATAGAATCAATTCACTTGCTAATAAATAGCCCAAGATAACATTATTCCCTCTCAGACCCTAACATTCAAAACAGGTTAAAAATGTGGTATTATGCTAGTTTGATTAATGTTTGTATGTCTCCAATTATCATGGCAAGAGAACATCCACTTTCATCCAGACATTTGGATGTCTACTACTGTAATCATCCTCTTGTTGCAGATCAGCATGATTCATGACTGCTCTCCCAGGTGAAAGCATCCTGCTTTTACAGATGTTGACTTTGTATCTCTTTAAGAGCATTAGAGTTTCTGTTGTTTGCAGTTTTAAAAGCATTTCAGATCCTGAACTAAACTCTGGCTGCTGTACTCTGTGTTCCTTCATTCACTGCAGTCATTGTCAAAGCTCAGATTGATTTAATAGGAAATGTTAAAATCAAGCCACACTTCCAATGAGAGTGCTCTGTGTTACAAGGTTGTTCCTAAACTCATGGCATCCAAGCTCACTCTGACCCAGCAACACCAGTTTTCATTATCTGTGGTTCTGCTTGTTTTCAGACATAGTAGCAAAGTTCTCAGTGGTGATTTTTGACTTACACATATATCATCCAGCTTAGACTGAATGAGGGACTGCCCATTCCTACAACACTAACACATAGAAGTTTTTCTCCTGGCTGAAATGGGACTACTTGCTCATGCAATTGAGAAACAAAGGACTGGGTACCAATATACTATAGTCTGTGGCTGCACTGTCACTTTCTGAGGGTCCAAATCTTCTCTGGATCAAAAAAACTCCCTGTGAGTCACATCTGGGCCATAGCCAGTAGCAGAGATGGAAAGCATGGAGATCCCATTGCTGGCCTCTCAGCATTCTTCCCGAAAAATGCAGATATTGCCTTAATGACACCAACTAGCTGATTTATAGAAACATACATATTTAAATAATGATAAGCAGCTTCTTTTGTTTCAGATCCCCTTCTACAAATCGGTAGAATTTACCAATCTGCTGTTTCTCTGTACAAAATTTAACTTTAGAAATCCAACTAAATACAATATATGTCTGTAGTGTCTTGCCTAAATTATTCTCAATGTATAAACTGAAATGCGGGGCCTTTTCTCTCAGAAAAATGGCATATTTATCTCTGAGGAATTGTCCCTGAACTTCCAAAACCTAGAAAATTGGTAACAACTGAAATCAGTTTATATAATTTACACTGTTGTTCTTTTGTTTTATATAATTTGCACTGTTGTTCTCTTGTTTTTATTATTGTTTTTGAACAGGGATATTCCTTTCATCTGAGGTGTTGTTTATGCGTGTTTCTTTCATGATGGTTCCATGTCAGCAGTATCATTCACCCAAACTGCCCCCTCAGGCTGGCAAAGGTCAGCCTCTGGCATTATTTAAATAATCATACTGGGTTTTCAGTATTACTATACATTCAAAAAGCCGCAATACATTTCTCTGTTCCAATACTTATCAAAACAAATATCAAAGGTCATATGCACTGTACAGTCTATTTTTAGGTAAACATTTTTCTCATTAACAAATGGGTCACATTTAACATTCAGAGACTACATATTCGTATGTTATAGCTCTACTTTGTTCTTAAAGTGTGTTGTTGCATATTCAATAATCTGTTAGAAATGTATTCAATTTAAAATCTTACAAGTATAAGTAAATATCAGCGAGGATTTAGCCATTTCATTACTGGTGAGCGAATAACTTTCTCTTTAACGAATTCCTCTTTTACAGAATTTCCACCCCCTGATGCCATGTCATTGTCTGGAAAAAAAAAAAAAAATTGTGGATTTCATGAACATGAGAGCTTTAAAATATTGTTCTGCAGCAATGTCCCTGGTTTTAGGAATAGTTTGGAAAATCCTTAGCTGACATGTTTTCAGAAAACTCACTAAGTTACCTCCAACTACCTAGTTGCAAAATTTCTACCAAATTAAGGCATAAGTCATCTCTGTTTTCTGATAGTTTAAGCATAAGGCTGATGATTTGATTTAAGTTTGACTTCAGTTCTGATTTAACTCCCACTCCAGTATGATACAGGAGCGACCAACATATCCTCATTAACTACAGCAGCAAATTAAGCTCCCCTACAGCTATTCTCTGAGGCCAGCTGGCATGGTATAGCCTGGTGCATGCTGCTAAACTCTCTTACTCTCCAAAAATAGGTTAAATATGTTCAGTTTATTGACTGGAAACTGTCCCTGGCTGAGGCTGATTCCTGAGCTGTTACTGAGGTTGTTTGTCAAAGCTAGCTGGCTGGGGACAAAGCATGCTGCCCACTGCCCTCCTGTTCGACCATGAAAGGAGTCAAAGTGCAACCCACAGGACCATGCTCTTACACCTTCATGTTTGCTAGGCATATGTAGGCACAGGGGGTCTTTATAAAACATATGGGTCAGAAACCTGCCTCTTTAAAACAGAGAAGCCCTTACAGCTGTTTTAACTCACTGAAGATCACTCAGAAGCTATAGCTACTTCTGAGGACCACTTTTAAATTAAGCCCTGTGTGACCACCCCATGGAGTATGAGTTGTAGTGTCCCCTGGTCTGCTAAGAATGACAAACCTCTGAGGACAGAAGTCATTGGGAAACCTTTGCAAGGATAAAAACCAGTTTGTTTCCATGCAGCGAATATCTCATCCTGGCCAGGGTAAGTCAAGCAGTTAAACACTGAGGCAGCAGAAAGTTTTGGACCAAAGGCAAATGGGGAAGAGAAAAGGGGAGGAGGAATTGATGCAAATAGGCTGTCTAGGAAAGGTTGGAATATTGGCTAGATACAGAAGAAAGGAAGCACACTCATTATTTTGGTACTCTTAGTAATAAATAGAACAAAGAGAGACAAAAGAGCACAATGATGTAGAAAAAAATTAAAATATCAGAGTGCATTAATCTTTTAAATTGTTTATGTAGAGATTATTTAAAATGTGATATAAGCATAAACTGCAGAAGTTTGCTTCAATCTAACTTCTTCTAAACAGAGAAAGGGAGAAAGAGAAATCAGCAAACCCCATACAGCTTAATATAACTGAAGAAAATTTTAAATTGCACACAAACTGCAGTTGGAGAAGAAATTAAATCCAAAGACCTTTAGACAAAACCTATAAAAGATCTCAGTAGGCCCAGGATTAAATCTCTGATTTTTTTTTTTTCTTTTTTGCCTTATACACATTTGTATTTATTTTGTTTTTTTTCTATATTTAGAGTACATCACTCAAACATACCTCAGTATCATCAAGTGGGAAAAAAGGGGAAAAATTTTAATCTCTCCTCTAAAAACTTCAGTGATCTTTACTTTGTGCATCAAAAACACTCCAGCTTGTCACAGTCCTTTTTTAAAAATTTTTATTTTAATTCTGGAGAGATCTATTATAAACTTCAGATATAAATGTAAAAGAAATAATTTATTTCAGAGATATTGTGACAAATGACAACAATAAAACATTAAATTAAACCATTCACCGATAATTGAAAACATGTAAAACTCTGTCCTCATAGGGACAAAAAAGGCTGATTTTATTATGTGTTAGCTAACAGTTAACACATGTAGTTAGCTGTTAGTTAATGTAGTGAAATCCTGAACTGTCTGATGCAAACCCTAGCAGAGCCTCCCTCGGCACAGGTGATGTACTGTTAGCACATGCAACAGATGCAAAGTATTTCAAAATGTGTCTGCCGCGTGTCAGAGCTCACCTAATTCCTTGCCACATGTTAAGGAAGCTGCCAATATGAAAAATAAACCTACCTTCTGTTGTTAATGATTTGCACAGCTCCACCAAAGTACCCACCACTCCCACACTGAGTGGTAGTAGATCATGTGCAAGGGGTTTTCTGCTAAAGTTAACTGTCCCACAAAGTCTTACCTGTGTGAGCAGGTATTTTTCGTCGATTTGGAGGCTTTGAAGCAGACAGTTGAAAAAATGGGAACTTCAAACACTTCCCTGTTACTCTGTCACAGATGCCAGAGGGACAGTTGCAGATTTTCCTGCATTCGATTCCATANATCCAAGTCAGCTGCTGTCTTAATAGCTGGTCTGCTTGAAAGTTGAAAACCTTTGAGTGGAGGTCAGCTAGACATTAGCTACAGGATTTCAGCATGCTGACTGCCTTTTTACAAGTATTTTCCAGTATTAGCAAACATTGATGCAGTTTACATATGTAATTTTATTTCCTGTAACTTATTTACAAGGTGCTATTGGTAATCCTTCTCTGAAACACTCTTAGATTCATGAACACTCTTACATTAAATTGCCTTAGTTAAAGGTAATATTAATATATAAGTATACAATTATAGAAGATTTAGTTAAAGGACTAGCACTGAATTTAGAAAAGAAGATTACTCCAGAAATTCCCTGAATTCATTGTGTGATTCACTATGATATTATCTGACTTTCATGCCTGTTGAGGTTTAGAGCTGCAATCTGACTCTGGTGCAGGGTGGCTGTGGCCAGGGCCAGCAGCCTGGGTGGAAGAAGCAGCCTGACCCTGAGGAGCTATCCAGCAACCTCAACCTCCACTTGGAGATGATGCTGGGTCCTGGGGAGTATCTTCCCACCCAACAACTTCTCAGACAGCAAAGTTCTGCCTTCCCGTGGCAGACAGCTTACCTGCATCTCCACCCTAAAGAGTGAGTATGCCCTGAAGGGATCTCTTGCTAAGGCAACTCCCTGGTTATGCTGTATCTTGTCACATAATGCCAATTCAAACCTCGCATCTCTGAGCAAACTCGTGGAGGAGCACTACAAAGCAGCTTCTAGGATGGGAAAAAAATGTTTTCCAAGGAAAATTAAGCCAGGTAAAGGAGATTTACCCTATCCCATAGCTGATATATAGCACGTGCTGGGTCATATAACTTTCCAGAGGGTTTAAACTAGGGTTTAACCCTTGTCTTCCTCTGCCTTGCTGTTGAACAGGATATCTTACCAAAACCATTGTTAAGGAGATGGGGACTGAGAAAATCCATGTCTAACATGTTATTTGCAGACCAGGTGATCATTCCCAGGAGAGGTTTGAGATATCCCAGAAGAAACCTTTATGTTCATACTGTCCTTGCCAATCCAAGGTACATAGTCGCCTTAAATGGCAAGGTCTGGAGAGTTTCTGATTCACCTTCTAAGGGCAGATGAATTCAAGGCTGCAATAAGGAACCACCTAGCCCAGGCTTCCACAAAACACTTAAGAAAGGTGACCATAGTTAGCACAAATGAAACCTCTCTACTCATTTTGTCTCTGCTTTTCACCTATGGGACCTCCTGATCCAGACATAATTTCTGTGCACGTAACACCCCACAATAAAATTATTCTTTTCAATTTGTCCAGTCTCTGTTTGAATGAATGCAAACTTTCAGCTTTGGCATACAGTCTAGGCAATATGAAAATCAAGCTAGTGCATTATAGTGTAACCAATGTTTTATAATTCTCTGTATATCAAATGGATATGCTCTTATAAAAGAAAAACCCGAGAAGACCAACCCTTTTCCTGAAACGGACTACACAGCGAGTCACTCCAGCATGAAGGATCTTACAAAGCCTCAGCATACTCCCCTTCCCAAGAAGGAGACTTTTTGATCTGCTGCTTGTCCACGTAAAACAAAAACAACATCTTGCCTGAGTAAAACTGCTCTTGTGTCCTCCCTGGGAGACAAGGAAAGAGCACATGCTACATGGAGCATCAATCGGCCTGCTGCAGGTGCTCAGCCTGGAGAGGTGGAATGCAAAGCTATGCACAACAGCATAGAAATAAGTCTGAGGCCAAAGTACTGGGCTCCGTGTGGAGTAATCCTAGCATTGATGCAGCTCTACACATTTTGTGAAACTGAGATCTGAGTGAATTTTTCTTTTAGAAGGTGTTTGTTCAACAGGATCCTGCTCCTAAATAAATTGTAGATAGCTCCCAGTGGTTTAGTGTAAGCAAAGAAGCCAAAAAGTATTTTGCTTCTGCCCATAATCACATTGCTGTTAATAATAGTATGATGCACTCTGCTAATACTAGAAGTATCCCAAAAAATTGTTCTGGAAGATATACTGTCCATTTTAGAAATAAGAAATTGAAGAACACAGAGTTCAGACTATTTTGCCAGAATCTCAAAGTAAATTGGTAACAGAAAGCCAGAGATAATTTAACCATCCTGCATCTGTCAATTATTACAAACATGGAAGTTATTAAAATGTGTGAGTGATCTGGCATCATAGCTGCAAATGGATATATAAAATAAAAATATCTGGCCCTAGAGAGAGAGATTGTGCTATCTCACAGCAGAGATGGAGAAAGAAAAATAATTTTAAATTACATCTATAATATCTATTATATTTTATATATATATATATATATGTATATATATGTATGTATGTATGTATGTATTATATTTATTGGAAATAAATAATGGGGAATATAAGCTTTAAACACTATTTTATAATTCTAAGTCAAAACATGGCTTTATTGAAATTAACGGGAGTTTTTCCACTTCCTGATTGGGAAGAAAACCCAAACATCTTACTTTGCTTTTTCTACAGAGCATCTAATATTCACCTATGGGAATTCAGATATTAAGTCCCATAATACTTCTTTTCTCCCATTCAAAGGTGCTATTGCAAAGAAACTCCTATGAGGCAAGTGAAAAGTACACACTGATTCAAAAGAATTGTAAACTGAATTATAGGCAGTATCTTGCACTGTGGTAATTTTTAATAAACTGAAGATCTGTCAATTGTCTCAGCAAAATACTTTCCTGGTGAGTGCACCAAAGATATAATATTTATGTGTAAGTTCTAATCTTGCAATAAAGTACCATTTTCAGTTTCACACTCAACCATGCACATGAGTTTATTTTAAATAATTTAAATAAGTGTGTGCTCTATGTGAACAAACCAAAGTGATTTTTGCTGTGTCAGGTCCTAAGTCATTACTCTAACTAAATCCTTTAATACTCCTGATATTTAACTGCCAAGATATTCCCACTTTTAATGAAGTCATTCTAAGAATCATCTCTATCTATTTACAGAAGTGGTACACAAACACAGCAAAACCCACTGCATTCATGCTTTGCAAGCTTTTTTTTTTTTAAATAGTTAATTTTTATTTTTTAACTTCACCCTACTTCTTATGAGTATAAGACCTTGTCACCTTTTTAAAATTCCCCTGTATAAATGGATTGAGAATATCTCCTAAATGAAAAATGTGATTATAGCCTCTGAGTAAAGAAATCAGCATGCAACATAGCTGGAATAAACTGAAAGCAGTGGCTGCTCATCTCACAGTCAGTTTCTGTTCTGTTATTGCCATCTTTCAGGCAGGAAGGTTTCTATTTGTCTCCCCTGACCCCATCCCTAGGCTGTCTGAGCACTTCCCAGGCAGGACTAAATTAAACAGGACAAAGTCTCCAGGCACTTGGGTAGTGCCGCCTTCTCCATCCCCCAGACCCCAGACTGAGCACCTGGTCCTGGGGCAGGTAGCCATCAGTGCCAGGGAGCATCACCCCAGGAGCTCAACAGGGACCCTGCAACAAGGTTGGACTTGCAGGATTGAAGTCCTTATAATTTAGAGAAAGCCACCCACCAAATCAACAGAAAGAACAGGACTGGTGCCTTGGTCTCTCAAGCCCAGTCAAAAATCTCATCTCCAAGAATACCCTGTCTGTATTTCCTCACACATGTCCCCAGGTGTAAACATTATCATCACATTAATCAACCTGCCCCACTACATGTAATGCCTTCTAATGACAGCAGGTTTTTTTTTTCTTTTTTTCTTGGCTAAGGGATGAGCTGGAAAACTCCTATTTTAGACCTTTCAAGCAAGAGGCAAACTCTGCATGTATGCTGCTGTCAAATTACCAGAGTGGGTGCATACAAAGTGAATATCATTACCTTTGCAGATACCAAATTCATCACCAAAGTCATCCTCCTCAGTGTAAAACTGGCACTTCAGCCCAGGACCACACTTGACACCATCCATACCCGAGACAGTACGATAGCAAGTCTCCCCCAGAGCAGCTGCGCACACTCTGCAGCAGCCACAGTCGTCCAGCACTGTTCGCTTACAGCGCGCCGTACTTTTGCATGCATTACTGTCACAGGGATCAGGGCAATCTACTGCGTATCTCGCACTCCAGGCAGCTCCAGCGTGCACGGGCATCAGGAGGAGTGTGAGCAGCAGGAAACCCTTCATGCCTTGCAGGGGTAAATGCTCCATCCCAGAGAGCAGGTCTCAATGCTCAGCCTGCTGGTGCCTCTTGCCGAGGGAAGCAGTGGTACACAATCCAAAGTGGTAGCTGCACACATCAGCCTACAAGTTTATGAGCTTTATAAAGTGTGTTGCCCACATGTTGCACCGTCATCAGCTTCCTCAATCCGGCAGCGCTGCTCCTGCCAGCCTCCCTTGTTTCCCAGTTTATGAAATCCAGGATGAAGGTTGGATTAGCACTCTGCTGCCATCCAGGAATTGAAAAGCCTGAGCTGATGTAATCTGTTATGTTTAGTTGGTTGTTTTGCATGAGGACTAAAGACTCTCTCACATCCGTTTCAAATGCTCAAGGACATCTGCCAAGAGTAAAAAAAAAAAAAAAAAAAA
>VWZN01010832.1:4407-16989 GCA_013396955.1 Regulus satrapa | reverse complement strand
GAAGGCTCACACTTAAGACAATTCACACTGGCACTTCAAACTCATACCTGCTTACATATGCTCAGAGGAGATAACAGATGATATATAGGGTGCCTACCCATCCACACACAGAAATGTATGTCTGGTAGTAACTACCAGTTGGTAAAATCCTATTCTCTAAATATTTGTAGGATAGGAAAAGCTCCTTGCCTAATACACCAAGTGAGATCCGAAAGGACTACATTTCACATTTGATTTTCTCACAGGAAAAATGTCCTAGAGAGATGATAAATAAAAAGATTACACACAGATGTGGTGAAGAAAAGGAAATGTAAAAGGAATCAGCACACTCCCCTAGCAACTAGCTAATATTATTCGGAATAAGGTGGAAACTATATCATATGCTTGGAGCTAGAAGCCAAAGTAAATAATTACAATGGATTAAAAAAATACATGTAATGGAAGAAAACAATATGAACAGATAAACATCTGGATTATGCATGAGTCTCATAGAGGAAATAAGGATATTATGATCTTCCACAATGTCCATTGATTAAATAGTAAAATAAATCCAATGTCACTCTCTTAGGTTTTAATGTTTCTCTGTTGTTTTACCTGTTGAATCCATTAAGCTTTCCTTTCCAGTGAAAACTTTAATCCTGTAAAAGCCTGAACTAAGCTCTTCCATGAAAATTGATGCAATGAGAATTAATAAAGCTTCCCCACATATCAACAGCAGAAAATAATAGCCACTATTATTTAACTTGTGGTATAAATATATTTCAAAGGTGGAAGACTTTTGGGATCAAAGCAGAGCTTGCTTTTTTTTTTTTTTTCAAAATTTACAGCACAAATTGTCTTTTTGCCAGCTTACATCATAATTACATCACCATATATAATGTTTGGCACCTCTTCTAGAAGCAGAAAATGTTTCAACCCTTGGGTTCCATGCTTTACAGAGAACCAACAATCTAATATCAGTGAGTTGTGCTTCCAGCTGAATACTTCTGAGAACCATTTTTCCAGTTCTTTTGTAAATAATCTATTTCTTGAACAAAGCCAGCCAGTGGGACAGTCTTGAACCTCAAGATTATTTATGCCCCCTAAAAGTCTGACTCCACTTGTTAAAAATCTCAGTGAAATGGCAAACTTCATGATTGAGGATTAGTCTGCACTGATTTATAGGCACAGTATCCTCACTAAGTTAATAGGCTTTGTTCATTTTACTCTTTAGATAGAGAAACAATCACCTCCACTCTTCTGAACTTAAGCATTTTGCCCACTGCTGCTATCCAGTCGTCTGAATGCATAAAGTCGGGATAAGCAGGAGGCACTAATATCTCTTTAAACATATGAAAACACTTAATGCATGACCCTTGTTGCTTATTTCCAAAAGACAGTCCCTAAACTAAAAATATATTACCACACATTCCTGAACAATCCAACCTTTTCCCAGGCTTCCTTTTCAAAAAGCCATAATCACAATGCTATATGAGAAGCAGAAATTCAAAGGGAAACACCGAAAGGAAGCTGAGCTGCAAAGTCCAAAATGAAAAGCCAGAAATAGGAAGTAAGAGATAAGAATCAGGAAAGTGAGATAGCAGCAAGGACTCCCCTTTGTATTATTTCTTTTCTTGTATCTTTTCAATGAATTGCTAATTACTCTTTGTTTCAGCTGTAACATAGCAACTCCACTCTGATAAAAATAGATGCTTTGGGACATTTCCTACTTGCTGAAGGCAAGAGATGTTTACATGCTTTCTCCAGGCAGACCCAGGTGCAGACAACTGGGTAGGTACAAACTGCAGGAACTACTATAGAAATTACTGGATATGCTGGGTTAACTGCAGAGAGCCTCGAGATCCACAGCTTCATTGGAGAACAGCAAAAATATGTTTGCACATATATCCATGTGCAAACATGTGGCATGTCCAGCCTGAGAACTGCTAACCAAACCTACTGTGCATGACTTATGCTCTGAGTTCACCATTGAAATGGAGCTGGAGCCTGTCAGGCCTGTCCTGCTTACTGAGACCCTGTGGCACAGTCCTGCTCTTCCATGGGCTCCAGTCATGGTTGTCCTGTGTCGCCTTGCACAGAACAGGCATTCCCAGAAATTTTACAAACACCAGAATAGTCTGCATAATAGAAATCTCTGGCTTCCTCACAATTCAGTTACAAATCAAGTCAAATAGCTCCTCTATGCTTGGAGAAGGTGTCCAAGAGGCAAAAAAAGTCACAGAGTGATGTAAAAATGTTCTGCTGCCTGGCAGCAATTCTTCCATGGTGGGTAAGGCTGCATTTGTCACACAGAATAAATATGTAGTCAATTTAAATGGGGTAACATGATGAGAAAACATGTTGTGACTCTGTTATGCTGAAAGCTTTTTAATACTTTCAAGACAATAAGGGAATTTCTGGACAGTATGAGAAAGTCACATACCTTTTCTATACTTCAGAAAATTTTCTTCTCTGAATACAACAACTGGTCACTCACAGCCCAAAACTCTGCCTTCACATACATCCATCTTACCAATATTTTTGTCAGGAGCTGTTTCTTTTGTGATGCTTCTTGGTTCTAGAAATCTCAATCACCCCAAATAAGTCATATGTACACAAAGGAAGAAATAAAACCTGTTCCATATAGAAAAAACACCTTTTCAAGACTGATCTTCAAATATTCTGTTTCTTTATCAATAAAAAACCCAAGATGTGAAGGATGGTTCTTAGCATGTTCTGCTTAGAGGGTCAGGTGTCTATACAGTAAACATCTTTAAGGCTGAGATAATGTGGCTATTTTGTCCTTCACTGTTTGATGTAGTTAACTGATGTAGAAACACACACTGTCATGTCACTATTGTCATGAAGCCTCTGCTCTCAGTAGCTCTCTGCAGGACTAGAATAAAATATATTAGATTTGAAAAAGCATTTTCTTTTTTTTTTTTTCTGGACATAAATCATAACACAACAGTCAGTGAAATTACAGATAACAACCATATGGATTTTATCTTTTCTCTACACAGTCCAAATGGCAATTATTTTCTGATTCTATCAGCCCCTGATAACTAAGCCAAATTCCCATTGAATAAATATATTTTCTTGATACCTGTGCAGAGTCTGAAAGTGCTCTCTTTGGTTTTCAATTCCTAGGTATAGATATTAGAGTCAGATATTTTAGGATTGGTGGGAAATATACTTTTGCTTGCAGCTCAAGTTGATTTCTGAGCCCTGTTTTTTAAGATCAAAAAATTGATAGCTCTATAGACCCTTATGGGAATATGACCATAAGTATTAATGAGATTTCTACTTTTTTGTACTAAAACATATCTTTTGAAACTTAGTTGTAGTTAAATAGTAATATCTTACAAAAAATAAGTTAAAAATAATACCTTACAACATTTCTGCAAATGTTTTAGCCACTCTTTATGTATAGTTTGGACTTGACTAAGTAGCTATTTTCTGTAATAAATGGCAACTCTATTAAAAGCTTGTTATCTTCTTGTGCTCCATGTCTTGCTAACAAGTAAATCTGTAGTCATATGTGTGAAATGTTGAGTTGTTTAAGTTAGGGTTAGGTGTCCTCATGAGCTAATGCTTCCAGTATTCTTTGCAATATAGCCAGGATGATTTGCATTGGCAGAGAAAAGGTAGTTTGAAGAAACCAACTTACATAAGCAAGCAATATGATCAAATTTATATTGATCATATTTTTTCTTTAAGAATAAATCTCTCCCTTTCATAAGTACTCATCTTTGAAATACGGAAGTTTTCCAGAATAATTAGGTGATCCCTAATTATTAAGGAGGACTTCTGCATTTCCTAAATAACACATTTTCAGGGTAGAGCCACACAAGGTCTGAAAGTAGTAAGGACACCAATAGGAACTATTTTTCAGATTTTATTCCAGTGTTACATGTACTGTGTTTCCTTGGGATGAGTGGCTGTTTTATTCTTCCTTCTCTCTACCCCACAATCTCTCTGGCTCAGCCTTAGTCTTCCTTATACTGTTTTTCTCCTTTATTATACTGTACTTTCTCTCTGATCTGTATGCCAATTTACTTATGCCACACACAAAAAGTACCCTAAAAACAAGAGCTCAGCAGACCATATTCCTTCATTCCAAATTTATTGCTCTCTCTTATTCAGAATCCTCACTCTCCATTAATCTTGTCTATCCCAACTGAAGCCTCTGAGACATTGAATTGACTAAAACAAAGTCTCATTAAAGGAGACTTTTGATGGCTCAGGAATTTCTATGCTATGTGAATTGGTATCTATTTCAGTTTGGAACAGGTTTGGAAATAAGCTGAATTAATATCTTGACTTCCATGAAAAGAGACACCAGTCAGGGTCTCCAAGAACAATGCAGTTGGAGGGACCTAATGCAGGACCATTTTTTTCCTCAGTGTGGCAAAAGGGTTTTCATGCATATGCTTCCTACATCCTTTCTCCTACAGCTCCATAAATCATATGGCCCTGTTTCAATTTTTTTTTTCTTTCCCTGGAGCGCACATATTTTGGATGAATGTTAACCACAAAGACATGCTGTGTCACTCATTTCAGCAGGGTCAGGATTTCACGTGATGTTTTCAATGTTTTATGATCCCTGCTGTGTGATTTTTTACTCAAAAAATGGAAAGGAACATTTGCAAATAAGCTCTAATCAGAAAGCAACGAGGACTAACAGTTGCATATTGCCTGTGATAAATTTTGTCTCATTAAGAAACAAAACTGCTAGAAAGCTTAAAATTATAAGATATAAACCTACAAAGAGTCTAATCACTTCCAAATTTATTTTGGCTTGTATTTAATTATTTTCAGCTTTCTTAATATACTGCTAAAAGAAGTGTGATAACAAGCAATCTTACAAGTGCAAAATACAACCTTGCATTTTTATTCAGAAATGTGATGATTTATATGCACTTACATATACTCAACATATATAAGAGCATATATAATATATGTATGCTATATATTATATTAATTTTATAATTTATTATAAAAATAATAATAAATATTTGTCATTATAATATANTCTTTAATTATTAAATTGCATATATATTAATATGCTATAATAATAAATATTATACACACGTAGGTTTTTTTAAAATTTTATTCATTGATCAACCTTATTATTAAACCATTTTATTATTTGATCAAAACTTGATGGTAATTTTCAGTTATTTAACCAAATGCCCAGAATATTTATTTTTTAGGAAAACTACATGGGCAAAAAATATGAGTGAAATACACAAAGCTGTAGCTATCTTTCCAAGTGAATCTGAAAGACCAAATATGTCATTTCTCCAAAATGGCACATTATTCTTCTCTTTTACTTTAGCTTCTGAATTGTCACAAACTGAACATGAGTTATTTTAGATGTTTCCTGACCATGACAGAACTAGCTTTTTAAGCCAGAAACATTTCTGAAATGTTTCACAATCATATGCATTTTTCCCAGATGACTTATTTAAAACTAGATAGTTGCTACTCAATCCTCTGTTTTTATTGTGCCTGCACAGTACTATGGATCCTCTTCCCTGTGCCACAGGTTGGCCTATAGTGTTCTGATCTATGAATGCTGGCTGGGTGCTGGGTACGTATCTTACCCAGACTGCAAAGAAGCTGCAAAGGGAACAAAGAGGAAGGTCAGCTGAAGATCGTTGTGACAGCAGGAAAACCCCCCAAAGCTGTGATGTGCAAGATGTTCCCTCATGTGGATCCTATGAGGCTGCTTGGGCCAGAACTGGGCAGAGTACCTTTAGTGCTGGCTATAGTGGCTTTTCTGCTTTATAAAACAATAAATTTTTAGGGTTTTCCATTTATAAAGCAATGGATGTAAAAATAAAACGTCCATTTGCAACAACCAGCATAAAGCAAAAGGGTTTTTTTGTTTGTCTATTGTCTAAGATAAGTGCCTGAAACAGGACTTGGAAACCACTGACTGTACAGACAGAGACCCTTTCAAAGTCACTGGAAGTGTTTGTCTGGGCAGGGCTTCCCGGAATGGCTGAGCTGCAACCAAGCATCATGAGGAGGGGAATTCCACTGCTGGTGGAATAACAAACCTTTCTGGAAGTTTCTGTCCCAAATATGAGTATCAAAATGGATAACTATTATTGCGACCCTGACTTTAGTAACTGGGTGCAGGTAAAACTAGCAGAAAGATATAGGTCTGGAAGAAAAACTATTTAAATATTGTTTTAGAATTTAGTCTAGCTTTCACTTTTTCTTACTACCAGCAGTGCTCTCACGTGATGCCAAGACCGATTGATAAAATCAACATCATTGATCATAAGACAGAATAGTCTGTTAGAAAATAAGGTGTTTTGTAATAATTCATGGTTCTGTTGAATCTCACTGTGGCAGTCTCGGGATGACTGTTGCTGCAGCAGTCTCATTTCACAGGGCAGGTTAACTCTAGCCACCCATTTCTACTCCTGAAAGAGCGTAAACATTACTTCACTCCACTGTGAATGTGATAGCCTCTGAAGCTGGTGTACCTAGAATCATGAGCCCCACAGGGCCCTCTATTACCCTTTTCAGCAGCCTCATGTTCTCACCTACCTACATTTTATTATAGAGCCACACCAAGGAAACTAGGTTAGAACCCATCTAATATTGCAAAAAGAAAATGAACAGCACATTACTATCAGCAAGTTTCTCTTCTGTCTCTTTTGTGCAATGTCTTCAGTGATTTAGGTATGATTGCTGCCCCCACATTATTCTTTTCATTATTATGTGGATTGTACACAGGAGGAATTTGTTGACAAGGTCTGGCTGGACCCCTTTGAAAGACACAGCCTCTCACAACCATCAGTGAAAGGGAGAAGTGCTTGTTTTTCCACAGTCCTCCATCAGCATGCCCAAAGTTCTGAGAATAAGTGTGAGTTCAGTGCAAGTATTTGTTATTTGAACTCTGCTAAGACCAGTATCCAGACAGGACTGTGGCTTTTGGCAAGGGATGTGCATGCCCAAAATTTTAACCAGTGAAAGCCATGTCACTGTAAATGTGGTCCATCTCCATTTGAATATATCACAGGTTTTGCACACATACTAGTCCAATGCCTATCTTATTCTCATGCATCTATTCTCAAAGCATTTCTGCTTTTTTCTGGTATCAATTTTCTGATCTTCTTTCTGAGCTGAAAGTATATCTGTTGTAGTTTTGGTTGTAACAGCTTGAGACAGATTGACCAGTGCATTGTAATAGGTAACATCCCGTACATTATTTCAAGATAACCTCAACCAATAGTCATGTACCACTTTTCCATTTAAATTGAAATCATAGAATGATAGAATCATCTGGATTGGAAGGGGCCTTAAATATCACCTGTTTCAACTCCCCTGTGATGGACACCTTCCACTAGATCACATTGCTCAAAACCCTACCCAACCTGGCCTTGAGCAATTCCAGGGACAGGACAACCACAACTTCTGGGCAACCAGCTCCAGATCCAGTCACTATCCTCTGAGTAAAGAATTGCTTTCCAACATTTCATGTAAACCTACTCTCAGTCTGAAGCCATTCTCCCTTGTCCTGTCACTACATGCTCTTGTAACAAGTCCTTCCCCATCTTTCTTGTAAGCTTCCTTCAGGTACTGGAAGACAGCAATTGGGGGACCCCAAAGCCTTCCATTCTCCAGCATGAATAATCCAAATTATCTCAGTGTTTCTTCACAGGAGAAGTGTTCCATCCCTCTAATCTTCATCATGGCTCTTCTCTGGACTTGTCAATTAATAGTTAATGAAATACTCATAACTATTAATTTTCAGGATGAGAGTGATTAAAGTATATTTAGTTTTTTCATTTACTGATACTGCTACTGTTCTAATTATTCATATCTTGATTTTCTGTGTGGCTGCAGAGAGGCTTGATTTTTTATTGAAATAAAGCTGTTGTAAGAATACGTTAACAGGGAAAATTTTCTTGCTTTTAACCAAAAAAAGTATTAATAATTCATAAGAATGAAGTCTCTAAAACTCTCTTGTTTATATATTAAATCAAATATATGTCTTTGTAAGTAGCTATGGTATTTAAGTCCTATTGTATTATTATATAAAGGTCTTTTTAAAATACAGGCTTTTTTGCTCATCTTTCCAGGTTTTCTTGCTTTGAAAAAAACTGTGCCACCTTGAATTGAATTGCAATTAAATAAAGCCTGCTTGCAATGTGTTAGACATTATGAAATGCTTAGGTCAATCCAAAAAGAGCTCATTCAGACAATTGTGGGGTCATAAGCATACTGGGATAGAAGTGTCCAAATGAGCTGCCGGGTCACTAATGAGATTAAGATACATTTTTGAAATTAGCAATCTGTAATTAAAAGATACAGCAGACATATGAAAATGACTTGCTGTAATTTTGTCTGACTCTGATGAACTGATTCATTCAGAGTTTGAAAGAGTTTTCTGAGTTTATTTCTTTTAGACAAGTATTCAAGAAAATTATATTGAAAATCTGATGGCTTGTTTTGTTTTAATTCTGTTTTCTAAATATTTCTTCCTGATGCCAGATTGCATTGCATAAAGGAAGGTTACTTTACAGCTTGCTATCAGCTGGCAGTTCTTTAGTCAGAAGATAAAACAAAGACTTTGACTAGAAGCTCTGGAGGCAGTCCATCCTTCAAACATACCAGCACACTTTCAGGAAACAATAGTTGTTGACAATAGATAATGACATCCTCTATGCTGAGAAATAAAAGCTTGTTTAAAAAAAATAATTATCAAAAAATTGAGTATGCAGTATATTAGATGCACAGCCAGAACTAGTACAAAACATCAGGCACTGTTTGTCCAGCACAAGAGCAGTGCAAACCTGAGGACTAAACCGGACTGTCATCTGCACCCCACTGTGATGTGTAAGAGCTGTCAGGCCCCCTTATGGACAGAGGCTAAGGCTGCGTGCTCCACTCAGTGCCATTCATCATGTCAGTGCCATTTGTCAGCCTGGTCAGTCTTAGGGCTGCTCTCTGTGCCTAGTCATGGCACAGGCCATGTCCTGTGTCACAGGCCATGTCACTGTCCAGTCAGACTTTTCAGAAAGTAATCCTCAAGAAATATTGCTTACCTAGAAGACCTCAGTAAAAAAGGTACAGAGGCAGAAGTGTGACAGAGAAGTCAGCTATGCACAGATAAAGCTGAGAAGTGCAAGCATAGACAGGAGCACATGCCGGGTCAATGGCAGAAGGATTCCTGAGGCAGGACCTCTTAATCCACTTATAAATTTCCAGTAAAGAGAAAAATAGCATGGTAGAACTGATCTGACAGAAGAAGCCAATGTTTAGGAAGTGGGAGGTACTGCCCAAGGCAGCACCTCACAGGCACCTGGAGATAAGTGTTAAGGCATGTTGGGTTAAAAGAGACAAGACTAAATTTCTGTCACTGAGTGAAAGTAGAATTGCAAATGCTGCACCAGTATGTTTACAAAAGTCTGCCACAAGCTGCTGTAAATTAGGTCTTCTCGATTGAGTAAAGAATGTGTTTCCAGCTTAGTTTTTTCAGGCTTTGTTGGTGTCTGTTATTGCAAAACTATAACATACATGGAACTACTCTCTATGGCTTTCCTGTTTCAATCTCAGTTCTGAAAACCAGCCCATCAGTGGTTACCACCTTTTCCTGGACCTTTCTTGTGCCCATCTCCAGCTGCAGAAACAGTTATCCTTCCACCATGTGTTTTCAGAGGTGCTAACAAAATGCAGACTTCTTTGCAGGAATCCTGCCGCACTCCCTGGCCCAAAATACCCCTCCTCACTTGGAGAGGTAGGAGGGCAGACACTCTCCCAAGACACCTGTATTCAAAGCTAGCAAAAGCTTCCCTCCAATTATGCAGGTGGACAGAAACTGAGTCAAGATTGCTGCTTGCTAACTCTTCCTGGGGGAGCAGCCANCAAACTGAAAAAAGATTATGTGAATTAAGTAATTGCAGGAGATCACACACATGCTGGAATCCCAATCTGAACTGTAATGAGACTGTTGGGTTATGGTTTCCAGATTTTATCACTCACCCTTTTCCATCAGTGACAGAAACAGACACTGTTTGCATTAGTAAGGGAGTGAAAGTCTTGCCTTCGCCAAATTAAACACCAATTGGTGGCCATTGGGCTGCACGGTATGTGAAGTCCCCTGTCATTAACTCACAAAATTAAAAGGAACTCATTTGTGTTGCAACAGCCTCTGAGACCTCCAGCTATAAAGTGAGAACAATGGTACATTATTCTTCCCACTTTTATATATCTTTTGCTTTTTTCCCCTCCGTTTTTCCCAGTTCTTTCTGTATTCTGGTACTGAGCCAAATCCAACTGGCATCTCCTAAGGTCTTCCTTCCCATAGCCTTGAACAAGGACTGGGTCTAAGCCCTCACACACCACGGTAGTAGGTTTTATTTCACTCTCGTCAATAACCAACCCAGTTTTGTGGGGTCCAGTTGCTTCTATCCTGCATATATATCCTTTAAGAACTTGTTCTGTTCTGCTCAGAATTGTGACACGGCTCTTGGTCAATAGTCAAGGCCAGTAAGCTGCTGTGCTGGAGGTATTTATTCATGCCTCTGCAACATCCTAAACTTTGCAGTACATGTTAGTGAAATAAACACAGAAGCAGAAAAACCCTGCAGATGGTCACTTCAAAATTGTTAGTTACAAAACACCTAGAAAATATTTGGCAGATAATGGAGAACAAGCTAACCACCGATTTCTTCACATCAGATCCTTCTGTTACTAGAAGTCTGTTGAAATCCATAGCCAGGGTCCTGTTTATTTCGACAGATGTGAGATAGCAGCTTCCTTAAAGAACTATAATTACATCTATTACATTCAGTATTTATACTTTTTGAGCAAACTATTAAATGAAAAAGTGAGATTATATATCAAGCTAGGAGACAATTTAATTGATTCTATCAACAAAACCAAACAAAACACAAATAAACAAACCAAACATAAAACAAACAAACAAAAAGCCCAGTTTTTGTGTGGGTGAACACACCCCAAAAAATCACATGCACAATTGAAAAAAAAATTAAAATAAAAAAGACAGACACTATTTTCATCTCTATATTTGTATCTATATAATTAAGACTAATTGAAAAACTGTTTCTCTCTGTATAATATTTTGAATCCTTGAAATTAAATCTAGATAAATACATAATCAATAATAGTAAAATTAAGTCTTTGGAGTTTAATAACATCACAGATAAATATTTGAATATTTTAAGGTTTTGTTGGTATTTGGACTCCAATACAAATTATAATTTTTAAGTGGCAGTTTCCTGCTAAAGATTAACAAAGGTGCTACCTGTACAAATGTGGATATTTTGAACTGTTCTCATAAAGCTGTGGTTGGTGTCAACAAAGCTGTAAAGCTGGAACATACATTTCAAAGGTAGTATGGTAAAACAGCAGCATCCAGCTCTAATGAACAGCAAAATTTTTATTAAAATGCTCTTGACTGCTTCATGGATCTGTGTCAATGGAAATGGTTCTTTTTATCCAGTCAATATGTTCTTCAGTCAGCCATGTATAACCTCCAGGTATGCTTGTATTTTCACATTCTACTCCAAAAGAAAAAATCCCACGCTACTGACTAGCACAGATTAATGGCCCATCTGAATCTCCCTGGGCAACAAATCACAAGTAGCTGTCAGTGTCCATTTCTCACCAGAGGAGCATGCAGTGCCACCTGCAGTGCACCAGCATGTTTGGAAATATTGTCTCTAACCTTCTCCAGCCTATGAAATGGAGCAGTAGGCTTACATCACTTCATGAGAGTTGGATGAGGAATCAACAGAAGTTGCTTTTCAAACCTGAAGGAGCCTTTGATGTAAATGCTGTGGACCAGCAGAGTGCTATCATCATTCTATTTCAAAATACATTTTATTGTTGATATATATTGATTTTCATTTGTTTAATCAGTTGTATCTTTTGGATTCAGCACAGAGAACACAAAAACCAAGGTCCAAACAGCCCTTTTGGGTATACTGGATATTCAGATTCTGGAAAGGATCAGATGATTGAGACCTTGATAGCTCTGCTTTTTCTACCATTACTACAGGTGGTGTCTAAAGGGAGACATAGCAAAAGAAATATACCTGAAATTACCAGACAATCCCAAACTCAAATTCCCCTACTCTCAATCCTGATTGGTACACTGACCTAAATTAAACAAAATTTTAACACTTCTTTTTCACAGCAACAAAGTCTCTCACAAACATGGTTTAAATCACTTAAAATAATCAGCCTTTTAAAATATCTAATACTTTGTTCCCAGTGAAAAAGAAACTGTTCTTAAATATCTGTCCTTCCATTTGAAACTTTGCTTCTTACCTTGCAAATATCAGATATAATTTACTTTTCACTGTAGCACACAACATGTTGTTGGTTATTTTAGGGTCATTGGCATAATGTTTGTTACAGCTTTTTTCTATAAACAATTTTAAGAGTCACCTTCCAGAGATATTTTGATGGTTTTCCTGGTGATGTGTCTCCCCAGCCAGTCACCTGGTGGAGTGTGCCAGGTTCAACATCCACAAAAGAATCAGGTAGAGGCAAAGGTTGTATATATTTATTTGGCTTAGCAGTATCATTCAACTAAAATTTTTTTTTTTT
>VWZN01010824.1:0-40913 GCA_013396955.1 Regulus satrapa | reverse complement strand
TAGGAAAAAAGAATGAAGCTTAAAAGTGTTTAATGTTTTAATGTTTTGCATAAGGATTTCCAAATGTTTAGGTAGGAATTGTCTCACTAAGTATAGAGTTTAGATGTGTCTATCCAAGCCTTTTATGCAGGTCTTTCTTCATAGTCAATAAAATCTAGTTGATACAGCCAATGAAGATTAGGACATGATTAATTTCATTGTAAAACAGGCATAAAAATTGTTTTGCATATCTTCTTCTTTTTATTCACTGCTAAGAGACATTACATGACTAAGGGTTTTTTTGTTTGTTGGGTTGTTTTTTTGTTTTTTTTTTAACGTATATAGGTTTGTTTTCTAGGATGGGACTTAGGCATCTGGATTTATCCAAGCAATTAGTGTTGCTTGCTTCCTTTATTTTTTGTGTCTTGATGTTCTTACTTGTCAAAAGTATTTATCATATTTATGTTTTTTAAACTCTCTAGGACAGATGGATGCAAAGTGCTAGAGAATAGTCAAAGTTTGCCTTAGATTGGGAGCCATCAAAATATATGTGTTAATGAAATTGAGCTGTGATATTAGGACCATACTCTCCATTACCAGAGTAGCTTTGCAATATATTCTAAGATGTGATCTCTAAACCAGCTTCCATTAAAAATATATATATATAAAGACTGAATGGTCTACATTATGAACTAGACAAATATAAAATTTTTTCAAGGAAATGAA
Organism: Regulus satrapa; assembly: GCA_013396955.1. Classification (NCBI taxonomy): domain Eukaryota; kingdom Metazoa; phylum Chordata; class Aves; order Passeriformes; family Regulidae; genus Regulus; species Regulus satrapa. The sequence goes on along the minus strand of VWZN01010824.1, from coordinate 40,208 downwards.
TCAGCCAGGTGATGATGCTTACATTTTTGGAATGTGCAACATGACAAGACAACCTAATAAATCTAAGGTTTCTTAGAATATCTTGAATATTTGCAATAATTTTTATCATTGTGTGAAAAGGTTCCAGCTCTCATTTCTATTTCCTCTTTGCTATTAATGAAAATCTTGATCTAATTTTTTTCATCCTGGGAAAGACTAATCTTATTTCCATGTTGAAAAATTGAGCTGACTAATAACAGAGACCTTATTCCTCCCTTTCACAATGTTTACACTACATTGAACCTAAGAATGAGGGAATTGCCAGGAGAAATAAGACATGTTAAAAACTAAAAATCTGGAAACATTCAAGATCCAGTTGGGCAGAGTTTTGAAAAACTTGATCTAATTGAATATGTTGCAGAGTTTTGCAGGTGAGGTTGGACTACCTGCCATTTAATGTTTCCTTCTAATCAAAAGCATCCTATGATTCTATGAAAAAACTAATAATTCAGCATAAAATGAATATGAAGTCATAATCCACTTTACTAAATTAATACTAAGAGTATGGCGTGTCGATATGACAAAAAACTATGGCATAAAAGTACAGTATAAAATTATATCCTGAGCTCAGTTTAGGAGAAACAGTGATCATTTTGTTCATGTCTAAAATCATCACTTAAGACCCTAAATTCCTGAAGGAATTTAAAATTTTGGATCCCTGTCTGAGATGAATAAAAATGTAACCTTTGCTAAGATGTGGAAGATGTGCAAGGGGTCTGAAAAATCCTTTTTTATGTTTTATTACCATTTTATTACCAGGTTGACTGCTGTGAATTTCAGATCTCATTCAATGTAAGTAGAAAGGAAGTACATAATTCAATGTTTGAATGTATTTTACTACTCATCAGATGCATAACTTTTTAAGCCTCATGTTTTTGAGTGAATTAGTGTTTATAAAGCCTTTTTAATGGAGTCCAGTGCCTGTGTAACAATCTAAGAGCTCACATTCAAAGCTTCCAGTCACATCATGTTACATCTCTGGTGCTCAGTTGCAATGAAAAATATCGACATTTATTTGTGTAGTTGTTTTTTTGTTTTTCGGTCTAGAAAGATGGCCAAAAATTATTCTGCTCTGAAGTAATGTCGTGTATTACATGAGTAGGATATGGATTTGATAGCAGTGGAAGTTACAGGTGTGACTTCTTTTAGAATATTTTAGAAGCTGCTTCTATGACCAATAGAACTGCTGGCCAAACTGAGCCAGTCAGCCATAGGAGTAGCAGCTCTGTAATAACATATATAAGAAGGGGAAGAAATCTTGTTCACAATTTCAGTTAAAGGTGAGGAGTGAGAGCATCTGAGAGAAACAGTCCTGACACCAAAGTGAAGAAGCAGGGGAAGGAGGTGCTCCAGGCCCTGGAGCAGATTGCCCAGCAATCTGCTAGGTAAAGACTATGGAGAGGCAGAATGTCCCCTTCAGCTCATGAAAGTCCCCACTGGAGCAGGTGAATATACACAATGGAGACTAGGACCCCATGGAGCAGGCTGCTGGCAGGATCTATGCCCTATGGAGAGAGGAGCCCATATAGGAGCAGTTTTTCTGGCAGGACTCATGACCCTACAGGGGATCCACACTGAAGTAGTTTTTTCCTGAGGGATGGCACCCCATGGAAGGGACCCACACTAGAGCAGTTCATGAAGAACTGCAGCCCATGAGAAGGACTCATGTCAGAGAAATTCGGAGAGCTGTTTCTCATGGGAGAGACATGGCAGAGACAACATGTGATGAACTGACCACAACCCTCAGTCCCTGTGCCCCTGTGCCTTTGTGGTGGGAAGGAGGTAGAAAAATCCTAAGTTAAGTTGGGCCCATAAGTAACAGAGGGGTAGTAAGAAGGTGTTGTATGATTTGGTTTAATTTCTGATTATCATACTCAATAATCAGAACTGATAGACACAGGGTGGCCAATGAGTGAATTGAGAGTAGCCCTGAGGAGGACTTTAAACTATCAGTGGATGAAAAATGTGGCGTGACCCAGAAATGCGTGCTTGCAGCCCAAAAAGCCACCCATACCCTGTGCTGCATGAAAAATAGTGTGATCAGCACATTGAAAGAGACGATTCTGCCCCCTTACTCTGCTCTCATGAGATCCCACCTGGGTCTCAGCCCAGGTATACAGCTTTGGGACCCCCAAAATAGTGATGACTAATTTGGACCTGATGAGAAAAATTCAGAGGAAGGCCAGCTTTCCTATGGAGTGAGACAGGCGGGGTTGTTCAGCCTGGAGACAAGAAGATAGTAGAGAAACCTTATTGTAGCCTCTCAGTGCATAAAAGGGACCTACATAAAAGCTCATGGACTTATTACATGGTCATGTAGTTATATGACAAGGGGGAGTGGCTTCAAACTGGAAGACAGTAATTTTAGATTAGATAGGAAGAAAAAATGTACACATTGCCTCACAACAGTGAGGCAAAGGAACAGATTGCCCAGAGAAGTGGTGGATGAAACTCCATTTGCATTCTATGAGTTCAGAAGCAGGTGGGATGTGACTCTGAGAAACCTGGTCTAGTGAAAGGTGTCCCTGTCCATGGCAGGGGGTTTGGAACTAGATGATCTTTGAGGTCCTTTCTAACCCAACCCATTATATGGTTCTGTGAATTCAAGTAAAGGAAACAAAAAATGTTAATTCTGAGTGGAGTCCAATTTCTTACTGAGCACGTTTGAGATCCATCATTGTAATTTAAATATCAGCATCAGTCTGTTTAGATCAGTAGACAGGTAAAAGGCAGCTGGTAAAAGCATAATGGATTAGCTTTAATGGTGGCACAGAAATAGTGGCAATGAACTAGGGAAATTACTTTAGATGATCACCAATAATTTTAATTGATGAAGAAAACTCATCCAGTGGAAAAAGCTAATTGGCAAACTAGCAAGTAAAAGTGATTTAATGTGTTCTATGGATCAGAAAATAGGACCTGGCACAGCGTATTGACTATTAGTGCAGCTGTTGTGAAGATGATCTGCATTGGAAAATTGAACTGGAAAAAAACACCAAAGAGTAGAAGTTTTGGAACAAATATCACTGTATTTTCCGCAAGAAGTTTAGGATTTTTGTCCTCCTGAAGTTACCACTACTGACATCATTGTAATCATTGTAGAGACAGCGTAAGAGTCAATCGGAACATACAGGGATTTGTGAGAATTCAATATATTAAACTAACTGCAAAAACATGAAAGTAAGACCTATCCTGTCTAATAATCAAGAAATCTCTGTTCACCTTTTGTTAAGACAATAACAAGAGAAAGTGATTGAAAAGGAATAACTACAGTTTAATGAAAAGAAATTAATTGAAAATAAACTTTATGATTTGTTTTATAGAAATCAGCATCCAACTGGGAAAAATGAAAAGGTCCATGACACTAAATACTTGCAAATTTTCTAGGCCCAAAAGACCTGTGTCTTTAGAAGAGACTCTAAAGCAAAATTTTGAGATGTGACTGGAGGTGCTACATTCCAGTGAGAGATGTAAATGCTTTCTAAATACATTAGTACCAGTAGCAGATAAAAATATTTATTCTTTTAACATTGTACAATGATGAGTGGGGCTATTCTTACCCACATTCCGGTATGCTACATTCAGGTATCTAATACCTCTTTCTTCCTTGCTAAAGGAAGATACTGAGCATATAGTGGATATCCATCTAGCCTCAAAGTTTGATACTTCAGCTTTATGCTAATAAAGTTAAATAAGATGTATCCCACATTTGGTGCTACATTTTTGTGTAAATAAAGGCATTCAGGTATTTTTCATTGTTTGATTTTTTTAGGAAGTCTGGTATAAGAATATATAGGAATTCACTGGGTATATTTGACTAATATTTAGTAGTGAAGTATGACCTTTTCTTTTCCCTCTTGTGAGGTAAACCCTGAACATGATTGTTTAAAATATTAGACTACTCAAGATGGATCATAAAGTATGAACTACTATCAGAGAGTTGGATCTTTATATTTTGTTGCTATGAACTAGTTACCTGCTAATAATGCTATAGGCTGCTCAGAAAGAAACTTCATTTTTTCAGTTATGATTATCACTCTATATTTTATGACTGCATTGATAAGTCAAATGTGATATTTTATGCAAAACTAGTCAGCCTTAACTGGCAACTGAAACAATAAGCTGAGACTGTGCCTGTATGCAGAATATCAGCACAATTTTTAATCTGTCAGGTTCTACACTGGGCAGAGCACTTGTATGAAAGGGGAGTGGATGGCTGATGACTAGCTTGGCATTTTAGCTGAGATTTAGAGAGTCCAGAGCAAGAACCAGTTTATAAATGCCCAAATCACTTACAGTATAAGAACAAATGTGTAAGTTCAAGTCAAATATTTTTCCTTCTACTGCTGACTATGTGCTATAAACCTTTCACCCCACTAGGACTGATGAATAAATACAGTGTTTAATGAGACATACTATTCTAAAAAACTATCTAGCATGTGTTCTGTACAAAAGGAAGTAATTAAGGCCTACATATTTTGAAACAGCTTACTGAATTTCAATTTAGACATTCTAATAATTAATTGATATCTCCAATACGTTTATTGATTTTCAGTATTTCACAGTTACACAAAATTATATAGCTGATTGATGATACAAGTCAATTTCTGCCATCTTATATAAAGTAGTATCTTATTTTACTTCTGCCCCACTGAAAGACATCCTGCAGTACTTTGCAATAAAGGTGTCAGGAGCAGGAGCTAACTCAATGTCTTTTTATTTGTTTATAACATGATATTGGAGAGGATACAGGCATTTACTTCTGGCTTTATATTCTGATCCGTTGTACTTGTGTTTGGCTATCAGGTAAGCCAAGTCATTGTTTGGCTTTAAAATCCTCTGTTAAACTGGCTTGATTTGATTTAATATTGATTTTTTTGAAAGATCATTGATTTTTCTTTACCGTGTGACTTTTTATTTTGTCTCCAAACTCTGCAGAGCTTTGATGTGGGCTTGCTGTTAAAACACTCTTTTGTTAAATAAAGTTGTGGTTAAAATAACACTGCGTGGAGGTTATCTGGACACTCACAATGTGACATTTTCTCTGTAAAAGTACTGTGTGAGAAGTAAACAGCAATACAAGACGAAAAATGTCCTTTTAAAAACACAAGCCTGCTACACAAGATAAGTAGAGGGGATAATGAATGTTATAAACCCTGAAAATTACTGCTTATTTTAGAAAAGTTTATATATCAGAGAGGGAAAAAAAAGTAGATAAAAAGAACAGACTTATTTGTGTACTGAAAACTGTAGCACTTTTCCAAGTTAGAAGAAAAACTAACTTGAATTTTATTGATTAACTTGTGTTTCTCTATGAACATTCTGGTACTGCTCTTCAGGCTACCAAGTATCATGTGTCATCAGCTCATTTTGGATGTCATTTTATTACAGCACAAATTTGTTTGGGTCTTCAGCCAACAAGTAGGCAATACTGAGTGAATAGGTTTTAATTAGATTATCAGAATTCAATCTGTAGAAAGCAGGAATAGTGGTATAAATTCAACTGGAGCAAAAATATTGCTGTGAATATCCAGAAGAGGTGACTTACAGGATTAGAATGTTTGTTCAACTGCCTTTTGAATTCAGCCCTTAACATCCTTCTTGTCAGTGTCAAGGGTTTTTAGTGGTACGGCACTTGGTTTCTAAGACAAGTAATCCTAAACTCATTTCAAACACCACTGTCAGACACCAATGAATCAAATTTTCCAGTCCTTCATCAAGCAACACTCCTTAGGTTTCTTCCAGAGTTTTTCCAGTCGGTGGCTGTGGAATTCAACCTCATAGACTAAAGTACTAATTAAGGATGTCAGCTGTTTTCTTTTTCTTTTTCTTTTTCTTTTTCTTTTTCTTTTTCTTTTTCTTTTTCTTTTTCTTTTTCTTTTTCTTTTTCTTTTTCTTTTTCTTTTTCTTTTTCTTTTTCTTTTTCTTTTTCTTTTTCTTTTTCTTTTTCTTTTTCTTTTTTTCTTTTTCTTTTTCTTTTTCTTTTTCTTTTTCTTTTTCTTTTTCTTTTTCTTTTTCTTTTTCTTTCTCTTTTTCTTTCTCTTTTTCTCTTTTTCTTTCATTAAATAATCACCCTTGTGTTGATGGGACACAACTTATTGAACTGTGATCCTGCTTAAGTGGGTGCAGTCACTGTATACATGTATATACTATTTCAAAGGCTCACAGACTGAAAACTTCTAATTTTATGAGTTCAAACAAAGGAAATATGCATCTACTCTTTCATGCCCCCAGAAAGGCTATAATTGCACATAGAAGAGGCATTCTGAAAAAAAAAAAAATTTGTAGAAAAAGTTTTTCTGGCAATTCTTTTCTCTGCTTGTCTTTGAGGTCTGCCTGCTGTCAGAGAGAGAAGCTGCTGCTCTTTATCCCCAGTACAGAAATAGAGATACATATTTTTGCAGACATTATTTTGCCTCATCTTTGATTAGGTACTAGAATATCCAGAAAAAGCTGTGAGTGCCAGTTCCTCTCTGTTACAGAGTATAAAAAGTTAGGCTGGATGTGTAATCTTAAGGATGCTAAAATCATGTCAGATTATTCTAACCAAACTAAAAACCAAATATGTATGTCAGAGGAAAAACAGTATAAAACTCCTCTTGTATTTTTCATGTAAAAGACAAAGCTTTTAAGAGCAAATCTTGTTTTCAGTGTTCAAATATTTTCCTCAGAAATCTGTGAGCCTAGATTAAAACAAAGCATACAGAATTGTGTTTCACCTGTGGTAGAAGTGTCAGACCTGACTGAAAACTAAACTACAAAAAAAGAAGGATAAAATAAGCAGATGAACCCAACAACAGGGCAGATTAACAAGACATATGATAGGCAGCTGTGGGACTTAAAGGTCATCCCTAAACATGAAGCACATTTACCCTTTTAGCTACAGTGCTGTGGTCTTGTTCAGGCAACAAGCCCTTGAGATTTCATAGTTATCTGTCTACGTTGAGTTACACTGCTAATTTAAATGCCTGGTGATTATGCTGTGTTATGATATCAATTGAAAGGTCAATGAATTCAGGAAATTGCTTTCTTATATCTTATGTGACAGTCTTTTTGAGATTTTCGAAAAAAATTGGATAGTTGATTACTTTCCATATCACATAAGATAACAATCAGACAATATAATGATAATATTCACAAGGAGATATGATGTACTTGCTACAGGCTTTAAGAACACAGAAAACAAAACATAATTGAGGCTCCCTTATAGTAAACATTAAATCTATTTCATATATAGAATAAGGCAAATAAAAAATATAAAGTTTGTTTAAAAAGCTCCCTGATTCCTACAGTTAACTTTTGTCTGCACTTTAGAAAGCATAAAGGAGAAGCTATGTATGTAAAAAAAATATGGAAAAAAAATGAATATCATGTTTACAAATATTTATTATTTATTTAAATCCAGATGGGTGTTTACTTAACTGTTTACAACCTGCTGTTTGCTTTTTTTTTTTTTTTTTGGTCCCCAAAATTTAAATATCTACAGGAACAACAAATTGTTATTGTAGGGATACTTGGGGAATATTATTTTTTTCTGTAGATACCTACTCATATGAGAAAAAGAACATTCACACATGGATATATGTATTTGTTATTTGCTGTTTGCTTTTCTCTACTGCTCTTTTTTCAGTCAGCTATATCAAGAGTAGAAATAATACCATGAAGTGATGATGATTAGACATGTACAATAAATTTTAAGTATCTATGGGAAGTAATCTGCAGATTACAATTATTCATATTTATTGTCCACTGAACAATTAAAAATAAGAAATTTAGAGAAACCTAAATAGTGAAAAAAACTATTAGTAATCAATGGCAAAATGGGCAATTGTATACCCTGATGATTTATTGATTTTCAAGAGCTTTTTGCAAACCAATTTGCTTCTTTCATATAGAGTTTTTCTGATTTGGTCCTTTCAGAGCACTGGGTTTGGTAACCACTATGAAAAATTGTGACATTTTGCACATCATGTATTATATGAAGGTATAGTGTGGAAATAATTTTATGTTGAAAGTGAACAATCTGCAATTTACTATTCTAGTTTGTCTTTTTTAGAGGTTAGAACTTATTTACTCAAGAACTGATCCATTTTTAGTTACAGTTCCTTTCTCAGAATTCTCATATAAAATAATTAGTGTCACTTAAGAACTCAAACTTAGAAGAAGCTAGGCTTTTAAGATCAGATCTAACTAAGCATTTAAATTAACTATATAAAAATGATTTAAACATGAATAACCATTGATTATCACTTTGTTGCATGCAGCTTTGACATATTTCTCTTTCCTTCTCTCTTCTTTTTTTTTCTTTTTCTTCCACAGAAATTCAATTATATATTTGTCATACCTTTTTAATATGATATTAAGTTTGTGATTCAGCTTTCTGACCCCTGTTTTTAAGTTAGCGCTCCTAATAGCTTGTGCTGTTATTGTTCTTTATAATCTGTATGCTAACTACAGAATACTACAGAATATGCATACTACAGAAATTAAGTTAAGAAAGCCTTTCTTTATAGCTTAGGGTTTTTTTTTTGTTTTTTTTTTTTCCAGTCTGTAAATGGTCTCCATAACTTTCCCCATCATGTTAGCAAGCTNTTTTTTTTTTTTTTTTTTTTTTTTTTTTTTTTTTTTTTTTTTTTTTTTTTTTTTTTATCCTGGTGGTTTTTTTCTCCATGCAATATCCATTAATCAGAAAACAGAAGGAAGAAAATGTCCTCCCACAGGAACCAAGCAAACATATTAAAACAAGGAAGCAGTGAAAAATAAGTAGCATGAAATTATGCCACAAATTACATCTCTTAATTGTTTTGATTTGTCTGAGATGTAAGCTTCTGATATTTTTTGATCTGATCATCCACCTATGTACTTATGAGGTGACTTCTATTCACAACTGCAGTGGTGAAGATACCCCTCAAAGCTGATGGTGATTGACAAAGTTGACTCTGTCATCCAGTTTTTCACCTCCTAATTCTTAAATCCAAAGCCATCAAATTTGAAGAGAGGGAGGAACACTCAAGAAAACAGTGATTTCAAAATAATTTGTCAACAAGTAGATCTTGAAAATTATAATGAAAAATGTACCTCTTGATAGCAAGAGTGAGTCATAAATTATGCATATAATAATTGAGTAATTTAACACTCCAACATAAAGATTTATCTTTAAATATTTTTATCATTATAAACTCCCACTATAGACTTTACTTTCTCAGTAGGCTAATAAAGTTTTCTGAGAAGAAAAAAAGAATCTTCCAGAGGGGCTGTACACATTTATATCATCAGCATATATATCCAAAAGCTAATATAAGTAATAAAACGATAGATAGAAATAGTATAAAATGATATAAGAACTAGTAATTCTGACTGATAAACAATAAACAGTTCTAAACTAATTTGGCTTATTTTAGTAATAATTAAAACTTCATTATAATAATTCACTGAAAACGCCCATCATTTGAAAATGTGAAATATTTACGGCGCTTGTTTGCAAACTCAAAATCAATTTGTTTTACAGTGGTAATTAATTTCAGTTGAACTTTACATCAGGTAAACTACCTATTGAAAAGTGAATTTGAATTTGAGTTGCAAACAAATGCCGCAACAGCACAACTTTTATTGTTTTCTGTAAAGAGACATTGCTAATAGCTAACAAGTGATTTCATCCACTCACTGAAGATTACCAGATCTCTGCATTGCCAATGCTAAACATTTAGATCACAGAACTCTTTGTGAACCTGACTATATGTTTGTGAGTAATGAAACGAGAATACTGAATTCTCAGATTATTCAAGGTACAGAATATAGAAACAAACAGGTTTCCCTGAACTTTCCTGGTGTTTTATGTGACCGTGATGTTTTATGTGACCTTGAAACTGAAGTCATAGTAATTTCCAATACATGATCATGAGATGGAGAAATCATCCACTTATTTCTATGCTGAACAATACTAATTCTCCATTAGCTCTCCCCAAAACATTAAAAGCCAGGTAGAGAGATGCCTGTCTGCCTCAGAGATATTGTGATGACTGAATACACACAAGTCTATTTGACCTGCACTGAGCCTCATCAGACAAATTAACCACCCATCTGTCAGCCTTCCTCAACTCTTGCATTCAGCATTGCTTTCATGGACTATCAGTGTAGTCAGGATTTTTTACCCTAAGACCAATAATAAAATGCCTTGTGTTTTAAGAGGTTTTGCCTTCCAGAGTATTTGGGGTGCTAGAACAATAAAAGGCTTAAAAACAAATAAAAGACTTAGAAACATCTTAAGAGACAAAATTATATTTCTTTCTTTCCAGAACAGTATTCATTCATACATTATAGTAGCATAGAATCTTGTAAAATTAAATTATTGTGCCCCATGCAATATTTTGTAACGTCTTGCAAATATATCATGATGGCATTTAAATTTATTGATAGGTGCTAAGATGACTTTTTTTTATCACAGACCATTAATTTTTAACCCTTGAATCTGAAAATATGACCTAGGTTATACCATTTAGTATAGTATAGGGAATCCTTCATGATTTTGTTAGAATAGTGCACTGAAGAGCTCTTGCAAGAAGGTTAAGCGCTTCAGACCAAGTTATAACCTCAGTCCTGACTTCCAGATAGAACCATTTCTTTGAAATTAAGTAACATTTTTATTTTAAGTTTTTAAAATTTCTATGCACTTTTTAAACTATAATTGTTGCTTTGCTTAGTAAATTTTTATTTGGCAATTAAATAAAGAAAATAGTTAATGGTTTACACTTTCATAAATTATCTTTTTATGAGTATACATCTTCATCATCTGGCATAGGCAAAAAAGTGATGGCAAACTACATGAATACTCAAAAAGTACTTGCATAGAGAAATCCAGTTTTTAGAAAATCATATCTATTTTTCCAGAGGCAGTATTGCAGAGACAGAGAAAAAAATTCAGAAAAAAAGAAAAAAATCTGGAAGTAGAGGAATCACCTGTGAATGTTGGTAGTTCTTTCATAGTTGTTTATAATATAGTATTATCTGAAAGGGTGATTACTGTAGTAATTTTTACAAGGTCATGTTTCTTGTGAAAAAACAGATTAAAATATGAATGCTAACATGGCAGATAACTTGGTGCATATGTGTCTAAAAATAATGATAAAACTTGAAGTGGACAAAGGCAGCATGTCCTGAATCTTCCAGCTGATAAGTGACATAAGACAGAGCTGCAGGTCAGGAGGTTGATCATGTACTGCTCTTCTACACACTGGCTATTGAGATTTAGGAAAAAGCATTCTCTCAAAGTGGGTAGTTATCTTGACTGAAGGAAAAATCTTGGATGTGGATGAAGACCATGGAAATCAGAGTACTGAGTACAGAAGAATGGCAGCGGATGGCCCGGGATTTTGTGAGGTAATACACGAGGTTGCTCACTGTGAGCAGCAGCATGGCAAGAACCAACATGAATTTCTGCCCAGCATTCCTGGACCAGTAGGGATGCCCCTGCAGGAAAAGCATGTCAAGACCTGTAGAACATAGGGCTGGAGGGGAGCAACTAAGTGAGGGAGTGAAGAAGTGAGTAAGAGTAGAGTAAAAGCTCTAATCTTTTTGGCTCTTAAAGAAACACTGCAATTTTTAACCACTGGGGGTTGCTATTTATTCTATCCCTGTCCATGACAAATCCTTAATTCACCTTAGCTAACTAGACACTTACCTCATCATTATTTTCAATAGTTCAGACTGTTGTGCCTAAATATCCCTATTTTTACTACTCAAAATAACAGGTTCAGAAATGTCTGATGCAAGACAAACTGGTTACACCCTTGGTTATATCATTACTCAATCAAATATAGGAAATTCATGAACTTTGTAGCATGAAAAAGAAAGCATCTGCCCCTTGATGTTATTTATCAACTTTCCTCTGTAATTAAAAATAAGAACTTTTCAGATATCTAATTCAGATAAGAATTTTCTGAAAAATCTGTGCTTGACTGAAATGCAAAACAATATTGTTGTAATTTGAAATATGGTCAGAAATACAAAATCTGGACTGGGGGTTGTGGTAGACAAAAAACTCACTACAATTCAGCAATATATGTATATATGACGCTCATTTAGAGCTTTCACTGGAGCTCAGGAACTGGCTGCCGCATGAAGAGCTGCTTTGTATGAGCAAAAATTATACTTCTTGGATCTGGTCCAAAAATGGTCTTGAAAGGAATAGAATTTTTTTTCCATTTATTTTGGTGAATTAACATTAGACTCTTGAGCAGTGCAGAACTTAATTCAGTGTCCTGTTTAATTCTGTATCCAATGAAGCATCTAAATGGGAATTCAGACTTGGTTTCGGGATTTTAAAGAAGAAATGTTGGGCTCTCAAGGCTCACAGTTTTAACACTTCTCCTGTCTTGTTTCATTCCAGTCAGTTATGTAGATTAACAACATCAGAATTGCTCACTACTAGAATGTTCTTGCAAAACTCAGAGTAAAAATAAAAGCCAACGTGTTGGCAACAAAGGGTGCTGTTGACACAGTAAGTGGCACTCGAATGGCTGGGTAAGCACTAATTCAGAGAACATGCATTATATGATACTTCTTTGGGGATGTTTGCCCTTTATTGCAATGAAACCAGACTGTAATCATTGTTATTATCTAAATACATAAAGAAGGGTTAATTAAGGGCTTGATTCTAATTATTTATCAGGTGCTTCAAAGAGTAACCCTTTAAATACTGAATAAGTGAGAGTAAATTGCAAAAGGTATTGATTTCCTCTAACTTCTACAGTGAATCCACTTGACCAGTTGTGCTCAGTCTAGAATAAGGCCCTTGGTTTTGTCCCAGAGCCAGTTCCTAAAGGAACTAGGACACCAACTTAATTATAACCCAAAGTAAGATGCTTACTGTTCTCTGAAATAAATCTCACCACTATTTCCTTACTTACAGTGACATTATACACTGGAAAAGTCCCTTCACACTACCGCAGGTATGGTGTAATTCAGTGTAATTTGATATGAAGTTACACCATATTTCAGTAAATACACAGAATATGCATAGCACACCTACTTCATACACTTCTACTTTTGATTAGTTTTGAAATGTGTTTGCTATCTTCATGTTTAAAAATAGGAAATTTATTTTTGATAAAGTGACATTTTTGGGTATTAGTGATAACTACAAATATGCTGTGTGTCATTTCTCCATTCATGGATGAAAAGGTCACTAGGATATGATAAAATTTATAAAAGGAAGTCAGAGATTTAAATTGCATTTTTGTTCTAAGCTGCCGGTATGCACATCAACATATAGCTTGATAATTGAAAACTGCACATGCTAAAGATTACAATTAACATTGTAATACTTCTCTTTACTGAATGTATGTGGCCAGTTCCATGTTATTGTGACAAAATCTTGTTGAAAAAGGGAGAAACAGAAAGGAATCATAGATATGACTGCATAGCCAGAGAGGTTAAGGAAGAAATACAAAGGAAAGTGCTGTTTGAATAATCCAAAGAAACCAGTTTGGAGAGTTAAAACACAATCTTCCCCCTAACAGAACAATTCCCCCTCAGCCTCAACAGGAGGGTTGTAAGGATCCAAATTAGATTTAGATAGCATAATGCATGGTAATGTAGTGATTCCCAATAAGCTGCATGCAGATGTTACTGTATTAGTATACTTACAAGGATTGGTTGGTGAAGGAACAGAATATTCAATGTATAGAAGGTTATATATGCCATTGTAAAAGAGAAATTGCTCTCTTACTCTTTTACCTCTTGCTCTCTTACTCTCTTAACTATCTAAATTCCTGAACCCTCTTAGACTGTCCCTTGTCCACGTCCTTTTCCCCGTGTTTTACCCCTTTTTCCTATTGTTCCCTCTGAGCCTGCTCTGAGCTGCATCTGTCGGCTCTTGGCAGAGCTCTCTCATGCCCTAAAATAAACTACAAGCATCAGATTCAGCTATAGAGGTACTGAGCTGCATCTGTCGGCTCTTGGCAGAGCTCTCTCATGCCCTAAAATAAACTACAAGCATCAGATTCAGCTATAGAGGTATCTGTCATGTCTTGACCATCCGCACCCAAGGGATCCTACAAAATCTCCTTGGGTGCAGCTGGATGATCTTGATGATAGAGCATAGATTTGGAACATGGCACAAACACTTTTCTTCAATTAATCAGATGTATTTGATTTCTTGCTTTTAATGACTAGATCTTTCATGCATAAGTTTCATCAGTTTGGAGAACCTTTGAAACAGATCACAAATACATTTTATATATTGGCATTACTATAAGGAGAAACTATGAGATTAATATGCCATACTTCCTGTGTTCCAGTGTGATTATTATAACTCACCTGTATATCAAGTGCATATCCAATGTTAGTGAACACAGTGAATTCACCTTCTCCTGAACTCTAATTTTGTTATCAGTTGCTGCAGGTTTTGTATAAACTAAATATATCCCTTTGGATACAGTGGAACAATTTACAAGAAAAGGGGATATTTGTTTCACAGGTCCTTCCATACATATAGAGATAAAAGAGGTTATATATATACCTATTTTTTAGAAATAGTGAAATCAGCATGTGATCACTTATTGCAGAAAATGAAAAGTGAGAAAAAATAATTGCATCTCTCAGGCATATGGTGTGATTCTTGTGGTTGTCCCATGCAGGTTCTGGAGTTGATGGATTTGATTTGATGATCCTTGTGGGGCCCTTCCAAATCAGGAGAGTCTATGATTCTATGGAATTTGTAGGTAGTGATGCTGATACGGGTTGTATCTTCTTCTCTGAGGTCGAGTGTCCTTCTACTAACTTTAGACAGACATTGTTTTACTGTGCTGATGATTATTCTATTTCTCTACCACCATCCCAGAAGAGAGGATGAATACAGACAAACAGTTATGGCTGCTCTAATATTTTTAAGTTTTCCTACTATCTGATTATGAATGATTCCTTCATGTTTCTTTTAATGGAGTTCTGTAGAACCACCCAGTACAGTATAAAGCATCATTCCTACTTTCTCTTTTCATGAGCATTCACAATGCATATATAGTGTTTCATTCTTTTTTTTTTAATTTTTTTTTTTTTTTTTTAATTTAAGACAGTTCTCCTTTATTATTTTGAAAAAGACTATGTGCTCTATAAGGGGAAAGTATTAAATTTGCATTCTTGTTGCTAAAGTAATTGATTTGCTCTTTCTGAGAATATGATGTAAATGAAGCCAGATTGCAGAGGTTTTGAAACTTAGAATGAAAACTTTAAGTTTAACAACACCCCTGTGACCTCATTCTATGCCTGTTGTAAGTTTTATAGAAGACCCATCAGGGAAATGTATTACAATCATACGCTCCCTTCAAATAATTTCTAAATGATAAATCATCCTGGAGCCACATGCAATCTGATCAGAATGCAGTGGAGTTTTAGGGCTGAGATTCTAAAAGGTCAATGGAGTATAAGTGCAGGAATGGAGGTAGTTGCTAATATCATCAGCAAGTGAAGGCTTTTCAAATAACCTAATTTTAATATTTGTCTAAATCAAACAGTAGAAAATTGCATGGAGAAGTACAAATCATAGTTTGTTTACCTCTTTCTTACAAAAGGAAATACAATTTATGATTCCATGATAATTTTCTAAGCAAAAGTAGACCAAATTTTATCCACTTCTATTAATCAGTATGGGAAAAAAAATCGGTTTTGCTTATAAAAATGAAAATTTGTTATGTATCACTTTGCCTCATGAAAAATTTTAACACCTTCTCTTACAAAGTGTTGCTAGAGGTTGACCACAATATATAACTAGCATGAAAGGATCAGAAATTACTTTGTTTTATCCCTCTTTAGGACAATATATGTCTGTTAATTTAAATGAGAACTCTACTGAGTAAATTCATGTAGATCCAAGGCAGAGCTAACAGCAGTGTTTTTGTCAAAATTGAAGGCAAATAAGTCAGTGTGATAACAGCTTCAGAGCCTTCAGCTACAGTTTTTTTGCAAACTGTGCCCTTTTGGAGTAGCTTTGGCCCCAGATCATGCAGAATGCATGCACTTTGAGAGATACTGATTGCATGTTGACATTCTCTCAGTGGAGAGCACATTATACAGGACTCATATAGAGATGTTACATGAGCAGCTGAGTAGGTGACTAGGATATGAGGTCGTATTGGATTTATGTGGCAAGGTTTTGGTAGCAGGCTACAAATCTAGCTTCTGTGAGGTGATGCCAGAGCCTTTCCCCATGTCTGATAGAGTCCATGCCTGACAACTCTTAGACAGACCTGCTAGCCAAGGCCAAGCCCATCAGCGACTGTGATAGTGCCTCTGGGGAAACAGAGCTAAGAAGGAAGAAAAAATACTGTGCTACTGAACAGCAACTACAAGAGAGGAGGAAGAATATGTGAGCGGATCAGTTCTGAAGACACCAATATCAGTGAAGGGGGTCTGTGCATGTGTGTGTGTGTGGGGGTGTTCCAGCACCAGACAGAGATTCCCCTGCATCCTGTGGTGCAGACCATGGTGAATCAAGTGTGTCTCTGCAGCCCATGGAGGTCCACAGGGCAGCAGAGATCCACCCACAGCCTGTGGAGGAGACCTGTGGAGGAGACCCCATGGTGGAGCCCTTGGATGTCTGAAGGAGGCTGTGACTCCATACAGCGTTGACACTGGAGCAGGCTCCTGCGTACCCCTAGGGAAGTAGGAGCCCATGGTGGGGAAGAACATAAGGAGTCCTCTCCCTGAAGGGGAAGCAGCAACAGAGACATGTGATGAACTGACTGTCCCTCTGAGTGGCTGGGGGAGGAAGGGAGAAAACTGGAAATAAAGAAGGGGTGGGTTAGAGTGTTTTCAAATGTGAATTTATTTCTCATCACACTCCTCTAATTTGATTGGTAATGAATCAAATTAATTTTCCCAAATGGAAACTGTTTTGCTTGTGGTCATAAATGCTGAATGATCTCCCTGTCCTTAGGCCATGGAACATTTTGTCATATTTCTTTCCCCTGTCAGATTGAGGAGGTGGAACAATAGAACCAGGGTCAACTCACCACATAATAAAGGAAGTGTGTAGTCTTTTGGGACAGAAGCCAGAGTCAGTCTTTCCACAGAGCCAACATTTACCTTCTTTTCTGTCCTAAACTACTGAAAAATTGCTCCCTCATGGAACCGAGTTGTTTAAAATAGTCTTCTTTCCTTCCCAAAACTCAAAATTGTGTTAAATAAGGCAATCACGTCTATACAAGTTGTATGAGTTAAATAATTTCCATTAAGATTACAGACACCTCACATATAGTTTAGTGTAATACAAATCCCAAAACTTTAAAAATGAATAAAAGAATTCTTTTCAAGAGACAAAAATTACTGATCAACTCAGAATGAGCATCACATATTTTAAGACTGATCAAAGAGACAGCAGCAAGTTTAATATCCGCTCTTTAAAAGATTAAACTCTTTCGTGCAAAGATATTTTAATTAGAAAGTTTCTGGGATTGCTTTGTAAAATATCACTGCATAACTTTAAAATTTACAAAATAAATTAGGAGTGTGATTAGGAAGCAAAGTAGTATAACAATTTCATAAAAGTAACTTGAAAGAAAAGCAATAAATTTTGGGTTTTATAAAAGAACATGAGCAGGAACAATGTCAAAAGCTAGTGAATATGTGATATATTTCACCATGGAGAGCAGAAAGAAAAATATATTAAGAATCCAAAGGGAATCTTTATCAGATAACTTAAGACATTTGTGTTGCAGTATCTATATTGGCATTCCTCATTTTACATATTTTAGTAGTCATTACCAAAAAAAATAAGTATTCCAGACTGCCATTAAACTCAACTCAACATATCTGTTTAATGATTTGATCATTGTAGTTGGTGAGATATCTCCAGGAATATGAGATATAATTTTCTTGAGTAAGACAAATATCTTGCACTCACTGTGTAGAAAAAAAAAAAAAAAAAAAAAAAAAAAAAAAAAAAAAAAAAAGGAAAAAAAAAGTAAAGGCTTAAAAACTAGATCTGTATGAGTGGAGATTTATTCTTCTTAAATCAGACATCCATCTATACTGGCTGATGGAGTAAGGAGGAAAAATAAAGTGACAGATGCCTGTGGAGCCTCAGGTCATCTTAGCATAACCTTATTTTGAAGTCTGGTACTAAAAAGAACAAGCTGATTTTCAAAAACATGATGGCAGGATTATGTGATACCTTTGCAGCTAGAAAGAGCTATGTATGGGGGCAGGAGTCAGTTCCACAAAAAAGGACTCATAGCTAAGAGGATACAAATCTGCATGGAAGATAAAGAAGATGCCTTGCTGTAGCTTCAGTTGTGTCAGTTGCTAGTAGCTGTAGCACAGTTAATCTAAAGCAGTATTAGATATCTTTTTTTAGACAGTTCTACTCTCTGTGAGTGACTCCCCATGGGTAGAAAGCTGAAACTTTTGGTTGACTTCTACAGCCATATAGTGTCATTTTAGCCCTGCTGAGCATCCTATTAGACTATAGATGATGGTACAAATGAATGAATGTTTTCTAGGTTTTCTGTATGTTCCTTCTTATCTATACATGAACCAGATGAATGTGTTGCATGACATCCAATACCAATATTTGTTAACTGAATCCAAGCCTAGATGCTTAAGTCCCCATTGACAGAATTGTAAATTTAGGGAACAATTAATTAGATCATTGATAGTTTTCTCTGGCAAATGAACATGTCCTTGGGCATATTACCTTGCCTCTATCTACCATACTATTGAGGTAATGGATTTTGCAAGCTGTATGTTGACTCTGCAAAAAAACCTGGCTGCCTTGGATTCCCTAAGCATAACTAAAATGCTCTGTATCAGGACTGCTGAGTGTGGGTAGCTGAATCAAGCTGCATTAAGGATAAGAAAATGGATGTATGTACAGATGAGAATGAGACACTGAAGACCAGCACTGAAGAAAGGGAGCTGGGAGTCCTAGTTGACAGCATGTGGAATGTGACTCAGCAAGTTTCCTGGCAGCCAGGAGGACCAACCTTGTCCTGGGGGTCATCAGGCACAGCATTGCCAGCCGGGAAAGCAAAGGGCTTGTCCTGCTCTGCTCTGCACAGAGGCAGCCTCACCTTGACTCCTGAGTGCAGTTTTGAGCATCAAAGTAGAAAAAAAAATACAAAGCTATTACAGAGTGTCCAAAGGAGAGCTACAAAAAGATAGTAAAGTGTGTAGAAGAGAAGCTAGTCTGAGGTCACTTGGTCTGTTAAGCTTGGAGAAGAGTAGGCTGAGGGGACACCTCATACTTGTCAACAACAAGAGAAAGTAAAGGATAAGGCACCACTGTCTGGTGACCAGTGGCAGGAAATTTTCCCACAGAAATGGCATGAAGCTGTGTCAGGAAGGTTTAGATTAGATATTACAAAAATATTTTCCATCCAGATGGTGACTGGCCAATGAAACTAGTTCCCCGTGGAAGAGGTAACAGCTCCACACCTGAGTTCCAAGAACCATTCAGAAAATGCTGTCAAGCACACTGTGATTTTTGGGGTGTCCTGTGCAGGACTAGGAGTTGGACTGGATGACTCTTGTAGGTCCCTTACAATTCAGGATATTTCATGGGTCTATTATTGTATGAAAACTTGGATTTCCAATTAGAAGTGTAGTTTACCTGGCACAAAAACCTGTCTGTGACTCCAGACATGGGCATTTTGGTGTCACCTGAGAGAATCCCAAATACATGAGATAGCTCCATGGAGATAACAGAGTATGAGAGATTCATAATATATTGAAGAGGCAGATGGGGTCTAGACAGATTCTTTTGAGGAAATCTCAAACCAAAAAAAATTCTATATGTAAGCAATCTCGTAATGCTAAAAGCTCTACTATGTACCTAATTTTTCATATTTTTACCACCCTTTTAAAATAGTATCACATTGAAAGCTAATATAATTGTGAAGCTAAAAATAATTGTGAAATTAAATAGTTCTGACTACAGATAATAATGAAAAACTCTGTTGCATCAGGAGTGGGAGAAAGATTGTGGCAGCTCCCTTTAGAAAATGTCTGTGAATGGCTCTGTTATGATAGAAACAATATGCTTAATATTGACATATTTCCTTAAAATAAAGAAAAATATGCTAATACCTTAATATTATGGGTTTCATCTTAATTTAATGAGTGACATTTAGGATTTTGCCATTGAATTCAGCAGAGGAACATTGTTATAAATTTCCCTTTCCTCTCATTGATAAGCCTCTGTTGTACAGAAATTCTAAATTTCAAAAAACAGAACAAAACAAAACAAAACAAAACAAACAAAAAACAAACAAACACGACTAAAAAACCCTAACAAACCAAAACCAAAAAAACCTCAAAGACAAAAAATGCAAAAAAGCCAAAAAACAACAGTGATAATACAGTATTTTGAGGTCAAAATTGTGTTTTCTACAAAGAAATGCTTTTAAGATTTTTAGTTGAAATTAACTGAATTAACAATTAAATAAAAAGTCCCAAAAAATCATTAAAAAAGCTTATTTCTGTAATGTCCATCAAGAGAACCCTGAAGAGACCAAAAATTCTGAATAATAAAGAAGGGGCTAGTATTAAAAGTGTCCATATTGTGATTTCCTGCATTATTGCTGTTGCTGCTGCTGAAGGGTTTGTGCATGAATATAAATATTCCTTGCAATTAATAGGCACACGTAATAGAAAAAGTAGGAAGAGGATGCTCTTACTACTATGACTTGAGTGTCTACCCTTCAGGTGGTGTATGACTTGTGATCTCATGGTTCAAGAGTTTGCACAGTTTTTGCAATGCAAAGAATCATTAAAATTTGGTTTGATTTTGTTGTTACTTTTGTGTCATATATAGCTGATCAGTTTCAAGGGTAAAGACTCTAACTTCCAAAATCCCCAGTGATTTTTTGTTCTTGATTTGGTATAATCTGATACAAGTTGAAGGGTAGTGACAAAAGAGACAAAAAGGAGGATATGGGATCATGGAATTTTTTTTCTAAAGAAAATGTGTCTTAAATATGATGTATGCTATGGGCAAGTACATAGTCTTTATATCTTCCTTTACTTCTAGTTTATATTCCTTTGGTGGATGCATTGATGGTACCTAAAGTGACAAAAAAAGGGGACAGTTCTCAGCAGAGATTGTAAGAAGACAAGACTACTTGGAAAAAGAGGAAACACACGCACTACAGTTTGCATACTCACTGAACATGGTTTGTGAGATATTTACAGAAGTGGAAGTGAGGAACAGGAGGTTGGCTGGGTCCAGTTCTGATTCCTACAGTGGCCACTGCTTCTGAGAGTCAGTAGAGGTCAAAAGCCTGGCTGCCAGCAACTGGCCATCATTTTCCTGTAGTTTATATAATCACAGAATTGTAAAACGGTTTTGGTTAGAAGGGATCCTAAAGATCATCCAGTTCCAACCTCTCTGTAATGGGCAGGGATGCTAGACCAGGTTGCTCAAAGCCTCATCTAAACAGACTTTTGACATTTATTTCCACTGATGAGTCATTTGCAAATTCTCTGAGCAAACTGCACCAGATCTGGTGATACAGAGGGCCTGTGTCTATGTTGACTTCTACATGTTTTGTGTATCTCAAATGAAGGTTGGTTATGGTACCAGATCATTTTGGACAGAGGAAAAAGACAAAGTGGTGTTTTTGAATGCATGAAAAAAGCTACACTGCAGACATCTACATCTGTGTGAGATACAGTTCAAAAAAGGTGGAGATGGAAAGCACCTGTAGATGTGAAGAATCTTTTGTAACAATGGAGTGTTGAAAGATGGTGGAGGAAAAATTTTATATGTGATTATTTCTCTTCATTGTCAGAAAAAAAAAAAAAAAAGCCCAGGCTGAGAGGCAGACATCAGCATTTACAAAGTCAGGATTCTCATGATGCATCAGGCTCAGTATGGAGTGTCAGGCATTGCTAGGGCTGTGAGCAGGAAATTGACATGTCACACTGAGTATCTAGAGAGAGAGAATTGACGAGATGAATTCATTTTAATAGCAGAACTGGAAAGAATATATTTAGAGGAGGTAATGAAGAAGAAAGTGTTTATAAGGAAACATGGGACAGACATTTCAATCCCATGAGATAAGAACTTTTGTCACTCATTAAAAAAAAGCTTTATTCTTACACTGAAAACAAAAGAGTTGTCACACTATATCTGCCATTAGTTTAGTGATTGGCAATGCCATTTTTAGGTAGCAGTACTCAGTTTTCTCTGAACAGAACAGGAAATTATAATGTTCTAAATAATTTTACAACATATTCATGTAAAATATTACAGAGAAGTTTTTAACTCCACAGACTGCTTTTTCACAAATATATGCCAGTTAAATTCTGGAAGAGGCCAAATGGAACAGTACATATAAAGTCACAAAAATTACTATTTGAAATACTAAGAGGAGTAACAAGAAATAATCAAAATTAAAGAAAACAAATCCAAAGGAAACAACCACAAAGTCAGTTAAAATAACTGACTAAGCCTGTTTTAAACTGATTTAATATTCAGTTTGAGGAACTAATCACACATAGACAGCCTGCGGTTGTGGCTTTTTAATCCAATAGGTGTAAAATTAAAATCCTCGTATTACTATGGGAGAACTATTTTAGGTAATTAGGGCAAAGCCTGTGTAAGATGTTCTAAACATAAATCATTCAGGGAAAAAAGAACTGTGATCAAAATAGGATGTTATAAACTTTGCAGAGTAGATGATTTTAGGTGAACTATATTAGTTTTGGGCATTTTTATATTATTATTCATATGATTTTCTTTAGTGCTAATATAGCAGCACTTTGAGTCTTCAGTTTTTACTTTTTCTGACTCGTTATCACTATAAACACCATCAACAACAATTCTCAGCACTAACTGTGGAGACAACTTTTAATTGGTTTGCTCTTCATATCCATGAAGAATCGGAACTTTGCTGTGGGTTATTGACAAATATTTGAGCTGTTAGCTTACTGTGTGCATTTAAACATTGAAAGGGTTGAATTACATGGTTAAAGACATTTTCCTTGTGCTTGGGTGTTGAATTCAGCTTCCAAATTGTAAATTAAAAGTGTAGATTTTAGTAAATTAAATTTATTTTTCTCAGTGTATAATTTTACATCCATTTATGTGTTTATGTTATCACTACAGTAAATGATGATCTAGCAATAACTAATAAAAGCAGTTTAGAAAGAAATTAAATTCACCAAAAATGAACAGTTATTTTTGTTTGTCTGTAATTTTCTAGTATCCATCTAACTAAAATCCACCCAAATGTATAAATTTTGATGTCTAAAAATAATCATACAGTATCTTCTTCTGTGGTGCTCAGATGTAGCAGCTTATTTAATTTCTTTTTGTGGAAAAGTATGTTTCTATTGGAAATATGGTATTTTCTCTAGGAAAAAAATGTATGCAAAATGAGGGGACTAAATGAGACAGATTTCACTCCATTTAGAGGCTTGATACTGCAGGACTGTGGAATAACTCTCTACAAAGCACTTACATAAAAACTTATAGTGGGGTACTACAGATGGATGAAAAATTCGATTGCCATGGCAAAACCCCCTTTGCACATATTACATGTTATGACATTTAATAGATCTCAAATTATAATTACGTAGTTAAAAGTTGGTAGAGGAAGATTTTCCAAGATCGGAGAAGAATGTGGAAAGCTACTCTGACCTAAAACTGTTGATTATTTGCTTTTGAGATGCTATATTCCTTTAAGACTTCATGTACCTAACACACTGGGAAAAGCTGAGATTAAGTAACTCACTACATTGGCAAAGCTCAAAAGGAAAAGAGTACCAGTATTATTTGTAGTCAGATTAAGCTGCTGTATTGATTGATTTTTTTAGTAATGCAGTAGCAATCTAACTCCATCTTGATGATGTATTCTGAGAACATATTCAGAGAGCTCAGCAGTCATAAAGCTTTATAAGCAAAAAGATGCAATTTAGGGAGAACTAGTACAGAAACAATTTAGTGACAGTAAAGAGGTCAGTAGACAGAGGAAGGTTGTTGCTTAGCACTAGAAAGGATAATGTAAGCTTCTCTAATGCCACTGAACCAGATATTCAGGCCTGGCTTTTCATATAAGAAGTGGTTCTGGAATTCAAGGACAGATATATGCAGACATCTCTGAGTACCTGAACTTTCCTACCAGGAAAATTTCAAAGTGGCAGAAGTTTGAGTTTGTTAATGTAAAAATTCACAGTGATGATATTGAATAGACATTCTTCAGTTGTCATCAAAGTTCTTTCAGTATAAAAACAGACATATCTTCTAAAATGCTTTTATGAGGGAATTTTGTTCTTACAAAGCATATATTTAAACATTTTTAGTGTAGCTATATCATATATTACAACTTCTTTTTTCTTATGTATGTTCTGTTTCATAATGAATTTAAATGATAGGACACATTCTATTTTAAACTTGTGTCATCATAACTATAAGGCTGAGATGCTCACTGATACCTTAAGTAGTAGGTCATGAAAAGCACTTTCATAGACAGTTGTTTTGTAAAACATTTTATAACTGATTAACAAAATTACCTGTTATACTAAAACTTACAACACTGAAAAGTCAGCCAGGTAAATTTTTTTGATACATTATTTCTGCATGGCTTACCCAAATTAGTAATTAATTTTGTGTTAATTTCCATTGAGGTACTTCTTGTCATGAGATCACTATGAAATAGTTAATGAAGAGATAAAACTTATTTTTATAATCTATTTTTTTTTAGAGATTAAGGAGCCTCTATTATTTATTTATGTATAGACAAATAAGTAATTGTTAATGACTGAATAGTGTAGAAAGATTTGTATGAACACAAAGAGTCTTGGGCTTTAAATATGTTTAGTTAACTGAGAAGTAGTCATATAATGGTTTTGTTAGAAAGGATCTCAAAGATCATCAAGTTCTATCTACTAGAAAATTTAGAGCTGAAAAAAACCCCATAATTGCAGAATGAACACTTTTCCTGAAGAATCTGCTACAAAGATGTAAGAATAGCAGCTTTCAGACTTCTAGGTTATGTGTTTTTCTTTCAGAGGCACCCTGAACAGAGTCTGTATGAGTAGTTTTGTTTTATTTATGCTGATCTTTCTGCAGATATGTCCAGAGAGTGTAAAAGCATATCTTCTTTTCAGGAATGGCAAAAGATTTTTTCTCTAAAATATATATAGAATGGTTTGGGTCAGAAGGGAACTTAAAGATTGTCTAGTTTCTATTCACTCTGCCACGTATAGGGACAACTTTCACTAGACTAGAGCCCCATCCAGCCTGGCCTTGAGCCCTTCCATGGGTGAGGCATCCCCAACCTCTCTGGGCAACCCATTCCAGTGTCTCACCATCCTCATAGTAAAGAAGTTCTTCCTAATATCTAACCTAAACCTACTCTTTTTTTTTTTTTTTTTCAGTTTAAAGCTATTCCCCTTTGTCCTGTCACTACATGCTCTTATAAAATGTCCTTCTACATCTTCCTTGTAGGCCGTTGTTAAGGCACTGCAATAGTTCGTTCTTATGGGAAGGTTAAAGCAAAGCACAAGGTTCCATCCTGTTTGCAACATTACTGGCAAATTATAGTAACAATAATAATATATGCAAATACATATATGCAAACGTACGGAGTGTGACATCTCCTTAAACTGAACTGTAGCTGACTACATAGAAAAAGGAATTTTATGTAATGAGGATTATTGTATCACCAAGGCCAGGAGCTAGACAGGATTCAGAAAGTAATTTGTGACCGATTAGAACATCTACAGGATTAAAAATAAAACCTAGTAATTTAGACAGAATGCAAACTTGTATTCCTTAGCCTCTTGTAAGAAAGTTAAGAAAAAACACTGCTAGGAGCAAAGAATTGAAGAATTTCCCAATTCATTGCTCAAGAATTGCATAAAGTAATGGGCAATGGAGAAGCTCGTACTAGAAGGGATGCTTAAAAAGTAGAAATTTAAATCTTCTGCTGTGTTGTTTTCTTGTGCTCCTGGTTTTAGTTTCAGACTCAAGTCCTATTGCAGCAGTGATCTCAGTAATCATTGCATAAGACTTACAGATCTCTTAACAGTCTAGAAGAGTTGTACTCTCTTGACACTCAAATACACCATAAGATGAAGACAACATTAATAACATCTTCTATATGAGTACTTACATTGCTTGATATTGGAGAACAAATGCCTCCTCTCTAAGAGAAGTTCACTCAATCCTTGCATCATTACAAGGTTACAATATGAATTATGAAAGTTTAAAGGGTAGTCATGTGAGTGACTTTGGTTATTGCAAGCACAAATAGAGCTGCACAGCACTATGAAGAAAATAACCAACAACAACCCAAACTCAGCAGATCTAATAGCTAAAGCTTGTCTTTCTAGACTCTATCACAAACTGAAATGGGAATAGGAAAATCAAATATAGAAAACAAGATGGTGGCTTTTGGAGTTTGAATCTAACATGTTATTGTCCTCAAGCATGAGTCATGAACATTGCTGTTTTATTTTCAACAACTTTTTTGTGTGGAAATGCAAAACTTTACTAAAAACCAGAGAAGCTGTGAATATAGTGACAACAAAAAACTCAGATTTTTCACACTGCTTTAATAATAATACAGCTCTTGGGGTTCTTCAGGTACTAGCTGCTCACATATCAGTAACCATTGACAAAGCCAACATAATATTAGTCCTTAAACTACTTTTTCAATCACTATGATCAGTGACATCATTCTTTATGCGTAAATAGAAAAAAAAAAGTGATAAATATAGAAATATTTCAAAGTTTGCTGAAGAAGTAAAACCAAAAAATTCTGATATTTTATGAGAAGATTGAAACATTAAGACATTAAAAATTGTGGACGTTGTCTAAATGATAGTGGAAGGATAATAAAAGTAGCAGGACCTGGGTTTGAAATTTGAAATACAAACCTTCATCTGAGCTGGCTTTTCTGCTCTGATTAACAGAATTTCTTTAAGATTCAGATCTACATTTTCCAAGGCTACAAATTCCAATTTTTCTTGCTATCCAGAAAATAATGTTGGGAGCTGAGAGTGGGAAAAGAGAGACCCGGAGACATAATAACTTAAGATATGGGAAAGTAGGATATAGGTCATTCCAACTCTCTGTTATCAGTTTAAGGCACTTGCTACTAACTGCAAGTATTTGTCATTGGATAGCTATTTCCTTCCTTTATGTGAAATAAAATGATGAAACTGTTTCAATGTCAGATTTTTCTTTCTAGATGTTCATATCACAAAGAACTTATTTTTGGCAGTGGTCTCAGAGGGGGTTTTCTTTCCTACACAGACACATTATTCTCTCATGGTCAGCTTGATATCCTTCAGGACACCCAGATCCTTTCCTGGGAAGGTGGTTTTCATCTTTTTCACCCCAGCCTGTACTGATGGATGGAGCTATTCCTCCCCAGGGGGAAGAAATTTTTGCCTTTGTTGAACTTCATAAAATTCTTTTCAACCAATTCGTCCAAATCCCTCCAAATGACAGAAAAAGTATCTGGTGTATTAGTTAGTCCTCTCAGTTTTGTATTGTCCATAAAATAGCCATGGATGCACTCTGTCTCATCTTCACAATTATTCATGAAGTTCCTAATCAGGACCAACTCAGCATTGACCCCTGAGTACACCACTAGTGAGTCTGCTCAGGCTGGACTTCGCACCTCTATCCAGAACTCTTTGGGCCTAGCACCTTGGACAGTTTTCAGTCCACCTCACTTTCTGTGTATCTAGCCCATACTTTGCCAGCTTGTCTGCTAGGACATTATGACTAAGGGTCAAGAAGTCAAGTAAAGTTGATATAAGCAGTCAAGATCCAGTGGTCACTTCATATCTGTCAAATTATTCATCTGATCATAAGAAGTCTATCAGATTGGTCACATTACTTTGACATTGTGGATCCATACTGACTCCTCTCAGTCATCTTCACAACCTTCATGTGCCTGGAAACAAAACTGTTTCCAGGATTGTTTTCTCTATCACCTTCTTAGGCATCAGTGTGAGGCTGACTGGCTTGTCGTACTCTAGATCTTCACTCTTGCCCTTCTTGAAGATAGATGTGGCATTTGCATTTCTCCTGTCCTTAGGATCCTGTTCCATTTGCCATAACCTTTTAAAGATAATAAAGACTGACCTTGCAATGGCATAAAACAGCTCCCTCCACACTCATGAGTGTAGCCCATCACATCCTACTGACTTGTGCATGTTCATTTTCTAAAAAAATGTTCCCTAACCTCTTCCCCCTAGGGTCTTTTTACCTTTAGACTTTCCTACAGGCCTCATGGACCTGAGAATACTGAACTCTTATATTACTAGAAAAGCAGAAAAGACTGAGGTACAGAGATCATGAATAACATTTTTTTTTAAATGCTTTATCACCTGGTTTATCAAACAATTCAGTAGTGATATCACCTTTTTCTTAGTCTCTCATTAGCTAGTAATAGATCTTTAGAAGATCTATTTGTTGTTCTTTACCAAATTCATCTTAAAGTAGGTTATGTCTTTCCTGGCTTCATCCCTGCTTGACCCAGATGAGAACCCTCTGCCATTGGCAGGGATGCCCTTCACTGGGTGATGTAGCTCAGAGCCCCACACAACCTGGCTTTGAACACTTCCAGGGATAGGGCAACCAGAATTTCTCCAGGCCACTCATTCTGGTGTTTCGCCTTCTTTATCCTGATACCTAATCTAAATCTAGTCTTAGTTTAAAGCTATTTCTTCTTGTCCTGTCCTATATGAGCTTTTAAATAATGTCTCTCAGTCTTACATGTATGTCCCTTCAGGTTCTAGAAGGCTTCAGTTAGGTCACCATAAACCACCTCTTGTCCATAGTGAACAACCCCATGTCTCTCTGCCTCTTTTTGTTAGGAGAGTTGCTCCATTCCTCTGACCACCATGGTAGTCCTTCTCTGAACTCCAATAGGTTCACATCATTCTAGTGTTGATACCCTCACCTCTACTCTGCCCTTGTGTGAATCACTTCTCTTGACCTGAGGGAGATACTTTCAATGCAGCTCAGGATTCACTTGACCTGTGAGCATACACTGCTGCACTGTTGATCTATCTTCTTGGTAGTTCTTTAATTTTCTGGTCATTTCTTGTATTTCAGGAGCCCTCTTTATTTCATGTTTTTGTGATTCTTCATATTGGTAAGGCTTGTATATTGCTGAAAAAGACCAGTGCTCCATAAAGACTTCTGGTTTCCCCATGAGCTTTCCCCTCTTATGAGATTGTTGTCTTCTTTTCCAGCTGTTGCTCCTTAATCACAGAGTTGATCAAGTATGCTTGATTTACATAACCCTGTCTCTGAATATTGTGTTCTAATCCTGTCTTTCTAATGGTTTTAGTTTTGCTGTTTTTGTTGTTGTTGTTGTTTTGGTTTGTTTTTTTGGTTATTTTTATTTTTGTTTGTGGTTTTTTTTGTTTGTTTGTTTGTTTTGATGCTCTAAAGTTAGACTAAAGAATAGATTCTGCTTGAGAGGGCTCTAGGGCAATGAAGATGGAGTTCGAATAATACAGGTTTTCTACCTGAGATATTAATTACAAATGCCCTTAAACTGGTGCATTCTTCCATATTTCTTCATAGTGTGTAATACAAAGTATCCAAAGCTGTATCCTGCAAAAACTGTGCTGCTTCTAGAAAATTAGGGCAGAGATCAGAAGTCAGGCAGTGCAAACCATAATGAACACAAAACAGGTTAATTAATGTTAAATACTTATTTTGAACGAATTTAAATCAATTTTTCCTGTATCAAATAATCAGATGATATCTTTCCCTGTGAAACAACTCAAGGTTTGTTTCGCTGAAACATTGGTGCTCGAAGGTAGCATAGTCAAGACTATTTATTTTAAATAAATATTTTCCTCTAAATGTTACACTTATTCAGATATATTTTTAATAAAAACATACAAAATTAGAGACATTAAATTTTAAAAGTTTCAATTATGTAGTAATAGTCCTATAAAAATTTGATAAAACATTTCATTGTTTGTCTTAATGTTAGTTCAAGTTTAAAACTTTAGCTTTTCTCTGTAGCAAAAATGTTCGAGTGTCTTAAATTTAATATAATTCTTTTCAACTATTAATTTATTTTAGAAGAAATATAATGTAGAATTATGTAATCTGGTAATACAGTATGCACACCATTCTAGGAAGCTGTCCTATGTTATACAGTAAACTACATTTTCTGAATAATAGAATTAATCCATGAAATAAATTACATCATAATAACATGAAGAAATTATTGTTGTTAAAGAAATAGTTAAGAAATTATCCAGGACACTTCCTTTTCAAGTAGCTTTCAGAGGATGCAAAACATTTTAGAGGTCAGCTAGACAAGGTAAATCATACTCTTTTCCTTCCTCTCTCTGGATCCTAGATGATCACATTTCCTCCATTCAAACTTACAAATTGATGTGACTTATTTTTCTCCCTTTGCATATGTCCAAATTGGCCATGCAAGCAGTCATGGACCTATCTGTTAGCCTGAACCTCAGTTTTATTTATAAACTATGTGTGCATTATAGGAGCACACAGACATAAACAGTCATAGAGGACCCAGTATCATGCCTACTAAATCTTAATGAGATGGAGATTTCATGAAAGGGAGTTGTAGATGCAATATGTAAGAAATGTGTAATAAACTCTCACAGGAAGTTCTTTTCAGTTTCAAAAGAATTATACTATCAATGGGCCTGAAGGATGAACTAGAATAAGATTCTCCCTGCCTACAGATCTCCCAGTTATGCAGTGATGAATTTTATAGGTCTGTGAAGGTTGTGAAATCCATGGCCTCACTCATCAGCATATGTAGTGTACTGTGCTTGGAAAGGGTAACTATGCACTGCAGGCACAGTTTATGCTGTATATTATACAGTCACTGGATGAAGACCAGAGATAAACCTGATTCACAGGTCTACAATTCAGATCTTATGCAGTAGAGCATTTCTTAAGTGAAAGCTGATAAAATCATAGAGGTATTTTATAAAAGGTAAGTAACTTATTTCCTTTACACATAACTTTTCACCACTGGAAATATACTCTAGAATTATTATATATTTCAGAAAAATATGGTTAATAAGTTATATTTTGCAGAATAATTTTCCCTTGTTCTAGCATAGTTATCTAGAAACTATGGGGCCAAACACCCTACAAAATATATAATTTCTCCATTATTCTGAGTAGAGGTGTGCAAACATTTGGAAAGAGGGCTGGGGAATGGAAGGAAGGACTTTTCTTATGCCAGAAAATTTTTTCAGGGTTTACAATGTGCTTTAGAAATGTCATTTTCAAAACATGGCTGGAAGTGAGATTGCAGTGCCAGATATCACTAAGCATAAAAGCATATTATGTAAGTTTTATAGCTCTCTTTTGTGCAATGCCTTTCTATGCTGATTAACTGGAAAATTTTATCATTGTCATTTTGTGGCCCAGAGTGCAATGTGATGTTATTTAATAAGATGTATAACCTTCCTGACTGCCTAATCTGGTCAGTGCCGCTAAATGGGGTGTACATACATCATCATGACTGTGGCAATGTTTTTTTGATGATCTAGTTATGCTTTCTAAAACATTTCAATGCAAGACATGTTGATGTTATTAAAAAAAAAAGGAAAAAATTCAAAAGAGAAAGAAGAAAAATGTATTTAACATTAGTTTTGTAACCTCTCTTTCCATAACTTAGTACAACTACTGAGCCAGGAAAGAGAAGGATAGCTTTTAAAACTGCCTGGGAATTAAAGTCACAGCAGCCAGTCACAAGCTATAGCTTTCTTCAATTAAATTTTAGGGAAATGTAACAGAAACATAATCACTGTCAGAGCCTAGAAGGACGGATGTCTCAAGATATTCTGGGATGCCTGCAGGATCTCAGGGGAGGGGATGCAGGTCAGGCCTTGTTCACTGAACTACTCCACACTAGGGCCTGTCTCCCAGTCCTGAAGAGCTGCCAATCAATGAACCACTGGCACACCTGGGGCAGAGCTCCACTCTGGCCTAACCCTGAGTAGCCAAATGACTGGAAATCCCTCCCAGGGGAGAGGGCCCAGGAAGGCCCAAAGGTATTTAAGTCTGAGCATGAAGCAAGAAGCATGTCATGACTCTACCTCTTCTTAGAATTTCTGTCTGAACATTTCTGGAACCAGGAGTTAGTAGGTATATGTGTCCTTTTCTGTCTTCTAATTCCCTCTTCTTGGAACATTTTGACTAACTTAACACCCAAGATGTTTAAACTAACAGCATCAAACAGGTTTAAATTTTGCTAAGTTCAATGGGCCAAGTTATTGCTCTGAAAAGTATTTTATACTGATTGGATGTTGCACTAAACCTTTTGCCAAAGTTCCTTTATTTTCTGTAGTTTGTCAGTAAAGTAATTTTGGTCTTTTGAGAATATGTAGTCAGCATTTCTCCCATGTGCTTTACCCAGAGTACAAAGAACCTCTGTAAACTCTATTCAGTGAGTTGTTTGGGGAGCATTACAATCCCAGAATGTCTGGGATTGGAAGGGATGATTGGAGACTATCTAGTGCAGGTTGTTTCGGAATATATTTACAGAAGGAAACTCCCCAACATATCTGGGCAGCCTGCTCTAGTGATCTGTCACTCTTACAGTAAAATAGTTTATCTTCACATTCAGAGGAAATTTCCTGTGGTTGAGTTTGTGCCTATTGGCTTTCATCCTGTCAATGGGAAGAAGCACTGAGCAGAGTCTGGCCCCATCCTCTTAATACACCCATGCTTAAGACATTTGTATGCATTGATAACATCCCCTCTCAATATCTTCTCCAGGCTAAACAAGCCATGTTCTTTCAACCTTTCTTTACAAGAAGGTGTTCCAGTCCCTTAATCATCTTTGCAGTCCTCTGTTGTACTCTATCCAGTAACTTCTTGTCTTTCCTGAACTGGGGTTAGAACTGAATACAGTACTACAGATGTGACCTCACCAGGGTTTATAGGGCAGCCTCAACCAGCTGGCAATGGTCTTCCTAATACATCCCAGGATCCTGTTGGCTTTCTTGCCAATGAGGAAACACTGCTGGCTCACAAACTGCTTTTTATTCACTAGGATCTCCAGGTCCTTCTGCACAGAACTGCTTTCCAGAAGGTTTGCCCCGAGTTTATACTGGTCCAGGTGGTTATTCTTTCTCAGATGCAGGATCCTCTACTTGCTGTTGTACTTCATTAAGTTTCTCCCTGCCCAACTCCTACCTGTCCAAATACACTGAAAAACACCATGTACCTTGATCCAGGTTATTAATAAGTTGAGCAAGACTGACCCCCTCAGAAGCACTGTTTGCTATTGCCTCCAACTAGACCCTCTGTCACTGGCACTCTGAGCTCTGCCATTCAACTCACTGTTCACCTAACTCTTCCTGAGTTTGTCTATCAGAATATTATAGGTGACAGTGTCTAAAGCATTACTGAAATACAGGTAGATGATACCCACCTCACATCTATTCAGCCAGTCATGGCATCATAGAAGACTATCAGATTGGTCGAGCATGACTTTTCCTTGGTGAATCCATGTTGACTTCTCCTGACAACATTTTTTTTTTTTTCCCCTGCACAGACATAATGATAACATGCAGGTTGAGCCGTTTCATCACCTTTCCAGGAATGGAGGTGAGGCTGACTGACTTGTAGATTCCTGAGTCCTCCTTCTTGCCCTCTTTGATGGCTGGAATGACATGGCTTTCCTCCAATCCTCAGGCACCTCTCTTGTTCTCTGTGACCTTTCCAATATGATGGAGACTGGCTTAGCAATAACATCTGCCAGCTCCCTCAGCACTGGTAGGTGCACCCCACCAAGGCCCTTGGATTTGTGGATGTCAGGTTTTCCAATTAATTTTCTAACTTGATCTTCCTCAACCGAGGGAAAGGCTTCCTTTCTCCTGACTTTCTCTCTTGCCTCCAGGATCTGAGATGCTTGATGACTTCCCTTGGTTAAAACCAAAGCAAAGAAGGCATTCAGTAACTTCTTTCTCTGTATCCATCTCCTTATTGAGTAGCTTGAAGAAGCTTGAAGAAGCTCTTCTTGTCGTTGCCATCCTTTGCTGGAGTTAATCTTAGGTGGACCTTAGCCTTCCTTGTTGCATCCCTGCACGCTCGGATAATATTCCTGTATGTCTCCCAAGTGTTCATACCCTTTTCCCACATTCACTTTTCTTCTGCTATATTTCTGCCAGAATTTCCCTGCTCATCCATTCAGGGCTTCTGTCTCTTTTGCTTGACTTCTTAGTTATGGTAATGCATTATGAGCTTGGAGGAAGTGGTATTTGAATATTAACCTGAACACGCTTACCTTCAAGAGTCATAATTCATGGGATGCTGCCACGCATGTCCTTGATGAGGTCAAAGGTTTCTCTCCTGAAATGGTGCTATGCATTTCTTATTTTCTCCATCCATGATCCTGAATTCCACCATCTCATAGTCCTGACAGGTAAGGCTGCTCGCAGCCTTCACATCCCCAGCTAGTCTGTCTGCTTTTTTTAGTACCACTTGCCTTTCCTCAGTGGCTTCTCCATCAGCTGTATCAAAAGTTATGGTCAGTACTGAGGACAAAACTCCTGGGCTGTGTGTGCTTGGCTGTGTTATCTTTCCAGCAGTTAGTACCAAGGTGAAATTCTCTGTGAGAGCCAGTGCCTGGTAACGTGAGGCTGCTTCCAGAAATCTTTAGGCAGGCTCATAAACTTCCTCTTCCTGATTATGTGGCCTATGCTAAACGCCCAAAACAGTGTCACCATGTTAGACTGGACCTTATTTCCTATCCATAAGCTTTCAACTCATTCTTCATTCTTATTTTATGTCTTCTACTTGCTGCTTCATTGCTCATTTGTAAAAACAAACATTTGCCATGAAGACATAACTGCCAATTTAGACTAACTAAGACAAATGAGATAATGAGGCCAGTGGCAGTTTAGAGTTGACAGATCCAGCTGAGTGCCCAGCTCCAAGTAGAAAGCTTTCTTTTCCTGCCAGAAGGTCTATATGCTAATTCTAACTAATTTGCTAACCTTGGCCCTACAGTGTTTGACAACAGGGGAGCAAAGCATTTTGTTACAGATGTGACATTAATTTGGATGTAAACTAAAGCTGGAACAGATAATCTGTGCAATCTTCTATCTGAGGAAGCAGTCCCCAGAAAAGATAAACCCATGTCTAGTATACAAAAATACAAAAATATTTAAGTGTGAAGGACAGATTATTTAAATGTAAATGATAATAAACAAATTACAAAATTTACAGTAAATAATGAAAGAAGTAGAGCCACTATATTCTGCACCTTCTTATACCCCTTTGGTTGAATGTTATCTTAGCATTAGAAGAAGAAACAAAGGACCTACCCAAATTTCAAACCCAACACCAAAGACCATTTTGACCTGATACTCATTTATAGGAATGTGTGAAGACAAAACAGATTATTTTGAAATGTATTTTCTAATCAATTTCCATCACTTTTATTTTTGATGGAGTTTTTTTCCTAAATAATTCTTTTTTCTCTTATTCGTTTCTCAAGCTTCATAAATAAAATAAGTGACAGGAATATTGTTTGAGATTATAGTTAGGAGTAATGTTTTGGGTTTAATTGGGTTTATTTGTTTTTAATTTTTCTTCCTAAATGGTTTACTCTCAGAAAGTGCATTTATAAGTTCATTCCAGATACAAGAATGAGAAATTTAGGAGACATGCATTTTGTAAACATCATGTACATCATAGTACATGAAATAATGCCAACCTNGTCTGGAGAAAAGGAAGCTCAGAGAAACATTACTTTCTAAAAGGTGGATATTAGTCTCTTCCCCCAGGGGATAAGTGAGGAGAGGAAATGGCCTCCAGCTGTTTCAGGGGAGGTTTAGATTAGGTGTGAGAAAAATTTCACATAAAGGGTTGTAAAACCATTGGGGCAGACTGCTTAGGGGNTGATGAGGCCACACCTCAAATCCTGTGCCAGTTTTGCATCTCCCATTGCAAGAAAGACATTGGGGTGCTGAAGCTAGTCAAGAAAAGGACAACAAAGTTGCTTAAGGGTATGGAGCACAAGTTGGATCGAGGGAGCTGAGCTTTAGTCTGGAGAAAAGGAAGCTCAGAGAAACATTACTTTCTAAAAGGTGGATATTAGTCTCTTCCCCCAGGGGATAAGTGAGGAG
This sequence comes from Regulus satrapa, assembly GCA_013396955.1. Lineage (NCBI taxonomy): Eukaryota > Metazoa > Chordata > Aves > Passeriformes > Regulidae > Regulus > Regulus satrapa. The sequence goes on along the minus strand of VWZN01010824.1, from coordinate 4,061 downwards.
AGGAAATGGCCTCCAGCTGTTTCAGGGGAGGTTTAGATTAGGTGTGAGAAAAATTTCACATAAAGGGTTGTAAAACCATTGGGGCAGACTGCTTAGGGGTGTGGTGGAGTCACTATCCCTGGAAGTGCTTAAAATGTGGATGCACTTGAGGACAGTGGTTTCATGGTGGCAGAGGTGGTAGGTTGATAGTTGGACTTGATAATCTTAATGGCCTTTTCCAAATGTAAGGTTTTTACTTTTTCAGGCTATCAGAAGAAGTGTGATTTAAGTGGCATGTTATCAACATTTTTCATCCTCTGTGAATTGCAACATAGCTGAAGTGCAACATTACTTATAATGTTACAAACAAAGCTATTTATTGCTCCTAGTCACAGTGGAGCTGCTAGTGAGCAGCTGCATATATTGATCAAAGACATTATCAGGACTTAAACTAGGACACCTCATAGGAAAAAGAATATTACTTATATAGTTGTTCAGATTTCTTTCAAAGAATTATCCACACAGATAATTGAAATATCTAGAAATTTAAAGTCATTTAGCCTCTATTTTTAATGTGGCCATTACAAAACTCTTCTAATGTAGATCATTAGAATTAATCTTATCTGTAACTAATGCACTTGAAATATATGTGTGGGTTTATGCTGTTTTCTTAAATGAGCCACAAAAAATGATGGGTTTTCTTTAATGAAAAAAATCCCAAANGTGGTTTCTGAGGTATTTCCTGCAACATCTTATCTTTTGAGAAGATAAAATTATTTAATGTTATAGAATGAAAATCAGTATATCTTATTCAGATTTCTAAATTAGATGAGCACAATCTTCTTCTGTATACCTTTCAGTACACTTGCCCTCTTGCTTGACAAACATAGACAGTCATTTACAGCTGGAAAATAGGTTTCCTAAGTGTCTGCAATTTATATGAATGTTTGATTCCAACCCTAGCCATTGAGGAAATAATTGTGAGCTCTACTGATTTCTGCTTTGTTTTTTGGAAGTCACTAAATCTTTGTAGTTTTAAACAATTGCATTAATAGCTTTTAATCATTGTGTGCACGCTGTTGCTATCATCATAGCTCACATCAGAAACTTTACTGTCAAATAACCATTATTAAATACTGAGACAAGCATAGTTCAATCAGAAGACCTCCAACTATCTTTTAATGACTGGGAAGCCTGTTATTACAATGGGAAGGACTGAATAGAAATTGCTTATCAACTAGCATTTTATTTTGGGCAATGATTTATCTCACAAACTGGATTCATCTTGTGTAGCTGTTGCCTAGTAACTTGAGAGAAAGTTATATGTATAAATACAAATATACACATATATATATATATATATATACACACAGACACACACACACATATATATATATATATATATACACACATATATATATATATATATATATATTCTCCTATCCCCAGAAGTCACACTACTCAAGGTGTATATATGATGAGTCTTTATGTATCAAATAAGTAAAACTTTAAGAAAACAATCATCCAAATACTTAAAAGTTTTGAAATGAGTAAGTACAATGATCCTTGTAGTGATTAGAAATGAACACATTGCAAAATGAATATTACAACTGCTTTGAAAGAGATGATGATTGATGTCATATTGTGTTTGGCATGGTAAAGAATAGCAAATTATTCAAGAGTGACTATGCATCATAGTACAGTGATATAGACAGTTTAATTTGTAATTCAGCATGATGATTTGGAAGATGGTATAGTCCAACTTGGAAAAGATAGGTGGAATTCTGTGTAACTTTGTGTTTTGTATTTATTGTTCTTTAAATTCTATGACACATTGTTTTTAGTCTTACATGTCTCTTGAAGTACTTTTGATCATTTATTTTCTCAATAAAATTCAAAAATTAGGCTAGCACTGGGAAAAGCATAGATTACCACATCAGTCCAGGAGAAACAGATGATTTGTTGATAATTTTCTATTTAGTTATGATTAAAGTTCTAACAGTTGAGAAATGTTGATACATTTAAATATGCTTCAGGAATTGTATTTATAGTTTTAATTGTAATAGCATGACCACTTATGTTGGGCATTATCATAGTTAAAGTATATTATATTATTGGATTATAGTATTGGATGCCAATTTACTCTTAATCATGTGAAGAAGATATGAGGCATATATCACACTTCTGGGGTTTTTTTGTTTTTTGGTTTTTTTAGTACTTTATATTATTATTTTATATATATACCTATATATACGCTAATAATTACAGAAATCACAGTTAAGTCTTCAATGAAGAATTATTCTGCTGGGTTTGTTATGTGGTCTGCTTGTGGACAATGCAGTACTATTTAAAATCTTTTTGTTTCTTGCAAAAAACAAAATTAGAATAAAAACTCTTAAAATGCTGACACATTCCTAACTTCTACTTTTAAATGTCCCAAAAACTCTGGATTCCCCTAAATGCAAACTGACAAGAGCCTTTGATATTTTCAAACAGCCAAATAATGCCTTGTGACAGATATCTATCTTTCCTCTGTTCTTGAAAGAAGTAAAATAGAGAGAAGATAGAAAGTGTCTTTTACCTTCCCTGTAGCAGTACTATTTTTAACAGGGAAGGAACTGAGGATAGTAATGAAATCCTAAGGTATTTCTATCTCCATTAAAGCAAAGATTAGCATTCAGTTCAGACTAATTTTTGTACTGGTTGCTTTTTGTTTTAAAGTCTAGTAGATGGTTTCAAAACTAGAAAGTAGCATTAAAGTTTAGAAAATATGGTACTAAATTAAGATCAGCGGATCTGGGTGATTAGCTAGCGAACAGCTGGCTATATTAAATTTCTGCACTTAATTGTAAATTTTTGTTTTCACTCAGAATGAACTTGAGGAAATAAAATACAGGTTGTGTGGAAGTGGTCAAAAAAACTGAGCAGAACAACTCCCTTAAGAGAGAAAAGAAAAAGCTAATAATATGTGACCTGAAAAATGAAGGCGGGAAAGATTCATAAAATCATAGAATAGCTTGGTTTGGAAGGGATCTTACATATCATTCTAATTCCTCTGCAAAGGGGAAAAGACACTTTCCATGATACCAGATTTCTCAGAGTGCCATTAAATCTGGCTTTGAGCAGTTCCAGGGATAGAATATTCCATTCTCTGGGTAATCTGTGCTAGTACCTCACCACCCTCACAGTAAAGATTTTTTTTTTCCTAATGTCTCATGTAAACCTACTTCTGTCCAGTTTGGAGCCATCCCCCCTTGTCCTGGCACTACCTGATCATATAAAAAGGCTCTTCTCCACCTTTCCTGTAGGCTCCCTTAAGGTACTGGAAGACTGCAATTAGGTCACCCTGCAATTAGGTTACCTTCTCTTCTCCAGGCTGAACAATCCCAATTCTTTCAGCCTGTTCCATCCCTCTAATCTTCCTTGTGGCCCTCCTTTAGACTCAATCCAACAGGTTGATGTCTAAAATTAAATGTTGCCTTTTGAATGAGTAGTATTTTACTAAAAATAAAAGCAGTGAAAAGTATGTTTAAAGAGACTTCTAGCTAAGAGAGAGAAGGGCAGTGGCTCTTTGCAGACTGAAGGACAACTTGTTATTTTACTAATGGGAGAAAATTAAAAAAAAAAAAAAAATTGAGCACGATTTGCCACAATTTATTTTATAAACCTCTACAGATCCTGTTGTTGGTGCAGATGAACCAAGGTCTCTTTATCATTTGTGAAGAGAAACAGAATTCTCCAGGGGTTGTTCAAAAGAGTAATTTTATAGACTTATTTTAAAATTAATTGTATTACTGCCTCTAACTGCACTTTTCTCTTTACTATCAGTAATTGAAATCTAGGCAATAAGCTCAGACATAGAAAACAAATACAGATGTGATGCAAAGTCTAGCTGTCTGAAGACAGGATGTACCCCTGCCTGGTTCATCTTACTCATTTAGAGTATTAGAAAACATATTCTTCTGGAATCAACAGGTGTATTGAAAAAGAGAAACTGACTCTAATTGCAAACCTTTATTCTCTTTGGATACCTTCCTTCACTTGTTCCAAATATGCATATTCAGAACTGAAAAAAAATGGCA
>VWZN01010819.1:553436-573259 GCA_013396955.1 Regulus satrapa | reverse complement strand
GCCTTATATTGCTTTCGTAATATTACTTTCTCAGAGCTAAAAGCTTTTGTTGCTTTCAGTTACTTGGTAAATAATTGTAGTTATTTTCTTGTTGTTGTTCATTCTACAGCACAAAAGTGAGGGCTTGTACAAAGTACCCATATATTCAAATTTCTGCTTTGAATAAGTGCTATTCTTAAATTATTACAGTTGCTGTAGAAGCATTATAAAAAATTTTATCTTACCAAAAAAAAAAAAAAATCCTTTCATTAATTGCCTTTCTATTCTTCCCATGCGTTTGGGTATGAAGGCTGAGGAATGGCAGTCTACCAGACTTCTCAATGGATAATTTCCTCTAAACGATGAACTAAAACTATTTTTACTTTGGCATTTTTAGATGCTCTGCCAGTTTGTTATTACTGGTATAAGGAAACCATTTATTACATTGTTATGGGATACTCAGCATCTTGTCTTTATGTACGTTCCTCTCAAGACACAGATAAATACACAAATACATGTATCTGTTTACTCAATAATTACCCAAACTCATCTTGATATCAGAACTAGAAACTCACAATAGACCATTCTTTTCTTGTGCAATTTGAAGTGAAATATTTGAAGGGAAATACAGAGTGTTCTAATACTGAGCCTTCAAGGTTGTCAGTCAAATGAGGAAGGAATAACAGTAACAGTCTTTGGAATCTCCCTTAGCAGTTCCAGAGTATCTTATTTAACACTTCCACCTACTAACTTTTTTCCTACTCCTATCCCGACTCTAGAGAAAAATGTTAATAAAGCAAGCTGCATCTCATCCTCAGTCAGAAGCTAAATGTTATGCCCTAGAATTAACAACCTTATTTGTCTATTTATCTTCCATACAAACCAGCTCCAGCTTTTCTTCCATAGTCCCTCTCATGATGGCAAGGATTTCCCTTTAAATGCTGTAAAGATACTCCCCTCCTCCTGCCCTTTAAATCTTTTATTAAAACGTGGCCTTTCTGGGAAGTCTACAAAACCCTTGATGCTGACATGCCAGGAAGTAATCTGTCTTCCTAACTGGCACTATTTATTGGGTTTCTTTACTCTTCTATTTGTCATAACTACACACCTTCTTATGTCTTAGACTTAATTCCGAACCACCTGGGGCAAGGATCATTTATTAACTCTGTTTGTACAGCATCAAGTGCAACAGGGTTATGATTTATGCCAGACCTGACAAATTAAATAAATAGCTTGTCTTTCCCCTGAGAGCCTCAAACACTGATTTTCAGAATATTTGTAAAACAAGTACTGGAACCGAATAAAATTACTTGGATAGTGAGCNCCTCTCAAATTTAGGAATGCTTTTCAACTTTGCTGATACTCCTAAAAATTTCTATTTCAATAAATCTGTCAACATTTTCATTCCCAAACATAAACACCTGAATAAAGTGAATATGAGTTTAGGTGCATGAATAGAAAACTACAAGTTACAGATAGAGTGATCTGTCAATTACAAGACAAGAAATATTTGTTCATCACTCTCTGGTTCTTTGGCAAGCACTTAATCAAACCTTTAAGATTTCCTTTTATAAGAAATTAAGTAAACACATATGGACAGATTGGGTTGCATACTCCTAAAATTTAAGCCCGCATATTATATTGGGGAAAAATCAATTGTGGTTGTAAAAGGATGCAGAAAGGATTTTCACACCAGGTATATCGCAAGTTGTTACTGTATCAGTACAAGGGCGCATGGTCTGATCTGTAATCATGATCAAATTGCACATGAAAATTCTGACCTCAGCCAAACTACTCAAAGAATGATGCAATAAGCAATCTGTTCCTATAAACTGTTGAATTTTCTGAAATCTGACCCTAGGGAAATAGATTTCCAAAACTGAAACCATGTCCAGACCTACTATTTTTCATCATTCACCCAGATTTGGATGAAGTTTCCCCCTATTTTATGGACCTTACTTGTGCACTCGTGGTATTGAAACTGAAGAGCATATGCTTAACAAAGGACAAAGCAAATGCAGAATGGTAAGAATGTACTATTACATTTTCTCAGGAATATGGAAATATAAACAACGGATAATAGTAGCAAGAACAATAAATAGAATATCTTTGTTTCCTTTCCTAATTGTGTAGAAATCCAGTTTATAAGACTGCATACAAATGAAATAGAAATCTATTATAACAATCTACATTACAATATTCTAGTTAAATTTGACTTAAGGGTATTCTCAGAAGGAACAAGTTTTCTGCCCAGGTAAACACAAGAGGGGAAAAATGGAATTCCAACATGCACAAAAAGCATGCTTTAAAACCCTGTCTCAGGAGAAAAGCATTGTTACTGGGAAGAAGGGAAAGCACAAAGAAAGTGTTTTTCATATCAAAGACAGCATTTGGCAGGAGAATGGGCACTGGTTTCCTGAAAGAAAGAATTCTTCTCGACACACTCTGACATGAATGCCTTGGGACAGAAAAAGAACCAAGTCAAAAGTACTGACATGACAATGGTTCACAGTCTTTAATCTTTGTTACCTGTGTTTCATACAACTTAGGAGACACAGCTTCTCACAAAACAAAAATGCTGGGGATTTAAGAATAAATCTGACACACTTTGCTCTTTTTTAAAATGGCAGGCTCTAGTCATCTTATGCTTGTTTTTCTGGTTTTACTTCTGGAATAGCAACTAATGATATATCTTGACAGATACAAAAAATTGCCAAGGGGGAAGACACTCCTGGCCTGTGGCAAATGGAAATTATTACAGAGTGATCTAGGCTGCGGGATGTCACAGAAGCTGGAATACACACTGGCAGAGATGAAGCCCACTGGCTGTGGGACACCAGCTAGAGCATATGGTAATTATATAGCTTGGTCATGAGAACCATGATACAACCATACACTGCACTTCTCCAGCAAATTATCCATAATCATACCTTACAGATACCCATGCATTTAATTAATATGCTCATGATTCAGATGAACAGTGGCTCTCCTGTCTAGACATGTGAATCATTGTCATAGTCTACAGTCAAATGACCACCATTGTGCATGAGTTACTTCACTGTGGGAACACAACTATTACATGATGAAGTAGCAGTGGCATTTTGCAATCGCTTCATGTTGATTTCTCACTTGCTGCTCATCTCTGTGCACCCAGATGACTTAAGTAATTTTGTAATCACAGGCTAGCCAAGCACTTTAAAATGTTATCCCAGTCTCAAGAAATTATAATTAATGGATATTGATACAGAACGGCCAGCCATTTAATAGACCAGGCTTTTTCTAAGTAAGGTCTTTGGCGTTTTAATTTGCAGAGATTAATGCTAGAAACCACATATGACCAGTTATTAGACCAAACCAGGTTGATCAGGGCTTTATCCTGTCTGGTCTTTAAAATCTTCAAGCATGGAGACTGTAGAGCTTCTCTGAGCAAACTGCTTCATTGCTTAACTGTTCTCATGGTGAAAATTATTTCCCTAAATCCACTCAAGCAAATGCCCACCCTGAAAGAGTAATGCATGAATAAGCTCCACATATGTTTCATAAACTCTAAAAGGTTCCATTAACAGTTTATATTTAATGGAGGGCTAAGCATGAAACCTCAGTTATCAGAGGGAATCACTGAAAGCAGAAGAGAAGCACTATATAAAATCCACAAAATTTGCATTACAGCTTACTGAAATATACAGGAATTTATGCTTTAATCACTCACATATCCCATCAATGAAGGCTATATGTAAATATATACTAAGATGCTGTAATATAAAGAGGATCAGTTAGCAAAAATCAATAAGCAGTGAACGGCAACAGAAGTGGAAATAGGTCAATGTATTCACATCACAAGGCTTAACATAGTGCTTGTTTTCTACTGAGTTAAATACTGCATGTGACACAGCTATACCCCATTATACATTATAGACCCTGCAGGTTGTAGTGCTGAGCTTGGCTCCTTCCATAACGATGAAATAACTTATTTGCTTTTGTTCTTTAGATTTATATTGTGCAGACTAAACTGTGAAATGACAGCCTTGCAGTGAATCAGTAACAAGCACTGCTTTGTTTCATTGTCCAAACACAAGAAAGGACATTTGTCTGAAGAACTACATTTGCATTTAAATACTTCTTCTTTATAAAAGCACCTTTTACAAGTATTAATTAGGCTACAGTACTGAAATACTGTCAAGAATGTGCTTAGTTTAATATTAGAATTTCATAAAAACTCATTTAATGAAAAAACAGTACAGTGCAAAATTACGACTGTTTTACATTAGTGAACACCACTCATATGAAAACAACATGTTTACATATCTCTGAAATTTTCTTCATACAAGAATAACACAGACATCTTCTGTGGAGAATTAAACAGCTATGCATTGGCATATGCTACAGAGGTTATCAGTTTGATATCAATTCACCTGACGGCCAGCAGTCCTATCAAGCAAGGCTGCTATGGTGAAAATCAATAGAAAACAGCACAATGGAAGAAATAAGATATTCATGCTGCTTTAAAGTGGTAAAAAATAACATTGGCTTGAGGTGTTTAGCAGGTGAGTGCTTTGGCCCCACCCAGTCTTCTGGATAGTTTACTCTTTTTTGGCTGTTAGCCTGTAGTGGAAGGAAATCCCAAACCTTAAAATGTCATCCAAGGAAAGCAAGAAAAGCACAGTAATTATCAGGACCTTAAAGCTTAAAACCATGTGAAAGAAACAGATGGACAGTTGGCGTGGTACCAAATGTATAAGAGAGGGGTTTGAAGAAGGCTGGTTTGCCTACTACCATGGCAATTAACTTTGTCACTAGTTTTATGTAAAAACTGAGTGGTGGAGGGTTAGGGTGGTAGGAGGCCGAGTGGTTAATGACATGCCTTGTGGATGCTGAGAGCTCTTGAGCTCTAATTTATACTGTTAGTCTAAACAGTATTGGCCAGAATTTACCATTTTGGCTAAATTCTGTCAGCATTCATTTACAAGGGAACAAAAGTAATGCAGACTGTATATACAAACAGAGCCATGGCCCATTTCCTTCTAAATAAAAACTGTAAATTATTTCTATTGGAAAGGATTTTAAAAGAGAAGTTCAGCTGATGGTGTTTTGTGTCAAATTCCAAAAATATACAGATCTATTTCTGCTAAACAATTGTGGGGTTTTTTTCTGTTATGGACTATATTCATATGGAACAATAGAGAGCAGGATCTTTAAGCTCTTGTGTGAACATGTGTCCATTACATTTTCCTCAAAAGCACACACAACTACTTATTCATCCACTGATAACACCAGATGCTTTAGATCAATGTAGAGAAACTATCATGTTTTCTGAAAACAAAAGTAGCAAGTATCAAGGCCTAATCTTTACCTGTAGCTCTGAGAAGAGTCCATTTCTACGCACTAGCTAGTACTGGCCAGTGGCTGCTTTAGAACCTTGGAAACACCCATGCCTGTTAGCAGGGGCACTATCACTCACAGATGATCTCCAGGCTCGGAAAGTCTTTCCTTCCTCTGTTTGTAACTGCAGTGCACCTATCCATCACATTCCATAGCCAAGTGAGTGAAGTATGAAGATTCAACCATGCACCACAGCTGCTGTCTTAGAGAAAAACAAACAGAATGATTCAACTGTAGTGGCTATTTTTGTCTACGTGCCGTAGTGACATACCAGCTAAAAAAGCAGGTATCAACAATATGATGCTATTCATGGAGCATATCTACCACAGACATAACACGTGTCCTGCTATACTGATATTAACTAAAAAGTCATTATGAAACTCCATCTGATGATGATCTACTGTGTGTGAGCAATCCATACTACAACAGAGAGCGAAAGGAGAACTGTCTATTGCCAGAAAAAAATGAAAGGTCCCTAGTAATTAGTTGGCCTCTGTAAGCAATCATTAACCACATTAGACCTTCAGACCAAAGATAATTTAGTACTGATTCCCTTAATCAAAGTAATTTGAGAGCAAGGCACCTAAAAGCATGTTTTCATAGAACTTGGTAATATTTTATTCCAAGTTCAACTGTACCCTATTAACTTCTAGTCAACCTCTCCCATTTTCCAGTGACAGGAACAAAATCTTACACACTCAAAAGATTGTCCTGTTTTTTCAGCATTAGTACTAGGGCCAAAAAGTAGTTTTTCTTTTTGTATTTCTCTGCATAAAACTTCTACCTTGTGTACAGACTGTCATGGTTACTGCTCCATGACTGAAGTACATAAATAGTGGAAATATTATTCCTAGTTCAGCATCACGCTGCCATAAACTGATCAAGGGAAAATGCTGCTGACAGCTCCTGACTCCACTTCTTACCACACTGCACTGTGATCTGATCTACGGAAGGAAGGAATGCAGCCATTCATAACTGACTACACTGCTCAAGGTGAAGTCCAGTTTTATCTGCTAACACACTGATTACACGTAATTCCTAAATCTAGGAGAAAAACAGTTTACCCTCACAAATTTAAAAGCAAAATAATGGCACTACACACAACTCTGCCTGATCTTTTTTCAACTGATTTTGAAATCTGAGTGGCTTTGGTCAATTTGGGAGTCTCAAAATTTAACACGTATATTTGATTTCTGTGCCAGTTTGGACCACATGTAAATAATGTAGAGATGTATAGACTTATTTTTAATTTGGACACTATTTATTCCTTTCTCATATACAGCCCGACTGCATAAGTCACAGCCCACAGCTGGGCAAAGACATATAAATAAAAACTTTGTAGTCACGCTCTCAAGCAAATAAACTGTCCATACACCTGGAATTTGGACCAGCTAGACAGCAGAGAGTTGAACGTGTCTTCAATGCTTTTGAAGCTTGATTTATGCGAGCAGCTTCTCCTGCACTGTAAGTTCCCTACCATGGCTTTAACTCCTTCCCTCCATTAAATGATGTGTAATCTGTGAAAATTTAATATTTTCCCCATAACTCATGGGAGTTTTTTGCATTCCCTGACATTTCTGACCATGCTAATTGGCTTGATGCCTGAAGAACACATCTATATAACAGATACGATGTCTTTCACAGATACAGCATGGCTTGCCAGAAGAATCCAGACTTTCAGCTCCAAGCAGCTTCTCTGTCCTGCTCAGAACTTCAGTCAAACCCAGGAATCTGGTTATCATTCACTAATAGTCACTACCCTCCCCTGACAACTATTTCGGGTCAATCTGAATTGCACAGTCACTTTCTGCAGCAGGAGGCAGTCACAGCAACCTGCAGTTAACTCCCTGCACTTTAGGCCAAAGTTTCTCATCTCTAATGGATATACATTGCCTCTTGTAACATCAGTGCTGCTGCTGACTTGTGCCAATGCCTCCTGCTGCCTGGACCATTCCCAACATTATTTTCTCGCTTGAAATGTTAGCTAGAATGTCTTTACTATCTTTCAGCAAGTAGTATCTTAGCTACATATATAGCTCTTATGCAGTTTTAAAGTACATATATAGTGCAACTTTATATATTTTGCTTTCCCAATAATTATTTACAATTCATCTTCATGTTCTTGCTTCACTGGTGCCCAAAACAGAATTTATTAGTCCAGGTTCAGTTTTACTGTGCTGTACACAAAGGCCTCACTGTGACCTCATTGGTCTGTAAGTTTTATTACCACCCCTTATTTGTATACTCAGAAAAGTCATTAAAACACTTCTTTTGAAACTGCTGTAACTTCTGCAAAAGTGATTTACTGATGAGATGGCAAAGCATCAGTTACAGACTTCCTCATTCACTGGCATTGAAGAACATCACAAGAGACTTACACTCACTTTCATTTATTAGCTTCCTAAGTTGATAGGAAAGCTTCCTGGTTCATTGGGTTTAAATAGTAGTGCTGAATTCCAAACCAAAAAACTATTACAAAAATCAGACTTCAATCCAACACATTCAGTGGAAAAAGACACTTTGTATTCATTGAAGAAAGAAATGAAAGTGATGAAGTATGAAGGTAAATACAAACCACACCATTCTATGAACACCTTTCCTTCCTCACACTCATGAGAAATGTGAGCTACATAGTAAAAGCTAGAGTAGCCTAAAATAAGCCCAGCTGAGATCAGAATTGATAATGAGTGCCTCCAGTAAATTTAACCTAAAAGTTAATTGATCAAAATTATGAACACACAGCTTTCCTGGTCTAATTTTTGCCTGGTTCAAAGCAGACCTGATTACACTCAGACCACAGTTGTATTTTTATGGCTGCATTTTCCACTGGAGTTTACACCACAGCCAGCAATCCAAATGAAGACTCTATGAGGCAAGATAGAAACACTTACGACAGCATTAAAGTAGTTAAATGAATCATCTGCAAATCACAAAGCAGCTGACTTCATTTCCTACGGCATGGAATATGAGAGGAGATCATGAAGAGTGCTGAGCCTTTACATCAAACAATATAAAAGGTGTTCCTGTGTTCTAGCAGCTGTTGCATAAGTGCTTCTGAAGGACAGCCTGCAGGTTTCTTCCTGAATATTAAAGAGAACTTCATCATTTAATTGAATCTTGTTAATAACATAAAGAACTTCATTTAAAAGTGTGTTGGCTTGCTGGATTATGTACTAGAGGCAACTTAACAGAATTGTGGTTTTGTCTCTATTCTGCTGGTGAGTTACATAAAGAAAACCTTAGTTTTTGTGAGAAACAAAGTGAGAAAATTATAATACTTCTTTTTCACTACTACTGAGAACTGAAATATAAAAACAAAGCACAATGTTATTTATAAACTGACACCTTAACAAAAAAGAACTAAAAGTTATTGTAAAACATAGTAATTTGGATCTTTCATGTCTAAAGGTCATTTAGCAACATTAAAACTTACCTGAATGATAACCCAGAACACTATGACAAGCTCTCATTTACCCTACACTTTATTTATGACACCTTTGTTAAAATCACAGCAGCTACTTGAGTTAAAAGCAGTATCATTACACTTGCTGCCATAAATCCATCCTTTTCTTTTAAATTTATCACATTTGTGTTAGGAACATTTTCACTGCAGCATTTCAGCTGAAACATCCTCTCGTTTAGCACCACATATTGGGAAAACAAGAAATTGCCTGTTGAGGAAGATGAAATATTGGCCAATTTCTCTGAAAATTGATAAATAAGTTGAACCACACTTGGGCGCCTTCCTACAATGATTATTAAACATGTGTAAAGCATGATTCATTCAGTTAAAATAGTTACAAAGCAGAAAGTTTTTGGGAAGCAAACTCATTCTCAATATAAATCCACCTGAAGTCCATGGCATTGTACCAAGGATTAGGCTTTTGACTTACACTTCCTAAATGCCTGAAAATAAGATTCAGACTTTCTTATGAATAAGTCATTTAGCCATTAGAAAGCTGGATGACCCTTGCAGGCGTGACTGTCAGTCTGACCCAGCAAGTCCCTGCATTAGTATTACCCCCGTGCCACCTTGGAGGAGGAAACTCCTTCCAGAACAAATTGACAGTTCCCTTTCAGGAAACTGCAATGAATTTTAGGTTCTGACATTGATTTGTAGATCTTTAAACTGGCCAGTGATTTGCTGCAGTCAATGGCTCTGGCTGCAGAGTGCAAAACCAGGGCACCTCTCATAACATGTAGTTGACTCAGTAACCTCCCAGTGTGATAACATGTTGTTTTTTTTTTTATGGGGAGGAGATGGGCTATGATTCATATAATCTCCCACAATCCCTTCTTCACAACACACCGTTTGAACAAGAACAAATTATCTGGAGATTGCTCCCTAGAGAGCTGGCAGTAACAATCTATTGCTACTGCCTGATGTGTCATACATTTTTGAATTTTTAAAACATTAAATTTTGAATAGCCTTTCTAATATCTATTGGAAACATATGGCTATTAAAGCTGCAAGCTATTAAAATGCTTTTATTTTCACCTTCCTTGTGAATACTCCTGCTGGGGACACAATAGAGATTCACAATATGTGCATATATATTATGCATATTTTTTAATTCAATTATTACACTGTTTTTCATTTATTGTGAACAGGCAAGGATTTCAAGTTTCTGACAAGATCTCTTTCTGAGGAACTCTCAACTCTCTCAATAAATTAAGAGATGAAGGAAAGGAAATAATTGCAGGCCAAGATCTGCTGAACAGAAAGAAGTAAAGACAGAATAGAAAGGACTACAGGATTGATAGTACAGAAGTACAGGAAACAGATGACACAGTATAACAGTGGTTATATTCACCTGCAAAAATCTAAGCTACCTGCAATGAAAAAGAAATGCACAGAAGTAGACAGTTGGAGCTTAACTAGAGGTTTGGTAAAGCATGGTACTCCCCAAAATATATCAGACCTGCAGTGTGCTGTTTCAGCTCAGTTACATTGGTGCTACAGATGTTGTTCTAGACCTTCTCCCTGACAGGCTCCTTCTAACCTCAAGCACTCTTTTCTTATTCTAGCAGCTGAGATTTATGCATATTCTTCCCTGGGATCACCAAAGGATTTTCTATTACCTTCCCAAGTTCAAAAGAATTCTAATCTGGCTCTCCCAATTTCTTCCACAATTCACTTCCTGCCATAAGTAACAAGGAATAAAATTTTCAGTATTTGTCACATCTCAACTTGAACTTATATGGAAAATTCTTAGGGGTGAGAGGATGACCTAATCTTGCTTGTTTCAGAGTGAGGGAATCCTACCAAAGGAACCAATTGTCTAGTACTTCCAATTGTTAGGCAAATTTCTAGTTAGAATAACAAAAACAGCTTTGCTCTTCTAGGCTTCAAACCTTAGTCCAACCAGAAGTCTAAATAAGCATTTCAATTAAATAAGATTCTTCATAAAAAGCTACTAAAGATAGCACTGTTTACTGTGACTGGCCTCCTCAATTCTATGTAATTTTAATATTTACAACTACAGAAGCTCATTTACAAAAATTTTTTTAAGTATATCAACTACAATGACAGTGTTACAATACTTTAAAATAAGCAAAAAAACCCCAGCACAACCATCTATAAACATGGGTAGATATAACACAAGTGGGAAATACAGTTGTCAGAAATATTGTAGCATAAGCCAACACATTTGCCCCTATAACTCTGTTGGGTATCACCCTAAATTAGCTGCTCTTTTAGGGCATTTAACAACTCATCTTCCTTACAAACATAATTTCTCTAAAAGGCACAAATCTGTGACCCATAAAAGGTTCTTAAATGAGCAGACCACTCTAGTAACAGGAGTGATCCCTCAGAAATAAGAAAAACGAAGCATTTATCATTCATGTCTTTAACATATTTCACCTTTTGCTAAACTCTTTCTCTTGAAGACTGCAAAAACTCAGAGAAATGTATAATCAGATAAAAATATGGAAATTCACAATCAGAACACAATGGCAATGCCTGTTGTATTTGCAACAAAACGAGCTGGTTCTTGACATATTAGCCCGGGGAAAAGAAACAGTATTATTCAGCCAGACTTGCCTGCAATAAAGCAGCTCCTCTGTCAGGTGAGCAATGAGCTCACAGGGATGTGTTCCCTCACCATCTCGCAGCAGGATGATCTGAGGTCACGCTACTTGGACGAGCAGAAAGTTCTAAACATCTACAAGGACATGCAGTGCTAGGACAAAGAGGATTTGCTTTAAACTGAGAGGGAATAGGTTTATGTTAGACATGGGAAAGAAATTCTTCTCTGTGAGGGTGGTGAGGCGCTGGCACAGGTTGCCCAGACATGCTGTGGATGTCCCATCCCTGGCAGTGTTCAAAGCCAGGCTGGATGGGGCTTGGAGCAGCCTGGCCTAGTGGGAGGTGTTTCTGCCCACAGATCTTTAAGATCGCTTCCACCCACCCCATTCTATGGTTCTAAGGATCCATAATCTACATGCACTCACTCCATATGACTGTCACCAGGGGTGACTGAAAACTAAGTGGTTTTAACTGCCAAGTGGCTACAAGTGTTCTGGAGGGGGAACTTCCCCCCAGAAAAGAAACTGAAAGCACACAAAAGAAAATTTTCCTTTGTAATATCATGGTATTTGCAGTACTGAAGAATTTGTCATCTAGGTAAAGTAATAGAGAATTTCTTGCATCTTTATAATTCTGTCTAGATTTGTCTTTTTAAGCTTTTGGTTGGTTTCAGGTATTTTGGCTGTAATAAGCATAATTTTAAAAATCAAAACCACAATGACTAGAAAAAGTACCAAGACATTAGAGAGAGCTGCTATTCAAAGCACAGTGTTAAAAAGCACAATATGAGATAGCCCAGCTGAGAAACAGAAAAATGGCCAGTAATTACTGGGGCAGGTAAGGAAACTAAAAACTGGGAAGAAAAGATAATGCTACAGGGATTAGTCATAGGAAGTGCTGAGGTGAAGAGCTAAAAATGCATCTGCTGTGCTTAGACACAAAATTTGTGTCTGAAGGTGATATCAAAGCTGTGCTTGCTCCAGATCTCATTTAGCAATTGTCAAGCAAAAGGAATATGAAATGATCTCATTTTAAATTGTGACAGAGTTCAGAATACTCCATGTTTTAACGAAGTTTTCAGTTGGATATATATGAACAAGTCTAAGCTAAAATAAAAAATTCCTACTTTGCCTTTTCGGTGTCTTCACCATACATTTCTGTGTAAATATTTTTGCATGTTTTAAATTGAGATGTTAAAGGAGAAAAATGAGATCTTGAAATAGGAAAAAAAACCAAGAAGAGTCACAACAGTTAGAGCCCTCACATGGGGCTTGGAGAGTAGTAAAAGGTACTAGTAGTAAAAGCCCATAGAATGTAAAAATGAAACACTTCACACCTTAACAAGATTGTGAAAGCTAAGAAATATGGAGAAAGGCAAAAAGACCATTCCGTTCTTCTGACGTAGAGAACAAGAAGGTCCAGAACTCAAACTACAGTGAGAAGCTAGCAGCACCCACTGATTCTTAAGGCCTGAGTTTTCTCTTTTGCCCTGCCCAGTCAGTTCATCTGAACAGCCTCTTTTTAAAGCTAGAAAGGAGGGAAGTATTTTTTCCTTTGGGAGTGAAACTCCTTTTCTGCTTGAACGCAGGGAATCCACACAAGCTGACCACAATGTGTTCCCCTCTGTATTAGAGAGGATCCTTTGGCAATCTCTGCTCTTCCTCGACACCAACATAAACTCACTATGCACCATTTTTTCCAAAGCAAGCACCTAAAAATTTTACATCAGAAAAGTTTAGGTTGCAGGAAAATCACAGACTACATTTGCTACAAAAATGAATTAAGAAAAAGATGCTACACTGCTGTAGCAAGAGCAGATGTCTGCTTAACCCATAAAGTAGAAATATATTGAACAGGTTATACTAATATTTGCTTCTCTTGAATACAGGCATAAGTATTCTAAATTAACAAAAACATACAGTGTAATCATGTATAATCATTTTGCAATGCAGATAAGTATAAGACATAATAACAAAATGGGCAAGGAATATAAAAACACCTACAGTGAGAGAGGAAAAAATAAAGAAGGCTGGCTTTACCTACTATGCTTCCATCTCCCTCGGCAAAGAGCTCTACAGTTTAATATCACAATCTCGGTGACTACGACCACATCCATCAGCACTAACAGGACTGCTCTGTGCCACCACCATTAATTTAGGATAAGCTTGTTAGTAAGATTTGACTGCTTTGAAGTGGTGACAGTTATTAATGAATTTTACAAATGAGGCACTGGCAATGTGTCTTGTTACTGAATGTCACTCTAGTACAGTTCTCTTTGAAGCTTCCAAGTGGCCTGATTTATCAGATTCTAAACACTTTCATTGCTGAAATCTTTCAATCTCTAATTCCCTAACTTACATATACTTACATTCCCTTGCAGCTGAGCAGATAAGAAAAACATTGCTGAAGAATGTACTGTGAAAATACTGAAGGCTGAAGGCTTGGAAACTAATTTTTACCTCACCAATGCCGACAAGTCTGCACTTCTAGAATTTGGAAGGAAAATACTAACCTTAGTACCAGCAGTCTCAACCTGTCAGTAAGAGACCTTTTCACTGAGTTCTGATCTTCTGCTAGCACAATAACCATCAACTGACTCCATAACAGAGTGCAGCAGTGTCTCTTCTACTTTAGGATTCGACACCACAGCAGCAGCCACCATGCAAGCCCCAGGGTCCATTCCCAGAGGGGCTGTGCTGTACAGCAGCCCTCCTCCCCATCAAACAACCCGATCTCCTTCCTTCAGCATTTCTGTAGCATGCTCCAGGGCACCTCTATCTCCCTTCACACCTCCCTACAAAATGCAGAGTCTAATGCACTGGATTCGCAATGTTCAAGCATCTGTGCTGTTATTCCCCACGGCTATTGCCTTATGACTTAGCATAAAGTGGAAATTTTATGTAACGGTTTACATAATAGTTTCAGAAAAGCATCAATAATATTGTGGGACCAGGCAGGTCCAAGGAATTTAAAGAGAGAAAAAATACTATTACTGATAGAAGTGTGTTAATTTAATCTCTAAAGGTCAGGTTAAGCCCGCAGGATATAGGATATCTGCTGCCTTACACTAGCTAACTTTATTTCTAAACCGACAGAAAATTTAAGACAAGGGAAAAGGAGAACTGAATGTGGAACTGAAAACATAGAAAGGTTTCCCTGGAGAACAAAGTTAGACCCCAGACTTGGCCTGTGGTACATCACCAGTACACACTGCAAATCTCTAGAAAAAATAGCAATTATTGCTCGTCCCCACTATAACCTCCAATCACCTCTATTTAATCCATGGGTACATTCCTTCACCACACAACAGACATGTTCCTTCCTAGAGCACTCCCTCAGTGTGGTACAGTGCTAGGAAAGAGAAAGAACAAGCTCACTTCGTGCTCCTATCTGCAGCTACTCCACGTGGCTGCTTGTGGCTCCCACAGTGTTCGGACAAATGTGGCCTCAGGACACCTCCAGTGGCATAAAGCAATAAAGAGTTCAAGGACATGGTTTCAAAAAGTTTCTGCCATTATTTATGCTGTTTCTTGTGCAGCTTGTTGTTGACACTGCTTATGCTTCTGTGAAAATGGTATTTTAATGACAATGTTATGAATAGTAAGTCATTAGAAGCAGAGAGAATAAATGAATAAAATAACCAATGAAAAGCAACAGCAAGAGAGAATTTCGGGGGTGAAAATACAGAGCTTTGCTTACTGATGCCCTCTTGCTACATCACTTGATTCATTTTTAAATGGTCCCTAAAATACTGAAGAAAAACATGTATAAAAGCTCTATCCTGGAGCTGAGCAGATAATATGTAATTGTTGTATCTGCTCTTCTCTAAAATGTCTCTTGCATGTAATGTACTTAATGAATGCTTTTACAGAAAGCTATTCTTTTATTTTTGAAGAATCTGCAAAGAAATTCTGTTTAATCCTAATTCCAATATGGAGTTCAGCAGTTTCTGCATTCCATATTCCTTAGAATTAGGTTTCTTATTTGAAGCAGAGAAAAAGCTATTAAAGAGGATTGAATGGTTTCTGCTTTTAGAGGTAACCCTCCCCGTGCAAGGCATCAGCAATAAAGCAACAAAACCCAAACTCAAACTGGCATAAGGAACCAGGTTTCCAATTAAATTTGTATCAGAGTGGCATTGAGAGAGAATGAGATAGCAGTCGGAGCCCAAGGATATGAGGGGTCAGCTTATACATAATTAATTTGTTAATCTTCCATGGCATTTCAGTGAAATGTGTTATTTTCCCAAATACATCCAGAGCATGACAAGCTGTCTTTTCAAGTGGTTTTGTGTGCCTGCGCTCCACATTCTGTATCTTGATAGGAAACAGAAAAGGATGATGATATTTTAACCACTTTTAAACATCACTTTTAGCATTCTGGAATTTGTTTACTTTGACATCTGCTATTCAATGGCATGTTCATGTTCAGTCAGAATGTTCAGCCACAAGAATCTAAAAATACCAAATGGCCTGGGAATTTTCTTCACAAAGAAATCACAGGAAATAGACTCTAGAAGTAATTCCTCAGAATCCTTTGTTTGATGTTCCAGGTGTTTCCAGTAGTTGTGGTTTAATTAGGAGTTCAGAGGCAAGAATGCAAGTCTTTTGATTAATTTAACAGAATTTACTTTTTTTTTTACTAATTACAAACTAAAATTTATTCAAGGTGCACTTTAACATTTAGAATTAGATAATTCCTTATTATAGTGATGTATTAAGATTGTTTTGTGAGTCCAAAATGGGGAATCATCACTTACAGAGGGACAGATTTTGAGGAGCACACCAATAAATGCATGCACTCCTGGACTGCTTTGCTATTATGTGAGATATTTTATTTTTTGTATTTCTCCTATTCTGAGAAAATAAAAATTATGATTATATATATATATATAAAGAAGAACTATATTATAAAGTGGTTTCATTAAGGTTTTAAATGGTTAAACAAATCTATAACCGAAAAACTACTCTAGCTCAGAATGCTTTCTGTCTGCATGTAATCAAAAGAAAAATCCTGCTTCAAAGGAGCAAAACCTGTGCCTCACTGAATATTACAAACAGTATTAATAGGAAGAAATTGATGCTGACCTTAAACGCATAAAACCATCTAGTGCTCTATGTCAGTGCTGACTCATGGGATGATGCTGACCTACATTAACATTTTATTACCTTTTGGCACTGTTTTCAGGCTGAGCCAAGATAACATTCAGGCATTGCTAATTTCTTCATTGTACCTGTTTAAAATACAGCCATCTAAGTGAAAATCAGAGAAAGGAAGAAGAAATTAAATACACACCAAAATATACTTACATATGTACATATGTATTTGCTATAATAGCAGTTTTCTATTCTCAGCTGCTGCTGCCTTTTGTTATGCAAAATGTGAAGTTACATGAGCATTTCTTTAATTAAAATTCTTACCAGGTAGTTACCTTCAGTACTCCATTATAGCTAGTGCTAGAAGGTGCAGATAGTAGAAATTATTTCAGAGATGATAGGTAGGTAGGTAGGTAGATTAGATAGATAGATAGATAGATAGATAGATAGATAGATAGATAGATAGATAGATAGATAGATAGATAGATAGATAGATAGATAGATAGATAGATAGATAGATAGATAGATAGATAGATAGATAGATAGATAGATAGATAGATAGATAGATAGATAGATAGATAGATGACCAGTTTGTAAATTACCACCTTCTAAGGCATAAAGTCTTAGATTCTTAAGCACCTTTAGCTGGTTTAGGCTGAATTACTTCATACCTAGCACGACACCTGCATTACTGCCAGACTGTCAAGCAAGCAAAGAACTTCAGGAAGCCAGAAGTCAATGGTTCTCAGAATTACACAGACATTTAAGGAGGAGTCTAGGGTTAGGGTTAGGGTCTCACACTGAGCCTAGTGGTTTCCTCAGCCTTCACTCCAGAAAACTGTGCTGTGGAGACTTTTCCTCCTTCCTCACTGATGTTGTCATCAAACAATCATATGGTCATACTCAGCAAACAAAACTCAAGAAAGAAACTCAGTAATAGTGTCTAGGGAAAGCAGACACAGAATCCTAACCTAAAACCCCCAAATACTCAAAACTTGTCTTCAACAGCCAGCTTCCCTGATCTTTTAGTGTGGCTTTATCCCCTTTGGTATTGAAACTACCTTTGTCCTGCTGCATTTAACCTGCATTTAGGAGATCCACACTTCCAATTCAAGAGAAAAAAAACTTCATCTATAAATTTTACTTCATAAGCTCTTCTTTCTCTGTGCACAAAGAAAAAGAAACAAATGCTTCCAGTGAGAAATTATGCTTTGCAAATGGAAGAGACAGCTCGAAATTAACATTATTTCATCCATAAGTACATGAAGATAAATATAATACTAAAGCTTCATAAAGCTTCTGTGATGAAGAAAACTACTATTACACTACTACAAATGTATAAAACCATAATTTGAAGGGAAATTTTTTTTTGGTCTAAAATTAATTTCATAAGCAAATGAAATGTATTTAGACTGGAAATAGAGGAAATGCAAATCTGCCTTTGAGTACCAAAGTATTTCAGCCTTTGTTAATTAAAGCCAGAAGAAGGCAGGAGACAAGAAGAGGAGACAGGGGAGAGAAAATTAGGAGAATGGCTTTATGATATAATTTTAAAAAAACTTTTAATCACAATAATTTAAGCTGATAACTGTTGAATTTAAATACAGGCAGCCACATTGATCCTTGTGACCAGCTTCCAAATGGTGTGGTAGACTTCCAGGGTGAAAGAGGTATCAAAAACAATGCTCAAAGACAGGAAAAAAGACCTAGCCAAAGAAAAAGACCTATCACTTGAAAAACTTTCTTTAAAATCCTCAGAAAGAATAAAAAAAAAAAGTTCTTTAACTGCTGCATAATAAAAAATCAGCTGCATAAACCATAATGCTCAGTGCCAAATGGACTAATGCATTATCAGTACCTGAAAACCACACAGGACTAGGCAAGTCTCGCCCCTCTGCTTCAAGGAGCGGGAAGTTTATGTGCACTAAGAGAAGTGTCAGTGAAAGAGAAGTGTGAATATGAGAAGGCAGTCCATGGCTTCTGTCCCTCAAAGGCCAACGCAAAAGCACACTTCCCCATAATCTAATTTTTCCTCATTTTAAAAATGGTAACAGGAGAGTATTCTGTATTCGGAGTTGCTTCTAGTCCAATGAACAATAAATCAATATTGTAAAACAAAGTATAGCCTTGATGTATGTAAAACTCTACCCTATGTTCTTCAAAAAGACACACAAGGGAAGGAATAAAATTGCTTCATCAAGCATAAAGATTCAAAAGCCTAAGAACTAACTAATAGCAATCATTCCTGGATTTTTAAATACAAGGTCAAATCCATACTTAGTCTTTCATCTTCTTCATAATATCTACTTTCTATGAATTCCAGCCCTTCTTCAGAAAAACATAAAACTTGAAAGGCTTGGATTAATATAAGTACCACAACACTCCAATTTTCTAGAAAATGCATGAATTATAACAAGGAGCCATAGAGTACTGGCACTAGCTCTCCAGGGAGGCAAAACCAGGGTGGCCCTGCTCCTGCTTTCATGAATATCCCTCAGGACCTCCATTTGCATGCTATTTGCCAACTTCAGAGTCAAAGGCATTTGGGTTTCCTCTCCACATCAGACCGGCAATTTCCCTGCATAAATACCTCTCCCAACTTTTTAATTAATTTACTGTATTTTGAGATATCTACAAGGCTCATTTAGTACCCACATTTTTTTTCATATAGCACACTGCAGTTACAACCTCTGATCTTTACTATAGTACTGGAGATCTGACAGGCAGCTATTTAGTTATTGCCGTGTTTCGTATCCTTTGAGTTTTTCAAACTGTACCTACCTATACCACTGGATACAAAGTGAGCACTGGAATTGACACTCCCTCTGCAAAAACTTATTCCCGGTCCTGGCTTCCTCTCAACTACAAAGAAATTACTGAATACACTAAAAACAGTGACACATGATTTTATCCCATCTAGCTTCTATTGTTTTATCCATGTTACACCAATAATTTGATTTCTTCCCTTCAAAATTCCAGAATTATTGTAGTAACTGTAAATTTTGATGGGAGAAAAGCAGGAGTTTGTAACAATTTTCTCCCCGGGTTTTCCCAGTTGTGATAATCAGAGGCGGGTATTTGAATTACAGACGTATATACAAACTAAGACAGAAGGTAGATATATATATGTATAATGTAAATGTAAATATAGATGTTGCATATACAAACTTATTATCAACATAGAATTAAGTTCACAATGAAATCATAAGAAACACAGAACTAAAACATCAAAACTGCAAAAATGGGGAAGATTTAATAAAAAGAACATTTTTAGTTCTTTTCTTAGTATTTATCCAATGAATTTTCCAGTTCAGAGACAACTGTGTATTCTTATCAAG